>MU857606.1:0-337391 GCA_033296725.1 Corynascus novoguineensis
CCTCTCGTACCCCTTCACTCTGACTTTCAACCCACTAGGACCATCCCGGTCCTGACAAAAATACGCGCTTGGTAACTCAATTACATATCGAACTAATGACTACTCACTTCGGAAGCGGTAAGCCTGCACGAGTTAGGAGTGGTATCATATCTTGTAGGCTTGGTAGCGTGTCGGTCATAGAGGGTTGAGACTAGCACGTTATAGGGTTTTAGCTACAGCTTTGAGCTTCAAATTCTTGTCATTTTGAATGGCTGTGAGAGCCAAGATTAACCTAGCGTCTTTAGAAGGGGAACTCATATTGGGTTACAGAAAAAATGATGTTTGGGGAGAGACAGACAGCGCGCCAAGGAACCCACGACTCGCTTGCACCTACGACTCTCTTGCACCCACGACTCTCTTGCACCCACGACTCTCTTGCACCCACGACTCACTTATCATGCACGTCATTACTTATTGTGACCAGGAAGTTGCGAAGGAGTCCTGGAAGTCTAAACCAGACTCTAGTGTGTCAATGCTTCTTGTGGGATGTACTACCAGTATCGAACTGTGTCTACGACCAGCGAAGGTTTCCGAGGCAAAACATCTGAATCCAGAGTCGACGATGCGCTTTTCAGAGCAACGAATTTGACGGTACATTTGCGGTCCAGCCCGCCCAAGCAGACACCTTCGAGGTAACTTACGGACGTATCCCGCCTGACGAAAGAAATGAGGTGTTCCAGGGTCTCTGACCTTGCTTGGCACCTCTTGTTTCAGTGAAAACCCAGCCAGAACCACGAAGTCCACACCAGAACAACACAGTTTAATGCAAAGAAACCTATTAATGAAGAGAATCTTATTTATCGTTTTTCTGTGCTCAACTTGCCTGCTCTAGGAGTGAATTTATCGCTGTTAAAGTGAAGATTCTTGAATTTCGGACTAGGGCACCTGTCTGGAGTATCACGCTAACAAGTGAACCCAACTACCGCTCGCACCGTGCAACACTTTCCAATTCCGGTCACTTCCTACTCAGATTCTAGTCAGCCCACAATCGGGCCATTGATTCGAAATGGCGGAACCACCTCATAGCGACCGCGGCCTCGGATATGGGAAGAGGACTGGCTCGACCCTAACGTCGATTATTCCCCGCTAGGGGGTATAGCGGTCTATAATATCCCCGGTTTGGACACGCCCTTATACTACTATCGCGCTGTCTTGGGCTGGACATTGTTGTTCTTAAAACTTCCGCATTACGCCCGTTCGAAGCCATAGAGCACCCTATGGAAGTCGGCTTCCCTGGCTTTGATCCACCACAACTATCAGCTACCACTTCAGCGGCACCACAAGGTCAGGCTAGCCTGGGGCATCCCCCGCGAGCTTCTTGACGCTACGGTCTCTATTAAAAGCAGTATTGGCGTGGTACCATGTCCGAGCAAGACTAGCTCGCTCTTATGAACAGTATCTACGCTGTGCGAGTTAACAATCCTAGCCGTCCCACCTGGCCTTTTTCGCACTCGGTGTCCAGCCCCCTGGACACCTGACCTCGTCGGCTTGGGCCCCTGTCCCGTGACGTACGCGTCTGTCGGCGGTTTCCAAGTCTTTAAACAGGAAACCGGTCTCTCAGGCTTCCCGTACAGAGCCGGGGTGGACTGGGCGGCCCTGCCTGAGGATCAGAAGGAAGCTTATCGCGCGCGATCTGAGGCGCGACGCCGCGAGGCCTGGGCCAATTATGAGAGAAGACTCGCCTGCAAGGACGCGGGGTTACCCGCCCCTCTGCCCCCCCGCGTCGGCCCCCGTCCGTCCGCATCCCTCTTGGCGCGATTGGCGCGGTTCCCCGGGCTAAATACATCCCATCCGCAACCCGGTGCTTTCTCTCTCAGCGTTCGAAGTGTTTCGTGACGAGCTTGTGGGTGGCGATGGCGGGCTGGACTTCAGGGAAGTGCTGGAGAGTTGTGAATCGCTGCTGACGAGCAGCGGGCGCCATACCAAATACGGGCGTGGCAGGGTAAAAAATGCGGCAAGAGCGGCCACGGCGCAGTGATTGATCGATCGACCATCGGTGCATTGGGAAGGTCTTTCTTTTTTTCTCTATTTTTATTCTATCAAAAAGGTATGCACATGGTCATGGACAGCATTGTACCAAAGAAAAGTACCCGGGAGTCTAGACGCAATGGAGTGCGGGCTCAAACAATAACAGAAATACATGTTGAACGCGGTGTTGTCCATTGTATTCAGGTGTGTGGTTTGCTAGATGTGGGAGAGTGCCAGCCAGATGATATTGCCGAAAATAGTAACAATCGCCTGGGTGGCACAACAGACGAAGAAGGTGATGAACCCGGGCTCTTGGGACGGCATGCAAGTGCTTCCCTGCATCTCGTGGGCTCGTGGCATTGTCCGAGCTCAATGTTCGAATGAGCTGAAGATACAAAATTCCTCGGCCAAGCCTTTTTGGCCGGGCATCTTCTGTTCCGAGCAATCAACAACCATTGCGCAACAATATATGGCATCCATAGGAACCCATGTTGAGATTGGAGAGCTGCATGCACATGCACGGCGGACGTGATGTATGTTCAGGTACATGTGCCGCTGAATCAGCGGTAGACGTGACACAAGGTGGCGTGAGCTACGGTGCATATCATGTACCTGTACATAAAGCTGGTAATCAACGGGAGCCGGTGGAGACATTGCTTTCCGCGACCCGAGCGAGAGGCTGGACTCAAACCCCAAGCTGCGGGACGGTGGTACAGTGGAGGCGAAGACTTTGAACATTGTTGAGAACCCGGGATGGGCTGTCTCAGACCTGCATCTTGCATTTGCCCCCTAGCACACGTGGAGAAGACGTGTGGTCTGAGTGACACAATATCAGCAACACTATATCAGCAACGAAGTAATTATGTACATATTCACGCTAGACGTCCCCTAAGTATAGAGCACGAGAAAAGCTTCACTGCTTCTACTGTAAGAAATCAGGGAGATAAGAAGGGCGTTAACAGGGAACCTGGGCCGCCAATCATCTGTGGAGACTGTTTCAATATGTATGTGCGGTACCTGCGTAGCTTAGCAGCATACCCAGGTGTGCACATACTCCGCAAGGCAAAGCTAGAGTGACCAGGTTTCTTATGGTGCGTTGCATTCGCCGCTGCGGGGAAATTTACACAATGTTCAGCTCGGGAACATCAACCCCTCCCCCCCCTCCTACCCTACGAGCTAGGGGACGCCGGGCCAAGCAACGCCAACAGCACCAGAACCTACAGAAAGCGGTTTGTGTCACCACTGTTTGATAAGACAGACAGTAAAGGGAATTATTCAACATCAGCAATGGCTCAAAAGTTGGGCCGACTCCAGAGATCTCAGCCCCCATGCGCCAAGGGCGGCGCAAGGAGGATGTACCCGTACCTTGAGTTGAGCAGGTGCCCGTAAGCGGCGTGCTTGGCAGGCTTCCCGCCATGTACCGTACAAGGAAGCCTTGGAGACTCAGATCACTCGCTCATCGGCTTGTAGATACCTGCAGCTACACGGATTCGAAACGGAAAATGTTAGATCGGGGCGCGTGAGTACAGCTTAACTTGGAAGCGCCACATTTTTTTACTGGATATCTCAACACATGGTTGGAGCTTGTCTTCTATCTTCTCGGTAACTATATATAACAGATACATGACAGGAGTGACTTCACACCAGCACTAGAAGGCGAGCATCTCTTCTCCTTGATTGCCCTGTCCTTGTCGTTGCCGCCATCATGCGCATCTCTCCATTCTACCTCATCGCAGCCCTTGGGCTCAGCACCTTGGGCGAGGCCAAGAATGCCTGCTCCGGGTCTTGCACCAACCCAGCACTGGAGCGGTGCTTGACGGCCAAGCGGGTGCCTTTCAAAGTCTCGTGCAGCCCGGACTGGGAACTATACAGTACAACGCTCAACCGTCGCGTCCCCATCACACCGGCTGCCATTGTGCTGCCCAACAATTCCAAGCACGTCTCGGACGCCGTGATCTGCGCAGCCAATAAGGGATTCAAAGTTCAGGCCAAGTCGGGTGGGCGTAAGTTGCTAGTCTTTTCCCTTTTTCCTGATTGAGCCAACCCCTTTTCTCTCCCGCCGCACACATTCACACATGAGGGTCATGTCTGACAACAAATTACACGCGAATAGACTCGTACGGGTCATTCGGCTTCGGAGGAACCGATGGACATGTCATGATTGACCTGCGCAACCTCAACAAGACGGTGCTGTCGCGCAAGACTAATGTCGCAGTGGTCGGGGGGGGCACTCACCTGGGGCCAATGGCCACGGCGGTGCACGCCCAGGGCAAGCGGGCCATCTCGCACGGCATATGCGGCGGGGTGGGCATCGGCGGGCACGCGACGCACGGCGGCTGGGGCTTCACGTCGCGGGCCTGGGGTCTCACCATTGACCACATCCTGGAGCTGCAAGTCGTGCTAGCCAACGGCACTGAGACCAGGGTGAGCCCGAACTCTAACCCCGATCTGTTTTGGGTGAGTGAATATCTTCAATATTTGTCCTTTTCCTACTTTCCAAGGCCGAGCGCAGTGTAAGACGCTTGAACTAACACGCAAAAGGCCTTGCGAGGAGCCGCCGATAGCATCGGCATCGTCACGAGCTTCTCACTCAAGACGCATCCAGCGCCCAAGGAGGTGGTCAACTTCGTTTATGAGTTCGAGGCCGTCCTCGAGAGCGTTGATAAGGCCGTGAACGCCTTCACGAGGCTGCAGGACTTTGTCAGCAACGCGACTCTCGTCGACCGCCGCCTCTCGCTCGCACTGCAGACCTTTGTAAAGCCGAACCCTGAAACAGGCAGCCTTGACAAGAGCTTTGTCGTGGGAGGCACCTTCATGGGAAGTCTGGGCGAGTACAAGAGGTCGATCGAGCCCGAGATGTTGCGGGGGCTTCCCGCGCCGACGAAGAGTGAAGTCCAGTCGCACGACTGGCTCGAGTCGCTCGCCCGGCTTAGCCCAGACGGTACGCTGACGGGAGGCCCGCTGTACTCGGCCTACTTCGCCAACAGCGTCACCGTCGACGACCCGGGTCTGGACCGTGCGGCGCTGGAGCGCTACTTTGGCTACATTCTTGAGGGACCCCCTTTACCCCCCGTGGCGCTGCAGTCCAACATGGAGCTGTGGGGGGGCGCCGACGGGCAGATTAACTTCGTGCCTACCACCGGCGCCGCCTTTCCCCACCGCAATGTCTTCTGGACCGCGCACAACCTCGTCCAGGCGCCCCCTGATGTCAACGCAACGGGCTTCCCGCCTGAGGCCGTTACATACCTGAGCGGCCTGCGCAACGCCATTCTCGACGGTCTCGAGGTCAACTCGGCCGCGTACCCAAACCTCGTCGACACGACGCTCACGCGGCAAGAGGCCCACCAGCTGTATTACGGAGAGGAGGTTCTTAGGCGGCTACGGCGCATCAAGGCGGCGTATGACCCAAGGAACGTGTTTGAGAACCCGCAGTCCATCGTAGCATGATCTTGGCTGGGTGCCTAGGTAGATTATTTCTTGTGTGACTATACCATTAAATAATTCAGTTTCGAAATCAAATATTATACCACTTGAATTTTGAGAGGCTACGCGTTGACATTGTGCACAAGGCGTGGCAACAACACTGAGATTGCTTCGAAGGAAGAGAGAAGAACAGAGAATTAGATGACAAGGACAGAAGCACTCCTGTTGGAAGTCCAACAGCCACAATTCACGGTTGCGGGATTGATCGAGCTTAAATTGGTTGCTGAAACCAGTGGTTTTCTTCAATTGAGCTGTTGACCTCCGCTTGTATGTTGATGAGTGGTGGTCGCCTTTTTAAGCCCTGGAAAGGGCCTGATTTCAAGCTCTCGAGACTGCCTTCCCAGGCTGCTTTTCTCCCTGCGTACCTGCTCCTACATCCTGAGTGCCCCTTCCTGATACCTAGCGAATTCAACAACTCCTCAGAAGCATCTGCGCAGCAGATGCTATCAGAATGACATCAGAGCCTTGGTGCCGGCATCGCCAAACCATCCATGGGCCCAGCCCATCATATGAATAGAAACGTCAAGGAAAAAGCTTTCGCGCGATGTGTCTTCTGTACGATAGAGTCAAAAAGTTTTTTCTTCCTCTCTTTCTTTCTTTCACCTTTTCTTCCCTTTTCTTTCTTAATTATTCTTTCCTTTTTCTTTCCTACTTTTTGGGAAATTGTGTTGCCTCGTTTCGGACACTATTGATGAGGTCAGTGAAATTGCTGAAGCCGACTCGGGTTGCCGATGCCTCATGCCCCTGTCCCAGGTCCCGGATAAGAGAACAGGCGCGGCTATGTTATTTTCATCCTGATGCCGCCGATCCGGGTCTGCTTGCCTGTGGACTCCATCCAAAGGGTGAAGTATCCAATCCTGTTGACGCTCACTGGCGCCGTTGCTGAGAAATGACTCCCCTGAGTTGTCGCCACTGCTCCACTAGCCCACGCCCTATCTCTCCACCGCGCACCCCGGTACAATGGCCGGTGTGCCCGCAGGGTCCCACCGCGGCAGATGTCCGACTGGGCTCACTTGGCAGTTACTTGCTTTCCCTTGGCTACCGGCCCCTGGCCGAAACCGAAACGGTCTAAACCTCCGACTATAATTCTAGAGATGGTGGATCACACTCCTCCACCTTCTCAGACTTGCCAGGACCCGCTCTCATGGACTCCGACGAGCCCGAGGTTTGGGGAAGGATGTCACGTATTGCGTATGGGTAAGGAGTCTGGAGTCTGGGGAGAGTGCGGGGAGGATGCTCATTTCAGTCTGGGGTTGTTTGATAATATACCAACAACCGGCGTGAAAATCCTGTTTGAGGTTGCCAGCCCCTTTCAACCTTCTTGAACATCTTTACGACGGCCGCGTTGATAGCAGTTAGACATGGCAAAAGAAGAGGCTCTCGACACGCAAAATGTCGAGTATACTACAGTGCGTGTCCCGATGTTGTCTACGTTGACCGAAGGCGGCAACAAAACAGGCTGACCAGCGCGCAGAACGCGGACAAAGTCGATGCCCTGACTGAGGAGCATCGGCAGTACCTCTTGCAACGCCATGGCACCTTGGATCTTGAACCCGTGCCGGACATGACGGACAGCGATCCGTACAACTGGCCCAAGAGCAAGGTGAGCGCTCTCCGTTTCCATTCACTCCCTTTCTCTAAGCCCTCATTGGGGCTTGTTGGTGGCCTTGGGGAAGTTGCTTTCTCATGAATCTTGACTAAATTCTCTTGAATTTGCACACACAGAAAGTTATGAACCTGGCCCTGATCGCCTTCCACGCCATGATGGGTACTTTCACGGCGGCCGCGGTGCAGTCCGTGTTTGCCGAGATCGCGTCAGACCTCGAGGTCTCGATTCACAGAGCCTCGTACATGCTGTCGCTCCAGATCGCCGTGTTGGGCGGCGCTCCCCTATTCTGGCGCCCGCTGTCGCAGCGGTACGGGCGTCGACCCATATTTTTGCTCTCGCTCATCTGCAGTCTCGTGGGCAACGTCGGGTGCGCCGTCAGTCCCTCGTACGCCACCATGGGCCTGTGCCGCGCCATCACAGCCTTCTTCATCTCGCCCGCTCTCGCCATGGGCAGCGGCGTCGTCACAGAGACCTTCTTTAAGAAGGAGCGCGCCAGATACATGGGCATCTGGACTATGATGGTCACCCTGGGTGTGCCCCTGGCGCCCTTCCTCCTGGGGTTTGCCGCTGTCCGCGTCGGGTATCGCTGGATCTATTGGATCCTGGCTATCGTGAGTAACCGGAGATGTCGAGCATGTTTCTATGCGTTCCTCCGGCTAACCATCCCATCTTTACCCTGACCAGACCAATGCCGTACAGTTCATCCTATACTTCTTCTTTGGCTACGAGACCCTGTACCTTCGCGGAGCCACGCCGTCGACGTCCCCTTGCCCACCAACAGCATCGACAACGCCCTACTTCAAACAGCTGCTCTCCTTCTCGCGCATTGACCGCACCCCGCTGCGGGCGTGGGACTTTATCCAGCCCCTGATTTTTGCCGTCCGTCCTTGCGTCGTGATCCCCGCGGCCGCCTACGCCATGGTTTTCCTCTGGGGCAACATCACCATGTCGGTGGAGACAGGCGCCCTGTTCCCAGAGCGCTTCGGCTTCGACCCACAGCAGGTCGGCCTGCAGAACATTGCCCTGATTGTCGGCTCGCTCATTGGTGAGCAGATCGGCGGCTTCCTGAGCGACTGGTGGATGTGGCGGCGCCACAACCGTCAACAAGTCGTTGGGAGCGGGGAGAGCGGCAGTGAGAGCGGCAGCGGCGGTCAAGAAGAGAACGTGAGAACCAACGTCGCGGCAGGAGCGGCCGCACCGCAGCCCGAGTTCCGCCTCTGGCTCAGTTACCCGGGCTACTTGCTAGCCGTGTGCGGCGTGGTTGTCTACCTGGTGCAGATCGAGCGGGCGGGAACGCGTTGGAACGTGACGCCGCTCCTGGGCACGGGCATCGCGGCGACGGGGAACCAAATCGTGACGACGGTGGCGACGACGTACGCCGTCGATTGCTACCGGGCCGACGCCGCGGGCGTTGGCGTCTTCATCAACCTTGTCCGCCAGACCTGGGGCTTCATCGGGCCCTTCTGGGTTCCGCCCCTCATCGAGCGCGTCGGGTTCCGTGCCTCCGCCGGGATTGCCTCGGCGATGCTCATCGCCGTCTCTATCGTACCAACCGCCGTCGTTCAGTGGAAGGGGAGTTTGTGGCGATGAGGTAGGGTTGTGTCTTTAAAAGTGTCTTCCTGTCCTTTTAGTGTATAATACACACACATATATATGGGAGTAGTACCATGTATTCATGTTTTCAAATGTGTGCGTGTGTACAGAAATAAAAGGGGAGAGATTGAATGTGAGAGTAAGCAGACCCCAATCCAAAGCGGCATAGCTTTCCTGATACACCCCATTGCTAATAGTCTTAATGTATTGACGGCAAACGTTTACTCAGAGAATTCCCACAGAGATAAGTTCCTGGGCTATGTCCACAAATTCGTCCACAAATTCGGCCAGAGTCAGATGGAGAAGTGTCAGGGCGAGCAAAATCCGCACTATTTCTTCGTCTTCAACCAGAGCACAACCTGGCATGTTGCGTTTGATGCCATTAAGCGGACAGAATCTCTGTCTGAGTGACTGCTTTCTCGGCTACAGCCACGCCTTCGATGAACTCGTCGCCTTTATTGTCGATGAGTTACGGCCACGCCTCTGCCGGAGGCCGGTTATGCACATCTTCATGCCGACCAATACTCAACTTGCCATCACCAAGTCTTTGACCTTCCTGAAGAGTTGGGACCCTTCCCTGTAACCGGGGAACGTGGTGAAGGCGGGCTTCCCATTCATCTACCTCTGCATGCCGCTGGATCAGAATAGGCAGAACCTTCATACATTGGCTACTTTGGGCCTAAGCCTCGCTAGGTGCAGTGCCAGAGGGTTGGGGTCTGTTTTCCCTTCGTGGGATATTGGCTTTTGGCGACAATCGAGCCGGTATATTTTGAAGACCCCTTTTACAGAGTAGCAACGGCCAGCGTACTGCTCCTCTACGAGTCCGCCTACTTCAGGGCTGAGCCTATTCCGGCAAGGGTGTTGGGCATACCCCGCGATTGATGAAGACAACCTGTTACAGCTTGAGCGGACAAGCACCCATTAGAAGTCATTCAGATCCAGACCATTATGTTGACACTTCCACACGTTGTGGGATTGTAATTGTGGGTTGCCAATTGTATTAGCATTTGCCCGTGTGTCTGCACTCCATCGGCCTCACTCCCAACCGGCCGAGCATTGACGGATTTTGGGACAGAAACAGCCAAGCTGGGAGGTTGGAAGAGTCCCAATCTGGGACACTTCCCAAATCAAGCAAGACACAGTTGCGAGGAGCCAGGTTCCGGCAGACTAGAACCCGGCTGGGCGGACGCAATCGACCAATGACCGGTTCTTATCCACTCCCGGAACCTTGGAGACGATCAACCAGGGTCAGTAAAAGATGACAAGAGCAATTGACTTTCGTGCTGGCTCACATTGTGCACAATTGAGAAGGGATCCCAGTGCGGATCCTGGTGAGGCGCGTACTCGATAATGTTGAGCATTTCCCGTACGCTAGCCCGGTCGTCGCCGTAGTAGTGTTCGAGGAAGGCGTACACCATGTCGATGCCTATACACCCCTGAGGTCAGCTACCCTTTTTGTCCCTGGCTATGATGGATCAGAGCATCCGTTGTCTTGCGAAAAAGATTGCCAACCTGCTGATACGCCTGAGCTCGTCCAAATGTTACCATCCACCACCCACCGCGCATCGGGTACCCAGGTGACGTTCTTCCCGTACGTGATGACCGAATTCCAGACGGCCTTACTGGACGTCGCACGTCTGCCCTCAAGAACGCCAGCCCTCGCGAGGATGGTAGCGCCTGTGCATACGCTGACTAGGTATCGCAGTTGCGGGTAGCGCGCGGCAATGAAGTCCTCCATGGCGGTATTATTCTGCTGCTGGAGGATCCGGTTTCCCATACCGCCCGGGACCACGAGGATGTCAAGCTGGGGCGCATTTTCGAACGAGTGCGTCGCGAGGACTTGCGGTCCGAACCGCAGCAGACCTAGCGGCGGCGGCGTGTTCGGGTCGGCCACGAACGGGGGAGACTTGGACGTGACGAGGCCGATTTCATGGCTGATAACTGAGAGTTTAATGTTCTTATATCGACTCATCTAAGGGGTAGTCTTAGCCACGGTTACGGTTACAGACTGGACTAGTAGGCTTGTTTGCATTAATGACTTACAGATGAGAATAGCTCCAGCGGTCCCCAGATGTCAAGAGGCTCGTACCCATTATACAGGATCTTTTTGAACACCTTCGGTCAGCCACAGACAGTCTTGGATCAGGAAGGGAGACTTGCAATTCCAAGGGACGTCGGTTCGCTGCTTTGGGCACCAGCGACGACCGCCAGATTGAGCGACAGCAGCACGCAGGCATGGGAAAGAAGGTTCCAAAGAGCCATTACCACAAAGGTAGACGCGTTGATTTTTCGAATGGATCCCTAGACTTGGCGTGCTTGTTCGGGGATTGAGAAAACACAATTGTCCACTATCGAGCTTTTCCCGTTGCTGAATATCTCAGCAGTTCTAAGCAAATGGTGAGCCAAACTATGTGAAAATATATGCTTAACTCTTTCAATAACGCAATGCCGGAGACAGAGGGTACTGACTCTGTATCCGCACCGCTGTCTTTCACATCCGAGACGAATCGGAGCTTATCCGTCATGGGGGGGTCTATTCAAGGGGCATGCTCTCTTCACATTACCATAGAGACTTGGGTGCGACATATGGCAATGTTCTCATACTTGCTCAGCTTTGTCATCTTGACATAATTCGTCCAATGACAGTTAAAGTCATGGGAAGGCTCCTGGTGTGACGGAAGTAATGTGCTGACCGCAAATCCCCTCACACAGCGGCTAATTGGATGTCAGCGTGCCTTGATCTTTACCTATCCGACTTGGTCCGGCGCTGCATGATTGCGATTACTGCGCCGGCATCTCCGGCTCATCACATCACTCGCCCGATGATTTACTGGACGATATCCCGTTCGTGTTTGCCCGTAGCCGCCCCCGTAACGGCTAACGGCCGGGTGGGGGGGTGGGTGGAGGGGGAAGGCTGGAAGGCTTCGCCTACTCTGCTTCGTCTACGCCCATCGAGTCCTCCAAAACGTCTCCCTCGCATTCATGAGGCCGGATCGAATTTCTCAACATTTCAGAAAGATTACTGTCTATAGTACAAGAACATGGTATTGTTCAAAGGCCTGGGACAACTCCTGTGAACCTCTTTGCTTCATCAAGCCTACACACTTCTGCCAACCTTGCTTTCTCTGAATCTTTTCAGAGAATAGTTTGGCCAGGTTCATCGCGGGGGGTTAGTGGCCTCTGAGTCGGCTGGCAAGCGGCCAAGGCTCTCCAAACCAACGCAATACTTTCTCGGTCGCCTCCTTATGGATGTCCTTGTTCAGCCAGACCGCCGAAGGTGACATGAACCTGGTGTCGTTCCGGTATGTTTCTACTAACCACTCGGCTGCCAATCTTGGGTCTACAATCCACCCTTTGGATATCCAGTGTATCCATGGGTAGGCGGCTTTGTACCCCCTAGGATAAGGCTAGAGCCGTTGATGATGGACTGTGGAAAGGGGCGCGGATTTTGCTTCCTTGTGTGCGGGTGCATATCGTATTTGGGAGTGAAGTCGCAAATGTTAACGTTATTGAAATCAATAATGACGACGCTGCCGTCGGGCTTGACCATGACGTTGCGCGGTGCGAGATTATCGTGTCGCACGGCGGCGTACCACCAAATGAATAAGTTCACCTCCTGGATATTCTTCAATACGCGGATACGGAAGTCTTCAGGTGGGAGTCGGGCGTAATCTACGGTCAGTCCGGTTTCATTCCCGTCCCGCGTTCCCCCTAGCTTCGGACTTAGTAGAGACAGGAGCAGTATGTGCTTGTGCTAGAATCAAGGCCATAGAGAGGACAAGTGCTTAGTAGGCATAAGACCTGGAGATGAAGTACTTGCCTAGATGATGATGTGACTCTACGAACTATGGCCAACGGCCACCTCGCCGCTACAGATGGTTCTAAGCTCGGCGTTCCCGTTTCCACTTCTTGCAGCAACTAGAAACCGAATAAGTGCATAAGTAGGTGATAACACCCGCGTTTGTGACTTTTATTGCTCCAGATATTACCCCAATTTCGAATCACCAACCGTCCAGGCACTTATCCAACTCTCTAATTCTCCAAATTTGATAGTCAAACCCTTACAGTTCTGCTCAATATGCCCACTAAGAACAAGAAGCACTCACCGGCTCCGGCGAATTCTCCCTCAACTCCATTGCCAACACCCAAGACGAAGATGCAGCCGTCGCCGCTTGGAGCGCCTCAAAAGCCACCTTCGTCGCAGAAGGCTCTCTCGCTACCCATCTGGCAGCCACAAACACAAGCGTCATCCTCAATCCAACCCGCACGACCAACAACACCAACTATACAGGGGTTTCAAACGAATGGCGGCAGCCCATCTATCCCAAGCAAACAGGGTCTCCTCTGAGGCAAGCCGTTGGGTCGGCAACAACGAGGCCAGTGCCAGCAACGGGTCAACGAACATCCCCCTCCGCCTCTGAACCGTCGCCGTCTCAACGGCCTCAATAGCCTCCATCCAGACTACTACTCCCGGCACCACCTTTGCACTCGACGCCGTCCGGCTTCACCGCGCTGACCATTCTCCAAGCGCTTAGCGCGCCACTTCCTAGATTTATGATGGCCAGCGACTTTGACCCTACCTTGGGAAAACACACACATCTAGTGCGCTCGTCAGCAGCGCCGACCCACCGCAATCTGGAGTGAGGTGCGCGTTGACCACTACTTCTCAGTGGCCGACTCGTACCTAGGAAAAGCTGATGTGAAGAACAAGTTGAATTTACACTGCGTGCCTTCGCTCGAGCCGACCTTCCATATCAGGAGGGAGGCGGTGTAGTGACCTACGCCGCTACGCACCTCACCCACACCGTCAAACATAGCAATCGGCGCCTTGTTCCCAGTCGCTGCCGAATCGGTATCCGAGGTCGACGTTGCCAAGTGCCGCCCCGATCTAATCTGGAGAGCAGCAGGATCTAAAGCCGCGCAGAGTACATTTGCCATACTTGAAATTAGGATTACGGGCGGAATCGAACCTGCCATCTTTCAGGCGGCTACCGAGGCCAAAGCATATGCGGCCGACCAGGCTGGGGAGGAAGAGGATGTCCTCTTCAGATACGACGACGGCAGCGAGTACAGAGCCATCAAACAGATCGCAACCTACGCACACAGCGATGACCATGACACACAATACGTCGGATTATTCGACGGTGCCTATCTTTTCTCGGCGTCATCCCTGAGGGGATGGGCCGCATCCCGTGGCTGAAATGGACGCTGCTCCCTTGCCATGGGGACCTTGGACGTCATGCCCGAAAAGCCCTCCTCGGTTGGTTGATTGAAGCTGAAGTTGAGAAGCAAAAGGGCCGAAATCATTACGTCCGCCGCTTCGCGAAGCAACTGCCAGCCCGTGGCCAGACTCATCGCGAAGAGTGATAAGACCTACTGTTCTACACCACTTTGCAGCACGGACCTGATGCCGAGAGGTTCTTGTCCTAATTTCTCCCCTGTCTTCCTGTCTTCCTGTCTTCTTGTCTTCCTGTCTTCCTGTCTTCCTGTCTTCATCTGTCTTCCTCTCTGTCTTTCTCTCTGTCTTTCTCTCTGTCTTTCTCTCTGTCTTCCTCTTTGTTTTGTCCTTTGTTTTGTTCTTTGTTTTGTTCTTTGTTTAATTCTCCGTCTAGTTGTTCACCTAGTAGTTCGTCTTGCAGATTCTTCTAGATCTAAGGCAAGCACCTACCCAAGAACTTTTGTTGGTTTCTTCACCTTGCGTTCTATGCATTGCTTTTTTTTTTGAGTATCACCTGCAAATGTGACGATCAAGGTACCTTCTTGGACAGTGGATCCCATCGTGTAATGAGTACTTTGGGTAGAAAAAAGACGTAGAAACCACCATATACTTGCTCAGTAGGCAATAACAAAGTAGTTGGACTTCTTGCAGCATCGATGATTGGGCGCCTTCGGCTACGACGGCGTCAATAAGAGCAGGGTTGAGATTTGCCAAGTTTAAGCGAGCCCCTGATCAAAACCTCACGACTTTTAACTCTTGAGTGCTACATGGTGCCCCTGACGCCAAAGCGCCTCCAATTTGAATCATCATGCCCGACGTCATGGAGTGTAGCGATGGGTATGTCCCCCCACCAAGGAAGGGACCTAATCCTTTTGCCAAGGTTGATCCCAACGTTTTGGAAAGTCAGTCGGAAGCTTGTCTGTCCTAGTGCGAGAAGCAACGAACCCATTTCTTTGCTAACCTTTTGTTTCCCTTATCTCGCGCAGAATTGCCTCCAGGCTCTCGAGTAGTTGGTGCTACTCCCCATGGCTCCAGCTTCTGGACCCAAACCGCTAAGCTCACCGCCCATCTGGCCGACGGGACGGAGCAGGCATATTTCCTGAAGGTCGCTCTCGGCGAGCACTGTATGCGGATGATGAACGGCGAGTACGAATCAATGACGGTGCTCTACGCCGCCGTGCCAGACTTCGTTCCCAAGCCGTATGCGTGGGGTTCTTACAAGGACATTCCCAACACGCACTTTTTCCTATGCGAGTTCCGGTCAGTTTTCATGTGTGCGGCCAAAAACGGTCGCATTGTAGGAGCCGGCAACGAATGGCTCATCTCATATAGTGACATGGTGGAAGGACTCCCTGAAATTGAAGCCTTTACCTCGTCCGTCGCGAGGCTCCACAAAGCGCAGCGTCTCCGAACGGAAGATACGGCTTTCCGTTCACAACATACATGGGGCCTCTGCCTCAAGACAACAGGTGGTGTGATACTTGGGAAGAGTACTTCGCACAGGGAATACGACGAATGCTCAGTCTGGAGAGAGACGTACAGGGACGAAGCGAGGAACTCGACGAGCTCGCGGCGAAGCTTTATGATAAAGTCATACCTCGTCTTCTTCGGCCTCTGACTACCTTACGCTCCATCGAACCAGTTGCCATTTCACAGTGACCTGTGGTATGAGAACTGTTGTACTGATGTCGCCGCTGGAAAGCCAATAGTTTTTGACGCTTGTGTATTTTATGCGCACAATGAGTGAGTGTTAGGATAGGCCCGTACCCTACCGCATACAATGGTACCCGTGTTGACTCTTGACAGACGAGATTGGTATTTGGAGACAGATGAGGTATCGTTTTGGCAAATCTTAATCGAGACGTATCAGAAGTACTTCCCAATATCTGCTCCGGAAGAAGATCATGACGACAGAAACGCCCTATATTCGATGTAAGAACTTGGTCCCAATTTGTGTTGCAGAATCCGTTGACAGTTTCGATCCGCAGCCGCTTCGATATTCATTCATCATGTGCCTATTCCTCGTCGAAAAGGTTCCGCAGGGAGTGAGTTTTGTTACGTACAACAACCTGGTAGCAGGATCAACTGCTGACAATACGCTAGCTTCATGACCACGATGAAGACACTAGTCGACAAGTATCCTGGGGGTTATGAAGAATGGGAGAAGCAAAATTCCAACCGCATTGCGCAAGCTGCGAACGCAAGTCAGGCCTATGATGACACTGATGATCCTACGGCATGATCCGTCAAGGATTTGAACGAGAGTGACATGATAGAATAGGAATTGAGGTTCAAAGGGGCTGAAATAGTCTGCTGAAGAGCCATGAATGCATCCTCGCTCAGGAATACTCCCCAATCAAAAACTGAGCTGCAACGTCTTCACTTGCGAAGAATTCATTGTTCTTTAACTAGCCGGACTAGTGTTGCGTGGTGAGAGTGAGATAATCCCAATCTCTTGCCCTGACTCACGACGTAGCCATTTACATAGTCGATTCCCGTTGTTCGGCCCGCCTAAATGTCTTGTAGCCTATAGCTAGTATTTGCACTTGTCTGATTAGCGACTCTGCAAACTAGGTCGAAGAGGTTGTCGTCGGGAAACTGCTCAGAGAGTCCAGGCAGCAGCGCCCTGACAATCGGCCCGGTTCCCTGAGCAAGAGCCTCATGAGCGCCAAACATATCGGCCTGTCAACTAGCTGCCCGTTTCGGCAACGGAAGATAGCCGTTAGCGGGGTGATGATGGCGTTCACAGCGAGCTTCTGGAGCTGGGAGTTTTTAATCTCGGCGGAAGAGAAAATGATAGTCTCCAGCATGCTGGTTTGCGACAAACGGTGAATCATGCCATTCTGAGTTGATACGGCATCATACTCGCCCATGGAGCGACCCTGCCTTTCTTCCACAAGACCGACCTTCAGCGGCCCTTTTCCGGCATGGACGATAGTGAATGGTTCGACGCTGTAGACCTCGGCGCTGTAAATACCGGCCTAATATGACGGCCCAGGTGGCGTGAGGAAATAGGAAAGAGTAAAGGGCTTGTACGGCGGCCAGAACAGCAAATCGTACACTTAATGTGTAAAAGTACCGTGGAATCGTGGCTGTTGGTCTTCCAACAGGATGGATTGACACTGTAAGACAAGTAGCTAAGATTATTGCCCCGAGTATGGCGTTCCCTCATTGTCCACGAACGTGGAACACAGCTTGGGTAGTCGACTGTTATAGCCAGGCCAGTATTGCTGACTCCATCCATCCGTCTTCCTCATCATCCGACACACCCTCAGCTAGCTTTTCTGATAAGCTCTTCTTCGTCCGACCATACTTCACGCTTCCGCCATTTTCATTCGCTATGCTCAACGTCTTTCCCTGAGACATCTGCCACTCAGGCAACGGCAATTTACCCCCCTTCCACTGCCACCCTTTTTGACCTGTCTTGACGGTATAGAATCCCTCCAACGACGCCGGCTTGTATTTGACTTTTTCCTTGCGGATTCGCGTGATAGGGTGGAAACACTCCGCTGTGGCACCACCTGTGCCGTTGCCTGGGTCTTGCACATAGGCGCCCGGTGTGCGGTTTTTGACCCCCAGAAGTCGCCAGAGGTAGCCTAGCCCGGAGTAGTTGTTAACGAGAGGACCACAGCCCCAACTGTTTGTGCTCTCTTCCGTGATTCTGATGGCCTTGAGCGCTCTAGAGTGCTCCTCCACAAGATTCTTGATTGGAACCTCCTCAAAGGTGAGCATCTCAGATAGATTGTCCAACTGAGGAGGGGGAGAGTTAGCTGATCAGAAAGTAATCGAGGAGGGTAGGAAGTCATTCACCATCCATGCAAAGGTTAGATAAGCGATTTCCTCAAGGGCCTCTTTCTGGCCACCGCCGATGTTGCTGTGGGTGCCGGGAAACCAGCATTGCAGCACTTCGGTTTCGTTGTCAGGAGACTTGTGCCAGAGAGCGGGAGTAAAAGGTAAGCGATTTTCGTCAATGGCGAGGGCTTGAAAGGCATGCTCCACGTCTGATGGAGTGAGGGTTCAGTCCCAGTCCTCTATGAAAACTCATGTGATAATACTGACTCTTAAGGGCGTTCGTATTATGAAATGCATATTTGTCGTTGATGGGAAGAAACTTTTTAGCAAAACTCACGACAGGCCATTCCGGGATTCCCTAGTCAGATTAAGTCAGTTAAGGGAGCAGTATCCATCATGCCCTACGTCGCGTACCAGAGCTCCAACGGTGTCCCAAACGCCAACAACCTTGACCTTGACATCTGTAAGACTCAATTTCTCCTTATTTTCTTGATACCACTTTGAATCCCTGAAGGACTTGCCGCTTGTATTTGCACGGTATTCCTTCCACATCTCTGGGAAGCACGACATGTGCACTGCAGAGAGGACGCCGATGTCGCAGACAAGGCCAGCGACCGAGCGAACGGTGAAAGCTCCACGAGAGAAGCCGAAGAATAGCAGTTCATCGGCAGGTTCGTTAGGATCTCCAGGTTTGCCAGGTCTGTAGTTATTGGAGATAAAATCGTACATTTGACACACGTCCTTGTCGAGACCCCAGCCCAGGGCGCCTGTGAATTGGAGTAGCAAGCACATTAGTAAGACTACCCAAAGAAGATTGAAGAGATTCTGGGGTTGAGCAACTCACCATTGATGGATTTCTGGAAGGGGAAGTCCCCGCTTCCAAGGCCCGACTGGTACATCACGATTTGGTTCACGATTTTACCATTTTTATCGGGGCCACTGTTCGCAATGGTTCGAGCCAATCTAGCGACATTTGAAGGGACTGACTTATCGCCCATGTCAGACGCAAGCCACGTACCGTCTGAGCAAAGGATGATGCGCTTATAGCTTGCCAATTCGGGCTGGCGCGGTTGTTGCCCTGCCATTGTGTAGCGACGCTGGACTGTCCTAAAGACGCAAACGAGACACTGCCGCGTTGTAAAGCTGTTATCTGCAGGATCTCTGATGAATGCTGACTTGCCAATAGGGGTGTTGAGATAGGGGAATACGTTGGCTGACGAAGCGATATTGATTCGCTCTACGCGGAATCAGTTTCGTGGCCGATGAAGACAGGAATGTTTGACGAGGACCTTCATATTACATATTTCCAGGTTCCTGTTTTCATAGTTCCATGTTCTCATGGATATGAATATGGCTATGACTAATTATGTCGTGTGCCTATGGTGCATGGCTATGTCATATTCACACGTTATATGTATGTCAATGGCCATGTCATATATTCATCATTATATTTGAGACTAAAGCATCTGGCCGTCATCAACAGTATATATACTGTGAATGGAACTGAAAATGTTGACTTGTAATTCGATATCCTTTGGTGGGCAACTTGTCATTGGAGTGCTGCTTGATCAGCCATAACAACAAGTGGTTATGTATTATCTAGCTTATGGTTATGCCATATGCCTGTGGTCATATAGTATGTCTATGGCCATGTAAATGCTTAGCTTGTAGCTTATGTCAAGGTCCGTGTCTAGCGACCATATGCACCAGTTTTCGGAGGCTTCATTGACTTACTAACCTCGAATTGCTTGCTTATATGTCGCTACTAGGTCGTCGAGCTTGGAGACCAGATAGTAGTTGTTCGTCTAGAGTCATTTTACAAACTTTGTTCACTTTATCTACGGCGCTTTACTAATAGCAGGTCGTATCCAGCCTTTTCGAGCGAAACTTGTAGCGCCTGCTAGTTCCTTTCTGTGTTTCAAAATAGAATTTAACCATTCTTGTCCGCGACCGTGATAGTATTATCCACTGTGTTGTACCCCTCTACCGTAAGCGTAGTGGCAGCGACTCTGGTAGCTGTTTCGCTTTCAAGCCGTGCCTGCCCGGCTCAAAGCTGATCCTCATCTATAGCGGATAAAGAGCGTGGTATTGGGCCGCAGCTGCGTTGATTTGCCTTACTCTTATCCTCTTCTTCTAACCATTTGGTAGCCATCATTGTGCTTTTCCTATAAGTAGAGTTTTAAAAGGAGAGGACGTTAGTGGCGTGTCCGTGTTCGCGGACATGCTCTTAGCTGCCTTGTAGGTCTATGGCCGGAACTAGTAGGTCTCCTAGTTTTTTGCAATGGCCATGGACTTTTTTCAGTACTCCTCTTACCACACCAGTTGCCTTCCTTCGCAAGTTAGGGGGCGGAGCGGAATTCGTTGTTATCGACAGGGTGCTGAGCCTCCCCTGCCCTGTCACCCTTCTCATGGGCCGTCGCCGTGCAACGCGGACACAACGAGGTCGCTTTGTGCTAGTGTTGCATATCTCCCCTCTTCCGGTAATTAAAGCACTATATTGGGCTAAGGACACTCCAGTGCTGGTCCCAGACTAGTATCTAGGCCCCCTTAAATCACCTCTCGCCGTACGCCCTGCGCGCTTTTTCTTGAGTAATTAGGGTCACCAGAAGTGGTTCCTTGGTTGCATCTTGGTGTTTTTGGCACTTTGGATTTGGCCTTGTTCACTGTTTGGAGGCGCTCTAACTTTTCGAGATGTTTTCTCGGCTACACCTTAGAGGTCCTCCTTGATCCAACCGGTATTTGCAGTGTGTTGGTCTCTAGCCGTCGTGCTTTGAAAGGTGTTGACTGTGTTGCCGTTAGAGGGGCTCCAGGCTCCAACCGCCCGTTCTATATTGACATTTGGCTGATAACGTGGATCGTCTTTCTGGGAGTTCGCTTGGCCAGTTCGGCTAGCATTCCCTTAGGTATGACGAGATCTCTTCGGGTACGCGGGCTGGCCCTATTTTCGTCAGAGTGTTAGACAACATATGAAAGGGATTAGCTCCACGTGAGGTTATTATGACCCAGGTCTTTCTTCCTGGGCTTCAGTGGCCGTTGCCGTAGCTTCTTCAGTCATGACCTTCTGAATATTGACAGTGAGACAATTCCGGTCTGGATCTGAGCCATGTGTGGATTTCGTGGCCGGCTGCAAGGATGTGTTCTTCCACCCCTACTAGACCATCTACTATCATCATCATAGCCTCGAAGTCGGATGGTTGGGGGTAGAGTTGTGGGGTTGAAGCAATAGGCGCGGTCATGCTGTCTTGCTCAGGGGATTAGGGGCTCGGGGATTCGAGGACTCGAAACTTCAGGCGGTTGTCGTCTGGGCAACGATGGGTGAACCCGGTAGCTGGTTGTTCCGCGCGCCGGTCTGGGGGTTTTCTTCACGCCTGTGACACCCCAAATCTCTTTGGTTTGCTCGCACGTTGCGACCGCCGAAATGATTATGCATCGATGTAAGTGGTGTGGCGAGGTATGGATCTGTAAAAGCTCTCGAACGGTGCCCGTCTCGGAAGTGTTTGGCCGGAATATAAGAAGCTTTCACCGACGAAATACCGCAAGAGAATAATTCAACGGTATGAATCGGACAATGTTGCGGGGCGATCCTTTGTCCTTTTAAAATCCACCAAGCCCGAGAAGCTGAAAGCACTCGACGAACATGAGTGGTTCAAGGCTCGAAAGAGTAAGGCCACCCACCTACTTGTATGAAATGGCTTAACTCGGCTGGTCTTAGTGCTGCTTACAGGACCATGACAAACACACCCCTTACACGTCCCTGCAGTATGCGAGACGCACCTTGGCGTTCCGCCGGCCACGGGAGCAACAAGTTGTCCCGCAGGAGTGTCAAAGTGGACAATGTCAAGGAGGAACCTTTCGACTCAAGTAGGAAATTGAGTGGCATGTACGCGCGTCCCTGACCTGGCTTCATATCACACTGCACGACAGCTGTGCGGTATAAGCAGGGTACAGGTTGCACATCAATGCAGGAGATGTGTTCAACATCGGGAGCACGACATACCTGCGGTTGGATAGATCCCGGGGCCGCACAGCTACGATCACAGCAATCGGTAATGCAGTCAATATGCGAAGAGTGGTGTAACATGGCATGCAGGGATCGAAAACAGATACTCAATCAAGAATGTATGTACAACACGCAAGAATCTAAAACTGCAAGTCCCCGATAAATGCTCTTCTAAGCGTACTTCCAGTTGCCCGCCTCGATCTCGGCGCCCACATCGAGAACGCCGGGGACATAGGACGACATATAGGGGCCCTTGCTCTTGGAGTACGAAAAGGAGACAAAAGTGGGCGAGACACGATCCTTACCGCTATGGCGTAGTCAGCACCATGCTTGAGAGGAAGGGGGGGGGGCCAAATGGAAGACAAGACGAAGAGGGTTGTCACTTACTAAGCAGCCCTGACGGCGGCGCTGTACTTCCCGGTGTTGCTGCCCCAGTCGTGCTGAAGCTTGTCGAGGACCTTCTCCATGCTGGCCTCGGACTCCTCTGCGGTAGCGTTGTGCTGGAACAGCGGGACGTAGCACTTCATCTCTAGCGAACCTGGCTTACTGGGGCTCAGCTCGACGTTGTACTGAAGGCCGGAAAGAGGCGTGCCCCTGATGCGCTCGGGCTTCTCCCACTTCTCCCACGCCTCGGGGTCCGCCTCCGGGTCGGGACGCCCGTCCTGCCCAGGCTTCTCGTTACGCAGCAGCGGCCAGAGGGTGCGCAGAATTTCAACGCGCTTGAGAGACGTCTCGTCCGTCAACCGCCCACCCAACGTCATGACGTCGCTTGCCACGGCGAACGAGTTGCTGCTCGTGTGAAAGTACACCTTGACGCGCGCCCCGCTGTTGACCGTCGGATCGACGCAGTCAATGCCCACAAAAATGAGCATGGCGTTGTACTTCACATTAGAGAGGTAACTGCGTAGGTCAGTTACGTTGTTTCAAAATAGATTAATAAATTGAGAATGAGAAATACAACGAAGCACTCACTCGGCAATGATATCGAGCCCGGGTCCCATCTTGTGACCCCAGGGCTCGAGTCGGCGAAGGGCTTCAAGGGTGAACAGGTTGCTCGAAGGGCTGCCGACGGCCAGTGCTTTGCGCATGGCAATAATGTAGACTTTCATCATGGTCTCGGTGGCACCGAGATCGAAGGCGAGCAGGGCGCTGGGCATGAAGGTGGGCAGCCGGTGGCGCATGCGCTCCGTCTCTTCTGGCGTCAGGAAGAACTGATCGAGAGCGCTCGTGATCCACTTTGTGTCGGCACCCGAGGCCTGCGCGAGCTGGAGGAGCACTTCGCGCGCCCGCTTCTCGCCGAATGGGTCCGACCCGTCCACGCCGCCACCCGCTCCCGGCGCCGGCTTGACCACTTCGAGCCCGTACCGGACCTTGACTTTGTTGGACGACGTCAGGTTGAGACTCGGCTCGAAGGGTGAGTCGACGTAGGTCTGGGTGTACTGGGCGCGCGGCTCCGACGGCAGCGGGCCCAGCGTGGGCGCGACATGGTCTACGAGGAACTGCAAGTGCCGGGCCTTTTGCTCGGGCGTGTACGAACCCGAATGCTCAAGGAGCGGTCCGATAATGCCGCATAGGTAATCAGACCAGAACTGGTGTGCCGTCTTCTTCTTCTGCTCCGTGACGTGTGCCTCTTGTGCAGCCCGGGGCTGCGCGACGATGGTCTCAGCAGTCGCCATGGTATTTGACGTTAGGGTGAGATGTAAACAAATTGGACTTCAGCCGGAAGGAATAAATGAGACCAAGAGTCGGCACTATTCGATGCGAAATGGAAGATCTGGTTCATCCAAAGCTACCGTGACTGCTAACTGTATAAGTACCCGGCGATGTGGTTCGACTCCTTCTTCATCCTCAAACACGCCACGATATTGATCCTGGCCTTGTTGTCCATTTCCTCGCCGAGGCTAAGAGAATCTCACGGCCCGTTTGTTTCTTTCTGGAAGGTAACTAAGAACCTAAGCCTGACCGACTATCTGAAAACAATGTCCTCTGTGTCAGCGGACCGACCTGTTGGCTCTGAACTCCGTGTTGGAAAGGGGGCGTTCAACATGAAGAAGATTTGAGGCAGTCTGCTCCCAGCAGTGTGGAACCGAGTAGGTAAAATCTTGCTGTACTGTGAGTAGACATTTCGTCAGGCCTTATTCACGCTGCCAAAGGGCGACAGCCTGGTCCGCCATCGTGTGATGTAACCCTGCCCCAAAGTTTATTTCTGGTTCAGCACAGGGGTGTCTG
This sequence comes from Corynascus novoguineensis, assembly GCA_033296725.1. Classification (NCBI taxonomy): domain Eukaryota; kingdom Fungi; phylum Ascomycota; class Sordariomycetes; order Sordariales; family Chaetomiaceae; genus Corynascus; species Corynascus novoguineensis. The sequence continues at coordinate 23,932 of MU857606.1, forward strand.
CCGCATCATTGACGCGTGCAATAAGAACCCTGGCGCCGATCATGTGTCTTCAAATGCCGCTTATTCAGCGGCATTTGAAGAGCAATACCTCCGCTGAATAAGCAGGTGCCTCGCGATGCTCAACATAACTGGGCACTGGCTCCGCTGAATCAGCGGCCCCAACAACAACGCTAAGCCGCCGTTGGGAGCGAGCTGAACTCTTGGCGACCGTTGGCATCCAAATTTGGTCTACGGTTCTCACTACCCCTCGTCAGGCGGAATTGACTGACAATGCACAGAGGTGGGGCAAGTTGTTCAGAGCTCTGCCAATGTCTGGGAGACGGCACATCTCTGTGAATTTTGCGAATTATTCAGGAGAAGCGAGAGAGGTAGGAGAGAAATTCCAATTTCAATAGTTATTCAAACCGCTCAGTGACTAACTATCTGTGACTATTTACTTCTGATGCAAACAACTCGCTATCTACCCTGATCAGATCCTTTGGAGATAGTAATCCGAACATGTAAGGTGATTCACCAAAAATGTCACGCCATGCAAGGGACTGTGGCAGTCGGTCCTCAGGGGACAAACACCAGCCTCTTGGTCTTGGCCTCTTCGCTGTCCCAGACGGCCTCGATGTCGGCGAGCTTGTGTACGGCGACGTCGTCTGGGCGGGGCATTTTTGCGACGGCGGCGAGCAGGCCACCCACCTCCTTCTTGATCTCGTTCTTGCCCCAGGCGCCCATGCCTGAGCCCGTGATGCGCACAGGCTTGGAGTTGAGAAGGCGGCCCGAGACGGTAAAATCTTCATCGCCCGCCAGGTCGCCGACATGGATGTACTGCAGCTCCTTGCCTGGCTCCACCTCAGCCGCTTGCAGGACTCCCGCGGCGGCCCGCCCGCCGACGAAATCGAGAACGATGTGGACGGGACCCAGACCGGGAGGCAGGGAAAAGGGTTCCTGGAGGACGACGCGCTCGTCGAGATCTGGGACGGCGGCCAGGGTGGCCTCGTTGCGCGACATGCCGATGATGCGGGCAGCGCCCAGTGCGCGGGCTACGGCAATGGCGCCGCGGCCGCTAGTACTAGTTGCGCCGAGGACGAGGACGGTAGCGCCCTCACAGCCTCCGCCGGGCGTGGTGCGGCAGCGGAGGGCCATCCAGCTACTCGAGATGGGGTTGACGAGAGTGGCGACCGAGACTGCGTCGGCGCCGGGGGGGAGCTTGACGAGCGTCTGGCGCTCGACGTTGGCGCGCTCAGCAAAGAGAGACGAGGCCATCGGGGTGGCGTAATAGAGATCGCCTGTGGCCTCATCCTGGACGACGCCGTCGACGCTCGGGTCGAAGGGCAGCGCAGCACCACGGGCGCTCGAGTGGATGCCCAGGGCGCGGCCGCGGACCACGCGCGGAACCGCGACGGCCGCTACCTTGACCTGGACTTGGGACGGCGAGGGCGCCGGGAGGTCCGGGGCATCCGAGTAGACGGGTGCTGAACCCCAGGATGTGATGCGGGCGACCTTCATGTTGAGTGCTTGGCAGTGATGAAATCCTGCTTGTTGAAGTTTAGGCTGGAGGCGACGATGAATGGGGATTGTTGATGCAGATGCTGGTGCTGAGGAAGCGGACACGGATCGTGTGGCTCTCGAAGCGGACTGAGCCAAGAAACGGCGCATTTTTAAAGTCTTGCAGAGAGTGCGTGCTGCCAGGCAGACGGGTTTTAGACAGTTGGGTAAAAAAGCGAAAAGGGGGGGCAGAGGCGTATACGATGGCGTGGACGGGGGCCCAGGAAGGGAAGAGAGCTGACGCAGCTTTCTTTCTCTCTGTTTCCTCTCTTTGTCTTCTCAGACAAGTCCAATGAATTTGCACATTATATTAGCAAGCCCAGGCTGGACCCGGGCCGCGCCCGCTGGCGCAATACTGCGTATGCGTTGGTAACCAATTTTGGTCTCCGTTGTCACACGCGAGCCGATGTTGTGTCGCAGTGCAGCGCGTTCCTCCAGGGGTTCAGGGGTCACGGTGTGCGCGGCACAGCAAGTCAAACTTCTGACACCAGAATGCCAAGTCCGCCACATCCTCCATGCTCCCCCCCCGCTCCCCCCCCCCTCCCACAAACGTTTCCAGATGGCCAAGGTGGCCAAGGTGGCCAGGGGGTCCTGACTGCCCTGGGCACTGCAACAAACAGTCACCAAACGCCCAGGCAGGCGCCCAGAGAAATGCCCAGAGTAATGCCCAGCAGTGATCTTCGCGAGGAGCCGCGTTGGCAATGCTTAGCCCAGCGACCCAAATGCTTTCCCTTATTGATAGACACACTCCTCCGTCCCGAGTAAATGACAGATGACACGATGCCAACATGTCAGACGAGGCTGTTTGTCCGACGTAACTGCATGTCTTGACAGAATGTACAAGTAGGTACATACATATGTTTTTGCCGCGATGCAATTGCCTAAGTACAGATACCTTATAACTCTCCCCACAAAACATACCTGTACTTCTGGGGACCTACCTTTCTGGCCGCAATTTACATGCCTCCCAAAGTGCGACGAGTGCAGTGATCCGTACCAGTACATCTACATGCGTATATGGTGCTTAGTGATACTGAATCGCAGGCCCGCCGTCCCGGAGCCATCGCACTCCATTCTACACACGGATCGCGTGCCCTTACCCACCCGACGCATCGCCACCGTTGGATTCCTGTGCACACCTGGTATCTTCTTAATTTGTTTTTACCTGGTATCTCTCTTAATTTGGTTTGGCTGGATCGACCCAATGCGGGGGTTTGACGTTCCTCAGATGTCAACGTAGATGTCAACACAGATATCAGTAATTACTCTGAGCCTACGGTTTTTCTGCTCGGCGTTCTTTGACCAATTTGAGACCTCACAAAGAGGCACTTACCAACGATTCGCGCTCACTGCTCAACCCAATACGAGAACGCGGGCCAGAGGCGGTGCCGTCAGGTAAAGTGGTTTCCCACCACGCCAGCACAGTTTCTGCACGCCGTCGGACGGGGACTCCGTCTTCTTACCATCTTGTCTTTTCGTTTACCAAGATTGGTGACTCGGCCAATAACACACTGTTTCCAGTTAACCTGACTCCCGAGCGGACAAGTGGCCGTGGGAGACCAGATACTACTACTGTACCTTGACAGCAAGAAGTCGGCCATAGCCACGGCCCGTTTTCTCGGCATAGAAGTCCGCCTTGGCCTAGAATCATACTAGTAGTTCACCGAAGCATTGGTTCCACATCTCACGCCATCCTCACATTTCTCAAGTATCCTCATTTGCCCATTGGACGGAGTAAGAGCCGCCTTGGCGTCCCACCTTTAGAAGCCACGGATACGGCGGGTTCGAGCACAGAATCATGTACAGCGCCCTTTAAGCCTCGTTCGGACTGCAAATAGACTTCCTGGGAATCTGATCTGGCGCTCTGGCCCGTCAGAGCAAGTATAGCACGGGCAGTGTTCACTACTACCCCACTGTCCGAAGGATTCATTGGGGCAACGGAAGGATCCGTCAGTGCCGTCACTGAATGACTCCAACGGTAGGATTGACGATTGATTCCATGACAATCTATCTTGGTTGGATACTATCCGGCTACCAGCTACCAGTTCCCAGTTCCATCCTTACCTACCGTACTACCTAGCTACCTTGTTCACTAAGCTCCCCTTCATTGCTCCAACATGGATGTGACTCTACTCGCTAGACAATACCTCGCCGAGCAATCCATGCAGGTAGCACATGGCAGACCTCCATCAATACCGGGGATGGATGAGAAGCCATGCGAGCTGAGACGAGATGAGGCGCAGCTGAGGGTTACAGGCTGGGACTCGGGGCTCGCCACGTGCTTTATACCGAACCACTGCTTTGGTAGTTTTCTTTAAGTCCCCCGGCCTCGTCTTTCGAGCTCCTTGATGAGCTAGCTCTCCACTTTGCAACTCTCCAAACGCAAGGAACGCGCAATCTCACCTACGTACGCAGCTCCATCGCGTCTACAGCGCATAGTATCCAGCTACCGTGAACAATGGGATCTGTGTCTCTCCAGTCCGAGACCATGGCCGCCGATCCGGCGCCGCTCTTCTCTCGGCGCATACAGCGTTGGGAACCCGGAGCTAGTCAGTGCACAACCCTGCTTTCTGCATCCGCGTAAGCTACCTACGTATGCTGACGATTTCTGCAGTCCGCAGTCTGCTGCCTCTTGAGGCTATCCCGGGCATGATCTCGCTTGTTGCAGGTAGGTTGAAGAAGGGCTTTGTATCCTCGTCCTGTTTGATTTCTTTCAGTTGATGATTTGTTTGTCTGTTGCTGACCTGTCTACTTAGGCAAACCCAATCCTCAGACTTTCCCCTTCTCTAAGATATCCATCACCCTCAACGACTCCAAAGAAACGACACTTGTTCTGGACGACGCCGCTCTGAGCGAGGCCCTCCAGTACAACCTTCCTGCCGGCCACCCCGGGCTTCTCAAAGTAGGTCCCCGTCCCTATTACTCAGCCAAACACTCACAGCTAACAATACATGATCAGTGGCTAGAGGGACTCCAGCAAACAGTCCATGGCCTCAGTAGCGCCGGAAGCTGGGCGTGCTGTGTCGGCAACGGCAGCCAGGAGTTGATCCACAAGGCCTTCCAGGTCTTCACTGACCTCGGTGACCCGGTGATGCTAGAGACGTAAGTTCAACTTCTTACCTGAAATTATTGACTCTGCTGATGCTGACTGGTCTGAATCAGGCCCGCTTATCCGTGAGTTATTCATGACCCAGACATCTTACTGTACCTCCACTTTTTGACTAACACTTGGGCCTAGTGGAGTCTCTGCATTCCTCAGGGCAGACGGCCACGAACTGGTCGAGGTCTGCTCGGGGCCTGACGGTGTGGATCCGTCTGATCTCGAGCGCGTCCTCTCAGCATGGCCTGAGAACCGCCGTCGCCCGACAGTTCTTTACACCGTCCCCACCGGGTCCAACCCGACCGGACGGTCCTGCAGCGAGACGAACAAGGCGAGAATGTATGTATTCCCTGTGCTCTCTTGACTCTCTCCTGGCTAGCTTTTACTGACAAACCCAGCCTGCGTCTGGCCAAGCGTTTCAACTTTATGATCTTTGAGGATGATGCCTACTACTTTCTCAACTTTGAGGAGGACCCGTCCAAGCGTGCTCGCAGCTATCTCTCGCTCGAGCGGGAGGTCAACGGCGAGACTGGCCGGGTCATGCGCTTCGACTCCCTGAGCAAGATTGTCAGCTCGGGCATGAGGCTCGGCATCCTTACTGGCCCTGCGCCAGCCGTCCAGAAGGTGGTCAAGATTACTGAGAATATCAAGTAAGTTTTTAGTGAAAAATACCTACATACCTAAGAAGGTATTCGGTTCTCCCGGAGAAAGAGAAGCTAACCTTGTTCCGCAGCCTCCAGCCCACGACGACCTCCCAGGTCTTGGTCCTGACCCTCTTCCGACACTGGGGCTACACGGGCTTTGTGGAGCACTGTACTCAGGCGGCATCCTTTTACCGCGCTAAGCGGGACGCCTTCGCGGCGGCGGCGGAGAGGCACCTCAGGGGGCGGGCAACGTGGGAGGTTCCCCGAGCAGGCATGTTCTTCTGGTTTCGGCTACTCCTACCGCCTGGGGCAGACGACAGCCTCGAGTTGCTCCGCCGCAAGGGTATTGAGAACCGGATCCTGGCCATCCCAGGGACTGCCTTCTTTCCCAACCCGCGCCGGGCCCCGCACCTACGCGCCAGCTACAGCCTCGTGAGCGAGCACGACATGGATGAGGCTTGTCGCCGCATTGCCAAGCTCGTTGACGACGCCTGGCGCGACGAGTTTGCCGCCCATGCGCGTGCCCAGAGAGCTGAGGCCGAGGAGGAGATCAAGTCCAACTCCCAGATGCAGACAATTGAGGCTACTACCACGGCGCTGGGCTTGCCGACGGCGCGCAAGATCATGGCTTAGAAAAATTTCTGATTTTGTTTCATGTTTCACTACGATGCTATGATACAGGCTGAGCTTCTGAACGTTTTTCTCGTGTTCTTTTCTTTCATTGTCTTTTTCTCTTTCTTTCTTTCTTTCTTTCTTTTTTTTTTGCTCTCGTTTTTCTTCTTTCCCTACCTAGATTGCCAATCTATGTCCTTAGAGTTTGCTAGGTTTAGGGTAACCACAGAATGTACGAAACAACAGCAAGCAGCTTCATCTAGCTTCGAGTTGCTTCGGATTTCAATATTGAACCTCGGATCACAAAAGCATTGAGACACGAGTTAGGTCTGACTCGCAGAGGATCACAATATAATTACAATGTTTACAGTACATGACTAGGTAGTAATATGAGTGGATACATTATTGATTCTATTGCATTCCCTTCAGTACCACCTTCCAGTGTTCCGAACTGCTGGGGATGGGTACTGACTGACCACCCCTGACCGGCGTGGGTCGTTGATCTGGTTCAAACCGGGTTTGCGACCCACGAGGAGATCAGCGACGCATGCCAACATGGACATACAACACGTGCAAGAGGAGCACGTTGCAAGCTCGGACTGGGGCTTCCCGAAACAAGTGTGCATTAGCGGTGTGACGCTGGAGGGCGGCTGTACACTATGCTGCTCGACGTGGTATAGTATCACGCCATATCGGGCCAGATCTTGAGATTGCCTCGCGCCTCATGGCTCTGGGGCTTGGCGCCGCCACCTTGGAACCCGGTATGAAAACCGTATAGCCTGGTAGCTGAAGAGAGACATGCATGAGTCTATGATTCCTATGGGCCCGCGGGCCGACTGGGATTCGCTTACACTCCTGATGGCGCTTGGCAACCGGCGTAGGTTGCCGTGCCCCTCGCAAGGTCGTATTCCTCCATCACCGAGCCATCCGCCTCCCTGCCCTCTTTTATCCCGGGTGGGAAAGGCTGGGGGGTAAACCTTAATTTGACGCGGCAGGACTCGGAGAAATACTTGCCCCAGGGGATCGCCGATGGTTCTGACAGGCGTCGGCACGGAGAGCAGTTTTGCTGCTGCTGCTGCTACGAGTGCGAGAAATGCCGGTCCGAGAGGGCTGTGCCCCTGAGCCGCTTCATACGGCGCTCCTTCATTCTCTTATAGCCAATAATAGTCAACGTCCCGACCCCTCTCGAGCAGCCGTAACAAATTTGTCACGTCCGAAAGCTGACACTGAAGGCTACTGCACCTTGGGCTGCCGAACAGAGACGCCCATCAGTGACTCTTGGCCTGCGCCATGTTCCAGAGCGAAGCCATTTGGACAATCATCTCAATAGGCGGGGAACCCCAGCCGTACTTCGTATCACGTTCGTCTGTCATTGCCACTTTGGACTCGCCAGAGTAGCACTGTCGGTGATCGACTGTACGCGCCAAGCGGCAAAGCCATGGTTCGTTCCATTGGCCAGCCATTGGCATTGCCGCTTCGAAGGATCTCTGTGTGTAATAAGCGGTACCAGCAATATGCTTGTAGTTTAAGCTCTTACTCTACTACACATCACATCACCCCACCGTAGTAGTGCACATGGTGTAAATGAGATGCAACGGCGGCGAGCGCAAGGGTGAGCCGGTTAAGATCATACTCCACTGAACCGCTGCCGTCACTCGGGGCCGCCGCCCGCTCTAGCCCGCTCACGGATCCCGTCCAACCGTAGCAATCATCGGATACGGGCTTACCTATGTCACGGTCTCCACGTTCCCAATCCGGTATGATAGTTACACGATGAGAACTACCATCCCTGCCGGAAACGGCCATAACCGCACCAGTGGCTGCCACAGCCTGTGCCAGCCACGGGCAGCTGCATTCGTGACACGAAAATCGTCTGAAAACAGCTAAGTGCGTTCTGCGTGGAAGAGCCAATCTATTTTCTGTCAGACGGTCCCTCGGTTTACCCGACATCTGCCGAGTACCTTGATCCATTGAATGAGCCGGTCGAGCCTTGGGTCCTAGGTACCGCGAGGTACGGAGTGCAGTTAGACTCAGTGTCGAGAATGCAACGGACGGGCCCTCAACTGCGTATCGCTAACCTAGTTGGGCATGCACCCAAGATAGATGTCTGAGGCTGAATGATTCCCACCACGGGCACCAGGCCAGAATGGCCAGCAAGAGGCGGACCTGTAGGCTATAGTCAGCTAAGGTTAAGCGTTCCTGAATGTTACCCAGCCATGCTCTCCGAGTAGGAACTTAGAGGCTCTTCGCATTGTGGTTTACCTCATCGAGCCGTCAACATCGGCGAGCAGAACGGACCAGAATATGCGCAGGCGTGGCTGAGAAACGACAGAACATGTCCGGCTGTTTGTGGACTGTAGCTGCGCCCGTACAAGCGCAAGACCAAGGTGCCGCTGAATCAGAAGAGACGATGATGTCTTTGAGAAGGTTAAAAGGTAGGAAGCTTGTCGATTGTTTCCATTGCGATGAGCCTCTTCACACTTACACCACCAACCCCTGAGTGACTCTTGACTTGGCCTTACTTTGCCATTCTCTACACACTTTGTTCAATAGCTTTCCCCAACAAAACGGGCAATCTTGCACAATGGGCTCACTTCCGGTTTCCTCAGGGGTTGAATACCCCTTTGATAACATCATCGATGCCCTGAAGCACACAGCTGCCCACACCACCGAGGGTATTGTCTCGTACTCGCCCGCCAGTGCCGGTGAAGCTCCCGCTGCCCCCCGCACCGTCTCGTACCGCGAGCTGCTGGACACGGCCGAGACCAACGCCGCCAAGCTCCAGAAGCTGTCCGCCACCAAGCCCGGATCGGTCGTGCTCGTCCACTTTGACAATGCGCTCGAGACCATTGTCTGGTACTGGTCCGTCCTGCTGGCGGGTGGCATCCCCGCCGTCACCAGCCCGGCCATGTTCAGTCAGAATGAGGCGGACAGGCAGAAGCATCTCAGCCACCTGTACAAGACATTCAACGGCCCCCTTTGCCTCACCCGGCGCTCCCTCCTCGAACCATTTGAGGAGCATGACGACGCCGAGAAGCGTATCGACACGCTCGCCGTCGAGGATGTGGATAGCGAGCCGGCACCAGCCGCCCGCCGCCGTGCCTTCAAGCCGTCCCCGGCCGACGTTGTTGCCCTCATGCTCACGTCGGGCAGCAGCGGCAACGCCAAGGCGGTGCCCCTGACGCATGAGCAGCTGTTTGCCGCCTTCCGGGGCAAGACATCGTCGGCTAGCCTGCGCTTCCCCGACAGCCCCTTCATGTCGTGGGTGCACATGGACCATGTGGCCAACCTGGTGCACTGCCACCTGTTCGCCATCGCCTCGGGTATCTCTCAAATCCAAGTGCCCGCCGCCAACGTGCTGGTCGACCCGGCCCAGCTGCTCAACCTCATCAGCCGCCACCGCGTGTCGCGCACTTTCGCGCCCAACTTCCTCCTCGCCAAGTTGCGGAGGCAGCTCGAGGCCGGCAAGACGGATGCCCTCGACGCCGACCTCAACCTGGAGACCCTGTTCCTCGACACAGGCGGCGAGGCCAATGTGATCGAGGTCTGCGCGGCCTTGCAGCCGCTGCTGGCCCGGTACGGCGCTCCCCAGGACGCCTTTAAGCCATCCTTTGGCATGACCGAGACGTGTGCCGGCTGCATCTTCAACCTTGAATGCCCCAGCCGCGATCAGGCAGCGAAGAGCGAGTTCGCCTCGCTCGGCCAGTGCATGCCGGGCGTCCAGATGCGTGTCACCCGCCTCGACGGCTGCGGCGATGCGGCCCCCGGTGAGCGCGGCAGCCTCGAGCTCCGCGGCGACATCATCTTCAAGGGGTACTACAACAACGAGAAAGCCACGGCCGACGCCTTCACGGCCGATGGCTGGTTCCGCACTGGCGACCTGGCCTACCTCGACCGCGCAGGGTGCCTGCACCTCGACGGGCGCACCAAGGAGATGATCAACATCAACGGAGTCAAGTACCTGCCGCACGAGCTCGATGCGTCGCTTGAGCAGGCCGAGATTCCTGGCGCGGCGCCCAGCTACTTCTGCACCTTTGGCACCCGCGAGGCCTCCATGGACACGGAGGCCGTCGCCGTGTTGTACCTGCCATCGTACGATGAAAACGACGATGCCGCCCGCTTTGAGACGCAGCGCAACATTGCGCGCGTCGTCAGCCTGCACACGCGCTCGCGCCCTCGCATCGTGCCCCTGCGGGCGCGCGACATGCCCAAGTCCACGCTCGGCAAGCTGTCCCGGGCCAAGCTCAAGGCGGCGCTCGAGAGCGGCGCTTTCACGGAGCAGCAGGCCCTCAACGACGCCGCCATACGGCGCTACCGCCTGGCCACCCGCAGCGAGCCCGAGACTGCTGACGAGGCCGCCATTCTCGACATTGTCCGCCAGCAGCTCGAGCTGTCCGCCGAAGACGACTTTGGCGTCAACGACTCTGTCCTCGCCACAGGCGCTACCTCGATGGACTTGGTGGCCATCATGCACCGCATGAACAAGCAGCTTCCCGCACTGGCGAGCCACCCGATCAAGCTGACAGACCTGCTCAACCACCCGACCATCCGCGGTCTGTCGCAACGCATCGCCAAGATCACGGGCGCCGTTGTTGAGGCCAACCCCAAGCCGCACGAGTATGACCCTGTCGTGACGCTCCAGCCGAACGGTACCAAGACGCCGCTCTGGCTGGTGCACCCGGGTGTGGGCGAAGTGCTCGTCTTCGTTAACCTGGCGCACCGCATCCGCGACCGGCCCGTCTACGCTTTCCGGGCCAAGGGGTTCAACGCGGCCGAGGGGGAGACGCCGTTTGCTAGCTTGGACGAGGTCTTCCAGACGTACCGGGCCGCCATCAAGAAGCGTCAGCCCAAGGGACCCTACGCCATTGCGGGCTACTCGTTTGGCGGCATGGTGGCCTTCGAGATTGGCAAGCTCCTCGAGGCCGAAGGGGACGAGGTGGCCTACTGCGGCAGCTGGAACCTTCCCCCGCACATCAAGTTCCGCATGCGCGAGCTGCTGTGGGACGAGTGCGTCATCCACCTCTTCTACTTTGTCGGGCTCATGGACGAGGCGACGGCGTACACGCACAAGGCGCAGCTGTGCGAGTTCAACCGGCAGGGACGCCGGCTCGACGCCATCCGTTACCTGCGCCAGCACTCGGACGCTGCTCGCTGGGACGAGCTGGGCCTCAGCGAGGAGTACTACCTGCTCTGGGTTGGGCTGGCGAGCAACATGCAGGGGCTTGCCGTCGACTACGAGCCCGAGGGTTCCGTCAACTCGATGGACATCTTCGTCGCCGATCCGCTCAGCCACGTCGCAAAGGACCGCAAGGACTGGGTTGAGTCCCGACTGTCGGCCTGGAAGGACTTTGTCCGCACTGAGGTCCGCTTCCACGACGTCCAGGGCGCCCACTACACCATGCTCAACCCGGAGTACGTCGCCAACTTTGCCGACACGCTGCGCCGTGTGCTGAGGGAGCGGGGGCTGTGAATGTAGCTCACTCAAATGCTTCGTCTCCTGGGGTCTATAGATTTCTTTCTCGTTCCTTAGGTGTAACCATCTGTTTTCTTGGACGGATTGCTAGGCTTCTCTTGTTTCCTTTTTTCCAAACGAATGCTTAGCTCAATGTGTTTATATTTCAAAATCTGAAATCTTGGTTCCCTACCTCTATACTCAATAGATGTTCTGCCAGACTTTCGATCATCTTGTCGTGTAGCACGTACTTACTCCGTACCTAGTTAAGGTAAATGCCTGAATTTAAAGCGCGAGGGTTCCACCCCCTGATGTTGGAAGACCAATAGTCACGATTCCACGGTTTGTTCACAAGAATAAAGATTTTTTTCAGAGGTGGGTTCATTTCGTCAGTGCTGTGTAGCAGGTGTAGTTCGTCGCTCCTTCCTGGGAAAAATCTTCTCTTTGTTCCCACAGGATAACGTTATATTCTTCCCAAAAGCTCCTGATCAAACTGTGACCCGCAGCATCCCGATTTTTCGTGGCTCACTCCACCCGTAAACCACTGTTTGATCCAACACCTAATCCTAACGTGAAGTCGAGCAGTTTGAGTTCCTCCGATCTAACTTCGTTAGCCAAAAACTACATCGATTTCTTAATATTGGATTTCATATTTTAATACTGAGTTATCTCGCTAAGTGCCTCTGTGATCGGGTTAGTTTTTTGGAGGAGAGTTGTAACGGGTTGGGCCGGGACAGACCTCGGCCACCCTCGGCTCCCCCAACCCTGACGACTTAACCATAAGATGAAGCTATTCCCAAATCGCCCACAGATCAAGGTGTCCTTTTAAGGGCCCACGATTTCCAGAATCTTCTCTCTTCTCTTCCTTCTTTCTCCAAGCTTGGTGGACTCGTAGAATCGTCATCAGCTAGTTGCAATATACTCCCTGAGACCGTTGCACGAGTAATTTGCGAAAAGAAGCCGAACTTACCTAGTTATTCCGTCTGGGAAAGTTATTGTACTACATTCCCGCATTCGCCCAGTTATATCATTTGTTGGAACATGCGGGATGGACTGGGTTCTGTCGTAGCTCGTTGTTAACCAGGTGAATCTTGAAGACTGCAAGGCATTGACGTATTTATTATCCTCTTCCGTGACTCCCTGAGCAAGGTAGGATTAGTCTGCATTTAGGTCCATGGTTCAGCGGAAACAGCCGACAGCTCGATAACTGAGTTAGTACAAACGACTGAGATGACAAGGCTTTCCTTTACGCTCACCTGGGCCCCAGGGGGGCATGCCCCTTTTTCTAGAATGCAGCGGGTCGAGCACGTTCGGCGTCGCATAGCGGCAACTCCCGCTAGACCCGTTATGTATTGTAGGCAGAATGGTAGTGATAGCGTGGTAAAACGAGCGGGCACCGTCTTACCCTCTTCAGTGGTTGAGCGCTTATTCTGATCCCAGCCGCACCCTCCTTCAACCACTACCACGCGCGGCAGTTGAGCAACCTGACAGCGTTTCATGCCCAGTTAAATCCTGGTCTGGAAGTCGTACGGCATGCTTCTCGATGAGCTGACAAGTGACCTTGATTCGTGCGGACTGTCAACTCCTAGCTTGTTCACCTATGCGCAAGGGATACCGATAGTAATAATAGGAAATCGACCTACCGGCCAGAAGACGGTTAATAGAGAACTGCTCAGCGCTGTCGCCGTTCCTTCCCGGTCTCGACTGGAGCATTATTCCCTTGCTAGCGATGTAGTCTCCGTCTTGGGCCCCTATTGACCGTCCTCTTCCAGTTGGCCAGGATTATGAATATCGCAATTTCCAATTTTTCAAAGGGGTGACTCTGGAGAAAGTGTAAGACAGTCTAATTTCCCCTTGGTATTCGCGGCAACGGTCGTCTTCCCATCACATTCGTAATCCTATCTTGCCCGGCCTAGCAAGTTCTTCAGACGGATGACGGTAAGCGACCGCGCACGTACTGGCTACTGGCATGACGGCGTGTAGCAACCATTACAACTTCCTCAGACTCGGCGAGGCGGTTGAGTTGCCCCAACTGACGACGCTGTATAAGAATCGGTTGCAATTTCTAGTCTCTTCCCTACAACTGCCCATGCTGCCCAATCAGTAATTCCGAACATAGATTGCCAACAAGGACCCGAAGCCGGCCAGTTCCGACGGAAACGGAAACTCGGTATAATTCTTAATCATCTCCTCTATCACGGGGAGAGATGTTATCGGCTCTGTTCTGGCGCGTTAGCTTGCTGCTGCTCTAGAGATACCGCCACCGTAAACTCTCTTTTGAAAAAAAAAAAAAAAAAAAAAAAAAAAAAACTCACTGCTCCGCCCGGCCAACCCAGTAACCCTTCCGTGGAATATCGCACACTCTGTCCCAAATCATGAGCGCAGGCTTGGCAATATCAGCCATGATCTGTCGTACGGCTATGTCTGGTGCCTGCGAAAAGACGACCGCTGACTCGTCCACCTCAAGGAAGCCGCGCGGGTTGTCGAGCACCGTCATGCCAAATTCCCCCAACACCTCCTGGTCGACATCCTCGTATACGGGATCCTGCGTGTAACAACGTACCGGGGTCGTTGGATCGTGCCGCGTAAAAAAGTCCCTAATACTAAGGACCAGCGCGTGCTCCGTGGCCACTCGCTCGACCCTCTCAGCCCTTGAGGGACGATTGCAGGCAAACGCGACAACCTTGTCGACGCGCGGGAGGCGGCCGGCGTCAGCGACGCCCTGGAGGGTCGCCACGAGTTCGCGGCAGGCGGCGCCGGCGTCCCATTTTGCCTTTTCCTGCTGCAGGGTGGCGCGCGTCTCGGACACTGGGCGGACGAGAGTCTGGGACACGACCTCTCCGGTGGCCGGCCGCACTGGGACTGGTATAGCCTTCACGGTCATGGTCAGGAACGCCTCCTCGGCATTAAAGTCCTCGACATGGATAGAAGCAATCGAGGTCAGGTGATCTGCTGGCCGGAAGTCAATGAATAACATGGCGTCTATCAACACTGAACCGTCTTCTCGCGGAGGCCAGTGTGGAGGGACGGGATGCTTGACGCCGAGTTGGAGGGAGAAGTTCACCGTCCTTCCGTCGATGCCCACTATCGGGAACTCGAGCGAGAGCGGCTCGGTCTGAACGCGGCGCACGCCCGACTCGTCGATCCGCCGTACGAGGTCGCGTATGGCGGCCTTGGTGAAGAGGGGCGTACCGGAGTCGTAAATGGCGTTGATAGGAGCCCAGAGGTCTTGAATCTCCGCCCGGATCTTAGCCTTTCGCTTTATCTCCTCTTCTCCCGCCCAGGGTTTTTCCTCCTTTTCGACTTCGATGACATGGGCGGGGACGGGCAGAGGATAGTACGGCATGCCTTGACTTAAATGATGTGTGAGCAGGTGGTAGGCATACGCATTGGCTACTGCACTGCCGGGGTGTTGTGATGGTCAAGCCAAAAAGGACGAGTTTAGGACTCCTGGTAGACCGTGTGATGTCTGGGGGGGGAGGAGGGGGGGGAGTTGGCTCCTGTGCCGCATCGGGTCCAAACGTGCAGACGGGATCATTACCCAACCCCACACTGATCCTGTTGGGACAGGGGGCATCGCGGTGGTTGGTAGGATGATGATACTGTCGCTACACTACTGTTGTTGCTGTTGGAAAGAGTGAAAGACGGGAAAACCCAGGCATAAGCAGGAGACGGCTGAAGCGAAGATGTGCACTAGATTCAAATTAGAGTTCACACTACAACTAACGTTGTTATGCGGAAGGTGATATAAACACTTTTCTGCTGGTCGGATGGGTGCATCTGATTTCTGCCACTTAGGTAACGTTGACACATGCCATTCAGTTTGGTAATTATGTATCTCTTCTGCCATTCCAATCAACTAGTCAACAGAGTTACATACCAGGCCTGACCTAATTCCCACGTAATTGGTGCGATAGCTAGATGGTGAGGGGGTCGACGGCTGGCACGCACACTCATTTCGCACCAGAAGTAAATCGAAATTGCATTTAGTTTGTTACTTGTCTGTCATTTTCAGGCGCTATAGAGATCTCTCGGCTGCGAGTACAGGTATATCTTGCTGCGTAGTGCCCTCTGAGGATTAATGAAAGCGTATGTGGAAAAGGGGGGAAGGGGGGGGGGGGGGAGGGGGACCATTTTGTTTGATACTTCCCATTCTAGACTTCTTTCTCGTTGAGATAAGATGGTAAAGGTCAAAAAGACTGAGAGGTATCATTGGAGAGCGCGGTAACTCCGGCCGAGTCTGCAGCGGTGTTCGAACAGATAGAGACAATAGCGTGAGTGTTGACTGTTAAGCTAAGTAGAACGGAGGGGCAGTTTCCACCCAGATATTTCCAATTGCAGGGGAGGAGACTTGTAATTCATAACGAACTAATATCTGAATCACCGACTCACAGTAAAATTTCCCAGCCACTGGATTGCATGCCCTCTTAAGCACGCGGGTGAATTCAAGCCTGTCCTTGGAGCAATTCCTATTTGGTACAGCTGCCTTCAAAATCTTACGCCATGCTTCGTCGACAAGGGATATCGCACTGAACACGGTATATTCGGCATCGTCGGGCAAGAACCCGCTCCGATCCCAGTCGATCAGCCCCGTGATGACATACTTGCCGGACGTCCTATCTTTGGCCACCATTAGGTTGTTCCAGGTCAGATCGCCGTATGTGAGGACGAAGGATCGTGGTGAACTGCGCTTCTGTCGGTCCTTCTCTAACCTTGGCCGCCACTTGGCACGTTCTTCGGGGTTGTCTATCTGGCTCAAAGCCCACTCGTCGAATTCGGCCTCGGGGTCAGAGCCGGTAAACGGGCCAAAGCACCCGCAGAGGGGGCCATCGTAGAAGTTGCGCATTTCTTCCGGTTTGCCTTGCCCGTTGTGGCCGATACGGCCAATGAAGGGCTGCGTCAGGTTGCGCATGCGCGATATATGGGCGGCTAACTCTGTTGTGATATCCTTCTTGAAGGACCTCAGCAGGAGATCCTTCCAGCTCAACTTCTTCCAGACCGTGGCCACAGTCTCGCCAGGCACGCGGTCGCCAATCATAACGTCAGACTCCCAGCGCCGGGCCTGGTCGATAATAACGTGGCGTAAATCGTACATTCTGCCGGTGAGGATTCCATTCGTGGCCTGCGCTGTGAGATCCGCCATGTCACGCTCTCACCTTGACAGCCAAATCGAAACCCTTGGAGGTGGTGACCCCAATGACAAGCACCCCCAAACCCTCGCCGATGACACTGGCTCGGACGATGTGGCCATATGAAGAGGTGGCACTTGGCGAACCGAAGAAGCGCACAACGGCATCCATGATTTTCTGATCGTTGGGCTCGGAGGGATGCTCAATGACGGGAGATTTAACGCCGTGAGCCGCAGGGAGCTGCGGGCTAGCGGCTGTATTCATGATGGTGCTGCTCGTTTGTTCCCAAGAAGGCAAGGGTACGATTTGAGTTTTGTGATCGGAAGGCAGCGGTCGGAGGCAAAGATTCCGAGAGGATTGGATGACTGATCGCGGGTCATGGACGGCCTGTCGATTGAAATGTTCATCATCGTCAGTGGGTTTTGTGTTGTGTGACATGGAGAAGACGTGGAGTCGTGGATATATCACCAACCGCATTATTAAGGTCTGTGCAATCTCGAAAAGTTGGCGGTCGGCTGGTTCCAACCTGGAATGCCAATGGCGGCGCTGTGTGGCTGTGATAAGCCTGTTGAAAAAGGCCTTTGTTGGGCCAATCTGATTTCAGATGTCTGCTGCCGCTGCTCTTTGCGATGGAGTTAGGAGTTCGGTTTCCAAATGGGGGCCGTCCTGCCATATTAGGCTTACTGTCTCTATTCTATTGCTACTTTGCAGTACTTTACAGTTGTGTTTGTTCGCTCAAAGCTCGATCTGGCAAAGCTTCCGTAACCCGGTGGATCGGTTGCATACAGCCTTAAAAAGATGGGACAACCGAGGGAGGGAGATATTTTAAATGTTAATGCAGACTACCAGGGCTCGTCTAACCCTTGGGATCGCGGGTCTAAGATGTCTCCGCGAACTATGTTGAAGGAGCGGTAGCGAAGGCGAGCCATTGCACAATGACATCTTTGTGGTGTGAAGCCTTTGATGTCGCGTTTTGTTTCAGCTTTCTACTCTTATTATGTTTGGGTTCGCCCGTCCTCTACTCTTTCCCCTTGAACACTTAAAAAGAAAGTAAAAAAAAAAAGAGAAAAAAGAAAGTAAAAAAGCAGTGTAGCGACAGGATCGCGAATATCAATCATCTTCGCTGGTCGATACACTGCTTACCCGTCCTCAACACATATTTACTGTATGTACTGTATGTACGGAGTACATAGTATGGTTGTGTGGGTCTGCTGGCTCCACACCTTCCGCTGCAGCCATCTACCCCCTCAAAGCCCCTGAGCCTGGGTTTCGCCAGTCTTCCACATTTTTCCAACGACCAACATCAACAGCACTGTTGCGACCACATCGCGAATATCGACAGTTTCGCCAGTCTTTCCACTGCTAGTCTGTCCCTAGGAGTTGGTGAGCTTTCACCGTTTCTACGGCCCTGCTGAACAGCAGTTTTTGAAGACCTGACAATCTTCCCATCGCGATCGATTGGAACGACCGTCCGCAACTACAATTTTCAGACCCACCCCCGTGTGGCAATAGCTCAAGATGGCCAATACTCCGACTTCCACGGTACCGACTGAGGATACCCTTGGTACTACGAACAACGACATAATTGCTCTTTTCCAACAATTCCTCCAGAATTACGCCCAGCTAAATGGTGGCAAACGTCAACTACCTCCCATTTATCCACTCGAAACCCAGGAAGACTTTCCTATGTGGCGAAGCAGACTGCTCAGTGTTCTTGAACGCCACGGACTCGACGAATACATTCTTACTGACGTTCCCCGACCCGAGAGCCCTATAGAACGACGACAGTGGCTTGAAGACCGTGCCGATGTTGACGACTACCTCCGGGCTGCTGTCATAGACCCCAATGTCTGGAACAGTCTCGAGGAGTTGGGCTGGAAGGCGACAAACATAAACCCGAAGAGCACCTTCGACATGCTTACCCACTATTTCGAGGACAACACACTAGATGGTCAGTTCACTTTGTTGCAAGAACTCACAACTATTCGCCGTGGCACGTTTGCCTCGATGGATGCCTTCCGGAGACGCGTCAATTACCTTAAAATCCGCCTCCAGTCAGAGGAATCAGTTTTCAAAATGCCCGATGGAGGCTTTATGTTGTTGACTCTGAGGGGCATTGCCCACGAATACCCTGATCTCTACTACCAGTGTATCAACGCCTATGAGAACAAAACACTTACGTGGAGCACCCTAATGTTGGAGTTTCATCGTATCGCCACCGCAGAGAGCAAAAAACCCGCCTTGACCACCATTCGGATCGACAGGGAGAATGGCAGTACTATCAACACCAACCACACCACGGCGACGGATACCAGTAGCAGGAAGCCTCGCTCTTGAAGAACCTGTGGCATTTGCAAGAAGTCAATCTTCCGAGATCATAGGCACTGCAAAGGTTGTGGTAACCACATTTTGAAGAGCGTTGATGAGTGCTGGTGGTGTGACCCAGAGAAAGCACCCGATACGTGGCACTATAAGGGGACGGCAAGACTGAAGAAGGCTGAGCGTCAGAGATCAACGACAGCGCCACTTCATCAACAGTTTGGCGCATCCAACTCTTCGACATCGAAGCCTCCCACAGCGAAATCTAATCGCCCGGAATCCGTCCTCTTTACCTCGAGCCTCCTCCACCTGCCATATCCCGTTTCTTCACGAGGCCCGGGAGTGCAAGTAAGCGCTGAGGTCTAACAGGACTTCAAAGCGCTACCGTGCGACGCATTGAAGGATCGGATGGACTATGACTCTGGCTATGGTGCCACGACGTTTAACCATACCAAGTGGTTCGACTCTCGAGGCCTTACCAATGCCTGCGACAAGCTCTATCGTAGCCGCAATCTTACACCAGTCATATATATGAGCACGGCATGCGTAACAACGACCCTGTCATGTGAAACAGTTGTGACGATGGAATCAGGCAACGCCTGTAACCAACCATCGTCACTTTTTAACCAGATATCTTCGTTGCTGCTGTCCGACGGCGACGGCGTGTGAGATCAGGCCAATAACGCGCGAAGTTGCAGAAGAAGGCAAGGAAAAGTTTTTTGATGGGGAAAGCGGTGTACAACACGGAGGGAGCAGGGGACACTTGATGAAGTTAGTAACAGAGAAATAACATGACAAGATAATAGTACTATCTCCGAAGGTACTATTAACACACAACCTGGGCTATATAATGCGTCACCAACACACCCGTCACGCCACAGATCCCCTCATCGCCGCTTGGAGCCCTGAAGCAAGGATGTTGCACGACTACGCCGGTGCCTTCGGTGCAGATCACATTACCGGGGCCTGCGGGGTTGCCATTATCATAGGAACACGGGAATCCCCCCGGGGGCAGATCGAAGCCGAAGCTGCCGACGAGAACCTGGTTGGGCTGCGGCGAGCCGGGGACATTATTTTGTTCAAAGAGCGTGTTTGGGTCGACTTCACAGGGGTTGCTACGGAACTGCATGACATAGTCGGTCAGGTTTTGGCCGTTGGCGAGCTGGTTGACCCAATACAGCGTGATGCCCAGCGAGGGCGTGCCGGTCGGGGTGCTGCCGCCGCCTGTCGAGGTGGCCGTGGGCGGGAAGGGCCCGTAGAAGGAGGAGAGAAAGTTGCCCATGTCGTCACCGACTGAGGTGGCGTGGGCGTCATCCGTGTCTGGCGGGCTCCAGACCTCCATGGGTGCCGACACCATCGGCGCGGCAGTCTCAGTGGCATCTGCCCCGTCTGGGTTACACGAGAGGACGGAGGAGCAAGTAGAGCTGCAGCTCGGCGTCGGTGCAGGATTGCAGACGGTATGGCACTGTGATGCCGTGACGGTTGTGCACGGTTCGATGCCCCCTACACCCCCGGGTCCGCCTGGGGGGAATCCTCCGGGGGGTCCAGGTGGACCGCCACCGCCGGGCAGGCAGGCTAAGCATGGTGCGCAGAGGAGGCACGGCCCGTCACAGAAGAGATGGCATTTATCGCCGCAGTCGCTGGTGCAGGTGGGTCCTGGGGGTCCGGATGTGATGGTGACGGTGGGATTGTTTCTCGTCGCGTCGCTGGTCTGGAGGGGGAACGGCGGCGGGATAAATGTTGTTGTCATTCCGTTGCAGGCTTGCGTGATGGCGAACGGAGTCTGCTGGATGCTGGACTCGGCGACCACGGTGGTGGGTGCGGTTGTAACGTTGACATTCCAGTAGTCAATCTCGGTCGCCGTCACTGTGGATGTGTTAGAACAAAGTCAGTCCTCACTTGTGTTTCTCTGCGGGCCGCTTACGTGGAGGAATACTAATGACTGTCGAGTGCACCGTCACGCCCCCGTCGTCGCATATCTCGGTGATGGATGTGCTATACGGCGGGAAGCTGATGGTAGTCGTCGTCGGCAGCTGCAACGGCGGCAGGATGATCTGGCAGGGCGGTCTGCAGGCCGCGGTGGGATTCGTCTGGTTCCAGATGGAAGGGTCAACGAAGACGATGCTGCCACCGCCGGTTCCGTTAGGGTTAGCGCCAAATCGAGCGGCACCGTCAAGGGCCAGCGGCAGCCAGACACTGATCTCGGTCGTGAATCCGTGCTGCACCCCGTCATCCGATTGCAGAACCGGAGCCGGGACACCGCCTGCAGGGCTGACTGCCTGGATCGAGCCTTTGGTGTACAGATCGTACAGCCAGACGCCCTCGCTGAAGGACGTCTCGACGATGCGGTTCTGGCACGTTTCTGTCTCGAGACAGCCCTGCGTGTACGAGTCGAAGAAGCTGTAGAAACCGGCGCCGTAGATATAAATGTTGGTCGAGTCGAGCACACGCAAAGCGTAGGCTTCAACACAGTGGACATCGTCATCGCAGTCGGTGAAGGACGGATCCAAGGGCGTGGGCGTGTAGACTTCCAGTGCACTCGGACTGGGCTGGAAGTAGGGTGTCTCAGTCTGCATGTGCCCGGCATATATGTTGGACGCCCCGGAGAACTGGTACTGGTAAAAGATGTTGTGCTCGGATGATGTGCCATACAGCCACACGGGGCCCTGAGACTCGACAAGGAGACCGCGGCCCGCGTAAATGTCGATTTGGCCAGCTCCGGTGGTGTTGCTGCCGGCCGGTTGGTTGTCGAGGTCGTGGTCCGCCGTCCACATCCAGAGGTTCTCGAAGTAGCCCGAGGCCCGCTTGGTAATGTGCATCAGCATATACGCGCCCTTGCACTCGTCCAAGATCTGGCCGCTCAGCTTCGCACAGTTATCCAACTGCATTCTGGATCCGATAGCGCCGCCCACGCGGAAGTGGCAGTCCCACATGCCGGCCTGGCCCTGGGAGCCCTGCGCCACATTCCACTCGACCAGAATGGCCCCCGGCGCGGGACCTTCCACCGTGAAGAGCAAGTCGGTAGCCTCCATGACGCCCCGGTCACCAACATTGCCGAACCGAACCACGACCTGCGGGTTGTTCTCGTCCTGAAAATTCGACCCGGCCCCCATGATCTGTGACCAAGCCTCGCCGATCAAGACAGAGCCCACAGGGACGAACACGGTGGATTCAACGCGGTAGATTCCCGCTGGAAAGAAGATGAAACGTCCGGCATTGCTTGAGAGAAAGGCGTTAATGGCCCCGGACTGGTCACCTGTCCCGTCGTTGCTGATGCCGAAGTCCGTGGCGACGAGAAAGCTGGCGACACCGAAGCTCTCGTACTGCGGCTTGCCCCGCTCAAAGAACTTGCCGTTCGCGTCGAGCAGCAGCGGCGATTTGTTCGGCACAGGAGACAGAAAGCCGATGATGCTGCCGCCCTCGCCGTCCATGCTAGTGTACCGCTTGCCCATGGCCCACGACTGGATCGTGATTGGCCCCGTCTGGCCTTCCAGGTAGTTGGTTGACCCGGGTTCGAAGACGAGGAAGTCGACGTTTTGGATCTGCACATTGTCCATCACGAAGTTGGGGATGAAGTTCGGGTTGACGGGAATGGCGAACGGCACCGCGACGAGAGATGAATCGAGCAACGTGATAGACCCCGTCCCTTGAGCATCTGGACCTTGGCCCATGGCAGAGCAGTCGATGGCCACGAAGCAGTTGGTGAAGGTGACGCTCTTCCAGGTGAAGCCCCAATCCCAGATCATGCTGATGGCCGTGCCGCAGTTGAAGAACTGCAGGTTCCGTGCCGTGAACTGCTGCGATCCCGCCCGGAATCCGATGTTCCCACCAATGAAGACCAGGTCACTGACGAACCCGCCGCTGCCGTTTTCCATGAAAATGCCAACTGTGCTGGTCGGGCCCACGTGCGGATCCGGCATAATGAACTGCAGGTTCTGGAGCGACGTGGCCTGCGCTACCTGCCAGTGAATGCCCGTCGGCACATACGTCTGGTCGCCGTCCTGGTTGGTGTCATTCATGGCCGTGAGGTCAAAGACTAGGTTACGGATCTGGCGGTAAAATTGGTTCTGGTTGATATACCACTCGGCACCATTGCCACCGGGGATGTAGACGTCGCTGTCGATCAGCGCGATGCCCTTGAAGTCGGGCGCTCCCTTGATGACGGCGCGGTTGTTGGGGTCGCCGACGAATTGCGTGTAATAATACTGGATGATGGGCGAGCTGACGATATACGTTCCCGGTGGGAAGTATACGAGTGCACCCGAAACGGTTGTTGATCCGCAGTTCTCCGGAAGGCCGCAGCGGTTGCCCGACGACACAGCCAAGTTGATGGCGATGGTGTCGTCTGTCACTCCGTCGCCCCTGGCACCGAAGTCCTTGACGTTGCGGTAAAACTGGTAACCGGACTGCTGGTAGGGCATAATGCCGTGCTTAATGTCGGCGAGCCAATACCCGGAGTCCTGCCGCGCCTGGAGGTCTCCTGCATACTCGGTAGTGAAGTGCACGGCAGTGAGGTTTGGATTGCTCTTTTGATTTCGCAGGTCTGCCTTAGCTGAGGCGTTGACGATTGGACCGTTTAGTGTTCCTTTGTCAGGGGCAACTCCATGGAAGTTGTTGGTATTGTCCACCATGTAATCCGGCGGGGACTAATTCCATTGTCCATTAGCCAGTGCGGCAACGAGTGACGGAATCTCGTGATGACTTACAAAAATGCCCGGAATGTTGAGAGGTGAAACCTTTCCTTGCCCCTTTACCACTGCACTGAGGCAGGCCACCATGAGAACGAAGTGCATCATGTCGGGTAGCGAGGGCGACTGCTAGCTCCCTACCAAGCAATGAGAATTGTGAGCAGCCCCAGCCTTCATAAAGGTGTTCGAGGTTTACCGAGAGTGGCCTAGTCCCACAACTGCTTATGCGATTGGAATTCACTGGCTGCTAGTAATTGTCAGGGCCATTTTCAATATCGTGACAGTGGTGGTTGTCGGCTGAGGGATAGAAGGTGACAAGACAGACACATCATACAAGCAGACGTAATTATATGCAATCTTCGCTGACATTAACGCATACAAATATGAAGAGAATTCGGTGTGGCCCTCAGCATCCGTTGATACGCATGCTCCGCGATAACTATTCCGCTAGCCCTGACGTCGCGAAGCTGCTCAACTACGGGCTCCCTCTTTCCACAATCGAATCACGAGAAAATGAGAGACGATATCAAATCAGGGCTCTTACTAAGTGTTAAAGCCTTCCCGTCTCGGGCCTACCAAAATTGGTGCTTCCCCCTAGGTATTTTGGGGAGGGTACTACCCAACGCTGACGGCTGAGACGATGATATTGACAGGGGAATCTTACCCCCCACAGTGACCGTTTGGGCAGTGCAGCATCCCAGAACATTACCATCACCGGAGGGGAATTAGTAAGGCCACAAAGCCTCGTGGCGTGCTAACGAAGTCTTCATCCTCACTATTGGCTCGAATTGTGGCAGCCTATGGTTCGGTTATCGTCCTCAAGTATAGCAGAAAGCAATAGATGCAAAGTATTCGGACCGGAGGTCTTGGGACCACCGCCGTCTTAGCTATGAGTGACAAGCTTGTTGTGCTCAAGGATCTTTCATTCCGAGACTTGCCTGAGTCTTTGGGTTACATTGATATGATTAGCCATTACCTTCCTCGTCATGGCACAGGGGAAATGTTCGGTCTTCGAGTTGAGCTCGAAGGTAAAGTAATCGAATACCAGACCACTCTCGAGAACATAGACAGTTCCTTGCTTCTCTCGTTTCTTTTGCTGTCGACATACCAGTGATACCCTGTCAAGGCCCGAATCCAGAGACGCCGTGATGGCAGGGCTTTTCCATACGCCATGGCAATGCTTGCTCGTTCTCGTATTATTCTTTCCATGCATTTCGTTTGCTCTGGTCGATATACGGGGAGCTTTCAACTTCGCGAGTCCTGGCGCGGGCGGCAGCTGCGAAGCCCGGATGGATCTGTTGAACAGCTTTTTCAGCGAGGCTGATCAGTTGACCACAGACGCAATCAGAATGCTGAGAGCCGCGATCTCGACCACAGCCAACATTGGCCAAAATGAGCGTGCTCAGGCTCAGCGGGCCGCCACCACTTGGCTTTCTGCCCTCAACGACGCTGATCGTGGCGTGGCACTTGGTAAGTGGATGAGCACCGCGGAGTGTTCACGCATCAGAAAATATAACACCAATGACTGACCTATTTTCGTTCCGTTGCTCAGACACGTTTAACCGCATACGCGACTTTCTGGACAGAGGCGAAAACGCCGACCATCCGCAGAAGCCTGCCTGGCTATTTTGTGACGACAACTGGCTCGTCAAGCATCAATGGAACAACCCAGTTCAAAACAATGCCGGGAACTTTATCTTAGTTCCTACGGGCAACGGCGCTACGCGCTTTAAGCTGATCCGAGAACAGTACCCGACGCGGCTTGCACAGAACCCGGACCTCCTCCCCTATTTCGCGGAGTCCATCGGTATTTATGTTCTTGATGTCGACTATGGATCTAGAAGCTACTGCCGAGCTGGCAACCTGGGCGCCACACAAGACGAGTCGCCCGGTGCGGCCACCATGACTCTGTGCCCGCGCTCGTTCATCTCGAGGGCACCCGACGCTCCAGCAAGAAATCTCGGTGCAGATGCCGGCAGGGGGGTTGGGTTCCAGCGCTACGCACCCCCGTCGCTGACCCTGTATCATGAGTGAGTAGCAATATTCGAACCTTGTCTTGAACTGCGGCTGAACAGGATATTAACACGGTTTATCCAGAATGTTTCACCTTGTTCTCGGCGCTGGACAGTCGGGCGATGTCGAAGTCGACGAATCCGTGGGCAACGCTGTGGGCGACATCAACACGAGGCTAATCGCCACCCGCGCTGCGGAGGCCGCAGCAGATGGTGACAGGGAGGAGCTAGAAGATATCCTCAGAAACCCAGAGTCATACACGTGGTTTGCCCTGCAGGCCTGGTATTTCTACCGGCGGAATCAGTACTTTGACCCCGACGCCAACGGTATTGTTGCCAGGCTGCCCTAGAGTTGATAGCAGGAAACGGCGATAGTGGGTGTTGGAGCTCGTTTCGTACAGCGATATCTTAACTACTTGATTACCACTGTCGTTGCCCACCTATGCGCCCTCGATGTGTGGATAGTGATTTTCTGCCTGAACTACCTTGTGCTGCACAAGGATGTGAGCAAACTTTGTTTGTGATAGTTAACCATCGTTTATCCCTAGATTAGGACGTACTGAAATACTCTTGACTATACAATTGCGAGAGAGAGAGATATGCCCCGTCTCAAACCACGTGAAAATCCACATATTCATCCTCCCAGCCCACTGCTCCGGCCTCCTCCAGTTTGCCCTCCCACTCCTCTATCAGCGACATGTCGCGTACCCAAACCTCGGTGCCCGGCTCACTCCCGGGCACTGTGACCGGGAGCCGCTCTTCCACCAAGAATCTCCGCTCACGCTCCTTGTCCCTCCAAAACATGATGCACACAAACTCGTCGCATTCTTGTCCGTCCCACTGCTTTGTTGTTGCCATCTTTTCTCCGGCGCTTCCCCCCAGCCTCTCTTCACCCACGCACCACCCAACCGCTGGATCTCTGTAGTACGCCCGCTTGCTATCCCCGCCGATACAGTTCTGGCCCGAGATGCCTATGCCATAGCGATACACAAGCCCCGGGAGACGCCGCATTGCCGTGCGTGCACCGTCCAAGACTGGCGTCGGGAAGTACACGCGGCGGATTTGGGTGTGGTGGCGCAGGATGGTCTGCGAATCGAGGCTGCCTCCAAAGTTTACAGTGGTGAGCACTACGGGGGCATCCGGGGTATCCGCCAAGATGGCAAGGTTGCGCATCATTATCGGCGCTGCAGCCGAGACTTGAAAGACGCTGACGGCCTCGATATCGTCCCAGACTTGGTGGAGTGGGTTATTGATCAAGTCATGTCTTGGAAAGTACTGTGCAGGAAGGGACTCACATGAACAGAGGATGTAGGTGGCATGATCACACTGCAACCGACCCCACGCGCTTTGTCGGTGTCCCGGGGCATCGAGGAGAGGCTTAGCTGCCTCGGCGAGTTTTTCGATGATGACTCCGAAATCCCTATCCATTGTTGCGGGGCTGATTCGAAGTCGAAGTAGGGTGGCTACGGTAGGGTAGAGAGGCATGGTTTAGGCTGGGCTTTCAGGTCCTTTGCGAGTCACGAAGTTGAGAAGTGGGACGGCGAGGAATCGTTCACATAGATACGCTTTGCCGTTGGAAGAACGTTGGTACTACACGACATCGAAAATGAGTACCCTAACCCTAATTCGCTACTTTCATTACAGCCATTCATTTCGGGGTACTAGTACGAACATACTCCCTTGAAGCTGAAGCTTGAAGAGAGCAGGACACTCGAGGCACCGCGGGACCGGCAGTGTAAGACCCTATGCACGATCTTGCAATCTCCTGACTGAGCTGTGTTACGGTCTTACTAGCGTATTTTGGCGAGTCACTCGAGAAATGAAAATCATTCTGGATCCTTCACACTCTCGTAAACCGCATAAGGCGGTCTCAATGCTGGGACTAAAGCTGCCAAGGTTCAATAGTATGTCTGACAGCCAGCTTACGGTTTTTTTTTAAAACAGGAGAGCTGGTGCCTGGATCTCACGTTCGTCATAGGGCAGTCCGGGCGGCCACCTTACGGAAAACTGCCTCATTTGGGATTAGAGGGTATGATGCGGGCTGACCACGATAGACTATAATACAAGCAGGCCAGTCACAGTCACACCAGACTGCTCGCTCAGCTCTCGCCTGGCAGCTGAATTCAGGCGCTGCCAAGATTTTCACCCATGGCGCATGTGTCAGCACCACGCAGAGACCCAAACCGACATACCACTTGCTTTTCTCTTCTCGGTAGCCTCTCATCTGAGGCTGGCATTCAATGTATCATCCGCAGGAATAGCCTTACTCATGTTGGTCTTGGCGTTGCGTAGCAAGACGTCGCTTACACACCTCGTATTCCCAAGGAGAGAGCTCCAATCCGTGCTTGGCGAGAATTTATGCGTTGACATTGCGATGCCTGTAGATATATTTCGGAACGAGCCACGCTGGAGGTCGCGAGGTTGTGTTCCATCTTTCGTTGTCACGCAATTCCCTCCTGCTGTCTCCGATCGGGCTGAACCTCTCACAGCGTCTCCAGAAATGTATCTCAAGGCTGCTCTCTTTATGGCGCTTGGCATTGCCTTTGCCGCTGCCGATGAGATTCACCTCGTCAATTGCCAGAACACTTCGCCGCGGCTTCCTCGCGATGAATACACTGTCATGGTGGTAAGACTTGCTTCAACGCTGAATCGGCTGGAAGACATGTCCGGTGCTTGCTGACTCCTCCGATCAGTATTATGCTTCAAGTAGGGACTTGAATGGTCCGCCCCCGTCGAACAATATTTGCTTCCCAGTCTCCTCCGGTACAGTTCAGTGGGAAAGAAGCGGTGGCGTGTCTTGCACGTTCCCGATGGGGATTACCTTCCGTGAGACCCTGAACGCCAACGCTCCCAGTGCCCCCAATTTCTCCGCTGTTGGGTAAGTCATAACGGACAAATATGTTCCCAGTGTTCTGAAATTTAGATTGTCGACGTGTCTAACAAGTCCTTAGGTCTGGCTCAAACGGATTCAACTCGTACACCTGCTACAAGGATAATGGGCACCAGCTGTACGTCGATAATGACGCGAAGGTCTGTTTTAGCAGCTATTACTGTCTCTCGAATTAAGCGAAGAGCATGTCTGTCCCGAACCCTACAGCGAGACCGTGCAGCAACTTTAATACCTATGGTGCTACACTGGTTAGGAAGGTGCTCAAGGATGGCTATCTGTTGCCTGTAATAAGGTTACACAGTTGAATAGTGCAAATATGACCCCTATTGGCCACAGCTTCCTTCCAGTTATAAACTACCTGTATGGGCGAGAGTTAGACTTGGCAGAGGGTCGGAGAGGTCTGCATCGGGCTCAGCCCGTTACAGCGACTACCGATGAGCACCCGAGATGACCGGCCAATACACAGTCCCGTAACAGGCTGTGACTGCCAGAGACAAGTCCAAGTCCTAAGCGAATGTGAAAAGGCAATGGTCGAGGAACTCTCACGGCAATGGATCTCCTCGCATTGTTCTTAGGCTACTAGAGAGGGCTGAGCGTTAGAAATAGACAGTATATCGAGTCTAATTAAGGCGCAGTTTATCACTAACGATAAGGTAGCGGTTGTAACGTGTTGAACCCGGTTCAGGGCCTTGACTAACCTCGGCCATGGCCGGTTACCCCTTACAAATAGGTCCTATAGGTGGGAACCGGCAAGTTGACTGACAGTCAGTCAACTTGTGATATGCCTGATGGCGTAACGGTCTATCGTATCAGTTCCCTGCGTTTGCGACCAGTGGGTCGCCTGTACCGATACAGCGAACCTTATAAATTCTACCAACTATCGCCGAGAAAGAGGGCCTAAGAGGGTAGCATTGCTTTGAAAGAGGTACATGAGTTAGATGTTGCTGATACCTCGCAATCGATAATCTCTTTGTGATTTGCGGTTTTAACGGGTCAAATAAATTCGACGGCGACGTTGAAGAAGCCGTAATAATATAATACAGCCTAATTGTAACTAAGTATTTAACTAACTGATTAACTATCAACTTTGCCTGGGACCGTAGCACCTCTTCTCCTTGTCAGCCACAACCCCATTGGCTCATGTCTGAGTTAGCGACGCAATATCGTTCTCGCATAAAGCCTTCGTTCCTAACCAGCAACTGCTGCCAAATCTCTCGATACACTTCACGCACATACCCTTCTTGCTCCTATTGCATCCATCGCCGCTGCTCGCTCTGCCTACCTCATGCCATCCCTGTGGGCAGGATCCAGCGCACAACGGTGCCGTCCCCACCCACATTTGGGTAAATGTGTAGTAAGGTAGGGTGCAGCTGCAGACCGCCCTGTACAGGCCCTCTTGGTTCTCCTGTGTGGTCCGCGTCCGGGTTGCCACTGTCACGCACACGTGGTCGCCTGGCCGTGCCTCCCGCCATACGTACCCCTCCTTGCATGTGTCGGGACCGAACAACCCGCCCCCGGGCTGCACTCGCGAGGCGGCGGCTGCGTTATCCGCGGCCGCCGCGCTCCGGCTGCTTGGTGGCACGCATATATGATCGCCGGGATAGGCCTCGCGCCATACGTAGCCTATTAGGAGGTTAGTGGGAGATTGGAAGAAGGGTGAATGGGACAAGGAGGGAACCATGCCTTGTACGCAGGTGTCAGGGCCAAAGTCACAAGGGACGGCGAGTGCAAGGGCAGGGGAAATAATGGCCAAAGCCTTTCGCATTTCTGGTACGGGATGACTGGAGATCAATAGGTTGGTTCTAACCACTAAATGATGATCAAAATAGAGTAGGACCAAACAATCTATTAGGCCGAGTATTCACGAATGGTTATGGCCTTTGAAATAAGTAAGAGTTGGTATTACGGGACAGAGGTAGGGTTATCTTGAATGGGGTAGTATTGCGAACCAACAATCAAGAACAATTAGGAATCTGATCAAAGTTTCCGGTACATTGAGGCATGTAGAATAAGTAGATAGTCGTCATTGGCCTAGAACTAACATTACGATAGAATACGTCACGATGTTGCTATTACCAGAACTATATCGCCAATTTTGCGTAATCAAGAGGAAGTTGTGTGTCGCTTATGGACGGGAAAGTGATACAAGGAAAAGCAAAAACATCATTCCCTGTCAAGTAGGAAGCGAAAGGACCGAAGCATTATATATCTGCTTATTGACAGCCTGGAAGCATCTAGAAGTAGGACGGATCTTGCTGCCAAAGGATCAGCCTATGAGGAACAAAAGGGCCCTCGGTGCAAGGGCATGGTTCACTGTTAACAGCCCGCTCCTGGGGCATATATAGCCATTCCCCTGGATTTCAATGTCAAGAGTGACCTCATCACCTGTTCCAAGGCGCGAAGTCACTGATCAAGCGGGAGGAACATGATCGATGTATATGTTTTCTTTACTACTATACTAGGCCGTAAATCCGCTCGCCCGCGTAAAAACCCCTTTGGTTTATTCTGTTTCTAACCGATTTTCCCTATTTTATCAGGTTCTTGACAGCCGTGATCAGAATTCCAGGGTGGTTGTTGTTGTCACCGCTGCAACTAGGCACAGCACAGCCACGGGAAGTAAGCAGACGTGGTGACGCATGTTTCAATGAGGATAAGATCAGTGCTTCCTGGGTGATAGAGGGCTCTAGAACACGAATTGTCCAGATAGTGCCGTCTATGTCAGGGCCGAGGAAGCGGTAGGGCTCTGTGAGGGCCAGGGAAAGAGCAAGCTGAAGGTGCAAGGCTCGGAACATGCTGCCGAGAGGGGTCTGAGCCGCATCGGCTCGGAGACGAGGGGTCGGGACTCGGAAAGGCTCGCCCTTATATCTCTCGTCTCGTGACCAAGAGTGGAAAAGGGGCACGCCGGATATCGTGGGGTCAAAAGGGCAGGAAGGGCAGGAGAAGGGAAGGGATTTTGTCAGAGTTCAGTGTACCCCCAATTCTACTGCTTGCTGGGACCCATCTCTCACTGTACTCAGTGACTCTGTGTGTCTCTCGTACCCCTTCACTCTGACCTTCAAAGCCACTGGGACCATTCCGGTCCTGACAGTCTAGAACTCGAATTATTAGCTGTATAACGTTGGCTATGCACTAGAGAGGGTCTATAGATCATTTAGCAATTGGGTTCTCTATCTCCCATGAACTAATCCTTAGGGAGGAAATCCTTCCTCAGACTAAGGGAGCTGTTCCATCTCAATATATTTGAAACGGGTCCTATCTACGCGATATATCTGTAGATTAGACAGAGAACAGGTGGGCTATTTGTCCCAGCTTCGCCTGTGACGCACCTGTTTCGCAGCACTATTTGAGAAACCCTGCGCGCTTGCGTTGAACTTTCAACTGAACGACCAATGAATTGAACCTCTTCTGAACATCTTCCGAACCTCTATTTGAAGTGAACTGCTTAGATGAGCTAGTAATCTATGTCAATATTATTGATACACCCGCTGTTTGCCTCCTTAACCGTAGGTTTTCCCTTGCACGCTACGCCAGATGTGATACTGGGTGGGCAGCAGCTTACAGAGTGACCTGCATCGAGCGTAAGACAGCCAGTTTTGATAAAGATGGTAAGATAGGAGAGAACAAAAATTTGGACGGGTTGGTACTACTTTCTGAAAACAGGACACTAGTCTCACATGCGCACGGCTAGGGGGGAGGCTGGCTGATGGATTTGGGAAGACTGCCAATGTACAGCCTGGTTAGGATGTTGGAACTGGAGCCTGTGGTGTGATATTGTAGAAATCCCGAAACGAAAACCGGTTCCCGTGCTGGGACCTCTGAAATCGTGATTCATAAAGGGCGTCTCGCCCCAAAAATATCCTCTCTCTACGACCAGGGGGCCTTCTCTTTGTAACGCAGAACTTGCTGTTACACCCTTCGAAAATGGAGCCATCGAATTAGAAAATTCGATGCGGTCAATTGCTAACTGAACTCATAAAATTCTCCCGGCTTTCTTTGGCGTGCCGCTTTGCACTTGGTCTCATGTTCTCATATCGTAACACTAGGCGCACCTCGACCACGCGCGTGCCAATACCTGGAAGAAACCATGGGCGACTAAATTCCCAGATACTTATCTCTCGTTCGTCAGGCTTAACGGACTCATAGAGTCACCGGAAAGTTGCAATATACTCCTGAGACTGTTACAATGACCAGTTAGGGAAAACTTTAAAATACAATTCTGCAGTCCGACAGAAGGTCCCCCCAGGGTTGGAGTTGTGGGCATATTTCCGCATTGGGACTAGCCTCTGGCAGAGCTGTTGCCCTTCCCACAGACTGGGGGCGTCTTGT
Organism: Corynascus novoguineensis; assembly: GCA_033296725.1. NCBI lineage: Eukaryota > Fungi > Ascomycota > Sordariomycetes > Sordariales > Chaetomiaceae > Corynascus > Corynascus novoguineensis. Next base: position 56,640 of record MU857606.1, read on the forward strand.
ATTGTATTTTACTTTTTTTCTCTTCTTTTCTTCAGCTTTCAATTCACAGAATTGAGTGGTATTGACAGCGCCAACGAGCCTCGTATCTATGCTGCTCGTCTCTCACATAGCCCCTCGTTTACTGCCACCTGGCGCTTGATCTGCTGTGGTTGAGGCACTAATGGTCTGTTGGGAGACTGGTGGACCACAATCAGTGAGAACCGCGCAACTTAGGGCTTTTAACTGACCCTTCTTTTACGGTGGACTTCTCTGACATCAGGGCTGGAGGCACTGGTTTGCTGTATACCGGGAAATTGCCCATATTGGACTGGCTTGCATGCACACAACTGTCGCCTTGCCCACTGGACAACACACCGCCCAATAACACAACCGTGCTGCGTTTTGCCAACGCATAGGAGAACGCCTCATTTGCAAATCCTTTCCTCGCCATATCTTTCCCCTTGCCAGGCACAGCAAAAGAGTCCCCCCCCCCAAAAACACCCCTCTTCCCCTAATCTTAATGCAGAGTGTCCCTAATCTCAGTTCGAGCGTGTATTCCGCTCGATTTCGAAACTGAGTCTGCGGCAGCAAAAGCCCACCCAAAGATCAGTCAACCTTAGCGACGATCGACTATGGCCAAGCTCTGGCTCCTCGTCATTTACACCGTCGGCTTTGCCAGCGCCGGTAACGACGACTTATCCGACTTCTCCAATAATTTGGCCACCGACATTGGTCCTCTTCTCGTTCTATTCGGCGAGTCCATGACTAAGCAATACCTGAGCGAGAGCACGTCCTTACTAGATTATTTTATCTTTGCTATGGCCCCAATAGGGATTATCACTGCCGTCGTCTCTACCATTCGAGTCTGCGGACACTCATCCCTCCGCGCCTTTATTGGCCGATCGCAAGAAGGCGACGGCGTCATCGAGGCTGAACTGTGCACATCGACAAGCCGCGACGTATGCGAATTGTTTACAAGAGGCGGCATTACGCGCGTCCTTGGCCGGCCGAGCATTCTTGAGCTTGTCTACGACCCGCGTATTCGCGATAAGGCAGGATTGTTCCTGTTCCGCCACTACCTCGAGACCCGGGTGTCATTGGAAAAACACGCGTCATCGGAAACACTCGGATTGTCGACAACCACTGACTGGAAGGAAGTTCAAAAACGACAATGGTCATGGCGCCGGGGCGATCATAACACCTATCGGTTTGCTCCATATCCAAATCTCTCGCTCAACGTCGGCATTGTGAAGCGTTCGAAGTGGGTGTTCGTTGTTGTCGCCGTAGTAGGATTCATCCTGCAAGCTGGCGTTCTCGTTCTGGCTTCTACGGGGGTCTGGATTCTCGGCTGGAACCTTAACCAGGGTGACACTGCCTCAGGGCACTACGCCCCTATTATGTACATTGTTGGGACTGTCCTTATGTGCGGCGGCATGTGGAGCTGCGCAGCTCTTATCGGGCAGACAACACATGAGCGCTACTATGAGCGGATCGACCACCCCACCAGGCAGACAACACATAAGCGCTACAATCAGCGGATCGACCAATCTCAACCACCTGCAACACGCCTTCTCTGGCTCCAGCCCGGCCCGCAAGTCATTGGCGACCAAAGTTTCGACCCGTTCGCATACATCGAGAAGAAAAGCGATCCGCTTCGAATCTGGACTTCATCCATCAAGAACTTTGAAACCCAGTTTGAAGTCTACACCTTTTTTGCTGTCTTGGCCGTACTGATCGGCTACATTATGCAATTCATTGGTCTACGAGGAATGGAGGCTTGGGTATCTCTCGCACAACTTGGCATCACAATCATCATGAGTATCCTGCGTGGTTCGCTCCGTATGCAACGCCTGAGCCGGAAAAGTAATAGCCTTGCGGACAACCCCGATACCGTCGCCGGTCACGAACTGGACTGGCTCTCCTTCAGCTTTTTAGCTTGGACTCCGACACTGACTCATGTTGGCATATCACCGGCCAGTACGAGGAGGCCAAGAAAGAGGACCTGGATGGGAAAAGCTCATCACCTGACAAGAAGTCTCATTCCCCCGACATTCCCCCAGGCAATCAAGACAATTGCGATGCTTTGCTTCAAATCCGCGTACGGCTTGCCCACTTAACGGGCCATATTTCCTTTGCGAAGATTGATGATGGAGAGTACCAACAGTGGAAGGATGACTTCGCCAAGGTTCGCACAAAAGCCATGAAATTGTCGGCTGCTATATGCCAGGTCGCTGAGACACTCAGCCCTTCTTTGAAACCAATATCCCGACATGACTTTGTGCTTCAAATTAAAGCTGGAGTGAAGTTCAATGCTGTAGCTTCTGAGCAGCCGGTGTGCGTCACCCTCAAGCCACCATCCCAGTCGACGCAGATCGGTTGGAGCATCGATACAGCGCGTCTAGAGGCGATTTTGGGTCTCTGGATGTGGTCTTTGGTTTCCAACGAATCCCAATCAGGCTCCAATGGCGGCTCTGGCGGTGAGAAGCCCATCTCGCGTTTCGATTATGATCCACCGAGTCAGAATTCGTCAAGGAAAATGAGAGCTCTAAGGTGTTGTGGGCCTAGACTCTAGGTGCTCGCCCCACAGGAAGGTTACAGCCATCCACATCCTCTGTGCGCTTCGCTTAGCTTCTCTCTCTTCCCAAGCAAGCCATCGTCACCTTCATTGCCAGCAATAGCCGCGTCTGAGGATTGATTTCATCTGCCGCATCCCGATGTGTAGGCAATCCAGATGTCAAATGACTGGGGTAAGTAAGATTTTACGGCGGTTTGCCTCTTCAAGTGGATGCTACTTGTGATACACGGTTGGAAAGCTCATGCAGCGGACGGAAAAGAACAAAGCCCTGTAACGGGGCGCATTGAAGACGAACAGAGTGATTGCTTTTTACAAAGAAGAGTGGGAAAACGAAGACTATTTATGTAGAGAAGGTTGGTAATATCCCTGAGCTTCCAAGCTAATTCTCCCCAGAGGAGGCTACTAAGCTGCGCTCACTGCTTTCGATACTACTGAACAAGATCATTGAGATTGTGGCCCTGTAAGAGACGAGCAGCACAGATACAAGTCTCGATGGCACTGTCCGTACTACTCAATTCTGCGAATCGAAAGCTGAAGAAGAGAAGAGGGAAGAGTTGTGAGAAGGATTCACCCACTAGGAGACATTAGGTCCACTTTGCTAAGGTAGCTAGCGCGTTATCTCACTTGGCTGGGCGACCAGACTGAGAGAAGAATCAAGCAACTTTGCCCATTGTTTTCAGTTGAATAGATACAGGCGCCCGCGTTGTGTGGGAAAGTGTCAGAACCCGCGGATGCAGCCGTAATTTGGATCCCATCAGAGCTCCCCGTGGAAAGGGTCCAGCTTAAGAATATCAATCAAGCAACAGATAATCAATCGAGGCCACAGCACTTGGCCATCTTTTGCAGGAATTGTCTGCGCAACCCCAATTCTATTTCTCCCATCCATCTAACCTGCTGTTCCAACAATTACTATTCTTCGTGCGTTGCAATGGAGAATAGTTGTTGGTAGGTGGTGGAGAATTCACGCCTCGCTTGTACCCACGGCTCGCTTTTTATCATGCAGTTATCACGTTTGCCAGGAATTTGATCAAGATTTGCCGCTTCAACAACTTGGCCACAAATGATCCAAGCCGTGTATATATGAGTGAACAGATAGATAGATGAACTTCGTCTAGCACTGTAACCAGTAACATGATCTCCGTGCATGGTTACTTATAACTATCCAGTACACCATTAGTTATCTGAAATGCGGCACCTAGTCTACCTGACGCCCGACTACAAATATGACATGCTATGATCCATGCTTTCGATGAAACGCTACAACCTGAAGAGGGGAGATGCAATGAGGAACTAATGACCAACCAGAGATATAAACAGATAAAACCAACATGATGACGAGAGAAGGAAATCACTCCGCTTTCTTGGACCTCTTGGTCCTCAGTTTCATGAGCAAGAACACCAAGGCGTACGAGCTCAGGGCAAAGATGACGACAATACCTGCGTCGCGCCAGCCGTAGTAGTACTCGTTCAGGTTCAGCCCCTGCAGGTAAGTGCTGCCGCTGCTGTACGGGCACACCTCACACCGAATCGTGGCCTCCGGGTTCAACAACTTGGCGCCACGACCCATGCCGCGCATGTACCCGGCGAGGTACTCGGCGCACGTGGTGCCGTTGGCCGGGTCAAACAGGGCGAGCTCCTCCTGGGTGCAGGTGACATCCGTGTCCCAGATGCTGAAGACCAAGATGCTGCCGGTCAGGTAATTCAGGGGGTTGATCCAGTAGAGCCAGTGGCGCCAGAAGGGCTGGATCTGAGCGTACGGCACCAGCACGCCGCAGAAGGAGATGAGGATGCCAATGACGACCGGATTGACCAGCGCCGCGAAGAGCTCGTTGGGCGCCCACGCGGCCTCAAACTGCCCGATGCCCGTGTAGACGAACTCAAACATGAGCATGACGAAGAATGTCGAGCCCGCGCGCGACGCCTCGTGTGGGAATCCGACCGTGAAGTACCAGCAGGCGAAGTAGAGAACGGCGCAGATACACAAATACGGGATCTCGGAGACGATGATGGCCGCCACGAAGGCCACCCACGAGTACATCTTGGACTTTTTCTCGCGCGTCTCAAAAATGTTGCGCCGCTGGATAAAGAGCGGCTGCATGTGATTGATGATGCCTGGCGCCACGAAGATGAAGTTGAATACAGTGAAGAGGCGCAACTGCAGGTCGTTGACCGAGTTGCCGATTTTCCAGAACGAAAAGCCGTTGAAGAGCGAGCCGAATATGTGCAGCGCGATCTTATTGTTGACGTAGTCAGTATTGCGGTACACAGAGAGGCTTGTCCGCTGCGTCACCAGCTTGAGCTGCTCCCAGAGGGGCATGGCATATTCGTGGCCGTCGTCCACCGTCCTGGGCGGGCTGGATGCCGCAGCGGCGATGATGTAGTCGAGCTCTCTAGTTACGGCTTCATGTTCGGGAGACGTGAGCCACACTTCGCTCCAATCCTTGCCCTGGGAAAGGGACCCCGAGACGACGTCGATCATGTGCTCGGCCAGGTTGGTCTCTTCGGGACACTGGGCGCCATAGCGCTCAAAGTAGCCCCTGACTGTCCGCCCGCCCTCGCCAATCTCGCCGAAATACACAGTCTTGCCGCCGCCGGTGAGGAGTAGAAGGGTGTCAAAGAAGGAAAAGACTTGAGCGGACGGTTGGTGGATAGTAACCAGGACCGCCTGACCGGCGTCGGCCAGCTTACGAAGGAACCGTACCGTGTTGTAGGCCGACTGCCCGTCGAGGCCCGAGGTAGGCTCGTCCAAGAAGATCAGAATGCTTGGCTTGGCGACGAGCTCGACGCCGATCGTCACTCGCTTCCGCTGCTCGATAGTCAGTCCGGCGCCAGGCTCCCCAATCAGTGTGTCAGCGAGATCGTGCAGCTCGAGGAGGTCGATGATGGTGTCGACGTATCGGAGCTTCTCCTCCCGGGGCACGTCGCGGCGTTGGCGGAGAAGTGCCGAGAACTCCAGAGCCTCGCGCACTGTGGCGTACGGCTCGTGCACGTCGAGTTGCTCGCAATAGCCAGCGGAGCGCTGGAAAGAGATGGGCAGGGGCCGGCCGTCGACCAGGATGGAACCGCGGATGGTCCCTTCGGTCTTGCGCTGGGCAAGCACATCAAGCAGAGTCGTCTTTCCAGCACCCGAGGAACCCATGAGAGCGCCCAGCATGCCCGGCTTGACCCAGCCTTGTACGTTGTCAAGGAGAAGGCGCTCCCCTTCGGGTGTCTTGACGGTATACGACAGGTTCTTCCAGGTAAAAAGGGACGTGTTCCTGATGAGGGCTTGCTCCCCCGCGTTTCTGGGGTAGCCAGCAGAGTTGCTGACCGTCTTTTCAGTCACGGCGGCCCTATTTTCCTCGTCACAAGGCCCAGAGAAGAGCTTGGATCGCTCTCGCGGAATCAACAAAGTCGATCCGCCCTCGGAGGCCGCTCGCCATCGTGAAGTGAAAACAACAGTCAACATGACAAAAAGGGCCCAGAAGGCTACAAGAATGCCCAGGTTTCTCCAAATGTGAGTGTGGCTGTAGGTGAGGGCGCCCAAATACTGGTCTCCGGTGAGCCAGGTCTGGCCTTGCGTTGACCCCGTGACGCCAGCGCAGGACTGGTACTCCGGGTCGAAGTAGCCTGGTCCATTCGGCACCAGACTGTTTCCGACGCAGTCAATGATTTTGCCGTGGAATTCGTTGGACAGTAGAGCATCAAATGCATATGCCACGGGGTTGATCCAGAAGATCCACACGAACCAGGGGTGCATCTGCGGCTTTTGGATCATGTAACCCGTGTACAACATGGTGGAGAGGATGGAGAGACCTGCAAGCTTGGCGGCACCGTCGAATCTCTCGAAGCCGGCGCCGATGGCGCGGAAAAGCGCTGTCATAACCTGTGGCGCCAAGGATTAGTCAGGACGTCTGCTGAGCCGGTAGGAGTGGGGGAAGATGTTGCTCACCATCGTAGCAGCTACCAGGATAACCCAGTACGTGAAGAAAGATGCCGCGGTCGCGGTGAAGCCGACCATAAAGTATAAGATGATACCAAAGATGGAAACCTGAAAGAGGATGAGCGGGATGTCGGCGGTAATCTGGGCGATGCAGAAAGCGGCGGGATGGTAGAAGCCGAAGAGCTTGTGCTTGACTAAAATCGGCCGTCCCCTGAACGAGTCACCGACCTCGGTCATCGAGAGGAGGGCGTTGTAAAGAAGTGAGAAGAAGAGGGCGCCACTCTTGACGAACAGGCCCGAGGAGTTCGCCGGGGCGTTGTAGAACAGGGAGCCCATGATAAGGGCCTGCATCGCGGTGAACACCTGCTTGACAATGAAGGTTGCCTTGTCGCCCCAGACAATCTGGTACTGCCGGAACACACAAGCCTTGACCTGCGCAGAGAAGCTGACAGTTAACGGGCTGCTGCTGGGGAGCTGGCTGTGCTTCTCGGCATCCACGGCCTCCTGGAAAAGCCGCGTGTTCTCTCTGGCAAGCTCGCTGGTTGGGTAGTCATACTCGATCTGCATGTTGTAAAATATTGACGAAGCCTCATATTCTACCTTCACCGCATGAGCGGTGCGGGGAAAGAACGGTTCCCAGCCAGGTCGGATCCGGCGCTCGGTGGGAACGGTGACGCCAGTCAGGTAGTCGGCCACATTGGCACCTTCAGGGCAGACGAAGCCAAGGAACTCCATAAATGGCCGGGCCTCTTCCATGGGCCCGTAAAATATCTGCTTGCCGCCGTCCAGGACGAGCACCTTGTCAAACAGGTGGTAGATGCCGTTACCGGCCTGGTACAGAGTCGCAATGGACGCCAGGCCCAAGACGTCGGTCATAGCTCGGACTGTTCTAGCCCACTCCAGAGCGCTGATTTAAGACTTGTCAGCTCTAAGTTCCTCACGAAAAAAAAAAAATCAACCAAAACTTACTTGCTGGCATCGAGTCCGCGCGTGCTGTTGTCCCAGCAGAAGACGGACCCACGTGTGGCCATGCACTCAACGATGGACACCCGCTTGCGCTCACCGCCCGACACGCCACGGATGAACTCGTTCCCCAACTTAGTCGTATGCGTGTGGCTGATACCCATGGACTCAAGGAGGAAATCGCGCGTGTCTCTGCGCAACTCCTCTGGGTCGCGGGAGGCGTTTGCGGGCACCTTGAGGCGCGTTGCAAAGTCCATGGTCTGGTCGACGGTAAGGGATGGAAAGAAGAGCTCGTCCTCCGTGTTCATGACAATCTGACCCTGATACTTCCCTGCGTCGGCGGCGGGCAGGGAGCCGTAATGCACGTCCCCCTCGACGCTGGCGTAGCCGTTACGGCGGTTGGCCAGCACACTGAGCAGGGTGGTGCATCCGGACCCTGGCCGGCCCAAGACGAGGAGCATCTCTCCCGGCTTGACACAGCCATGGGAGCGGTCCAGAATAGTCTTGAGGGGCGGTTTCCTACGGGCGTCGCGCAGCTTGTTGGCAATGTTGTATTGTGACGTGAAGTTGTCGTGAATGGTGGCGTCGGCGGCGACAGCCTGGACAGTGAGGTCTCTCCAGGTGATACCCAGGCGCCGGGGTTGCTGATCCAGGGCGGCAAAGCTGAGGTCGCCCTTGGGCCTCAACGTCCATGGCAGGTCGGTTTCAGACGCAGTCACGCTGCCTTCGCGGGAGGACAGCATGGTGCGGTGTGTCTTGGCTAGCTCAGCCTCGAGGTGCTTAGCTTGTTGCTCCTGGCTCCTGGCTCTTGGCTCTTGGCTCTTGGCTCTTGGCTCTTGGCAGATGTAGTTCAGCTCATGTGGCGGAGTGGAAGGTATAAAATAGGATACGCGCAGCTGGGTGTTGAGATCTCGTGAGCGTAATCAATCAATCTCGATGGAAGAGAATTCGACCGATTGAGCACGAGCGATGGGCTCGCGATGGCAAAAGCTTACGGAAAACATTGCGAGAGAAAACAGTTTCGGGGGTTCGGGGATGCATCATGGTATTTACAATAATGGAAGCGGCTTGGTCGCCCTCTTTCATTCCGTCTTTTAAGTGAGTTGTTGGCCGAGTTTGTATGCGATGCGAGTGTGTGCGTGCGCGTCAGAGAGCAGCACCGGGCCGCTTCTTGGCAGATGAATCTCCGCTGACATAATCGCTTTGGGGCTGGTTCGCACATCTGATTGGGCCGTTCATCTCAGCCCAATCGAGCTGTGTTGAGGCGCTGTTTGCTCTTTTGCCGCTGACAAAGACATTCGAACGGCGCAGCAGCGCTGGCTCCGAGACAAACTTGGGCCACGTTCCAGCCCAAAACGCGGGCCGTTACCGCTGATCTGGCGAGTCCAAGCAAGCATTTCAAACTCAATCTCCAAGTCGACCTACCACCTGCCTTCTGTGGACCTGGCAATCAAATTAGTGAGCACCACGACACGACACCGCATATTTGCGTACGCAACACCTATATCCATTCTTTTTCGAGTGCACAGACGACCCGAGACAGCCGGGAACTGGGCAAGGATGAGGAAAAGGGCCTGCGACTCGTGTTATCAACGCAAGGCATGTTCACCTTCCACATTATTTCCGCCGTGCACGCTTTCGGTTTGAAATCAGTGGCTCGATACCAACATAATTCATCAAGCTAAAGAAAGAAAGAAAGAAAGAAAGAGACAAAGATAAAATGAAAATAACAGGGAACAAGAGATAAAGCTGAGGAGAGAATTGAGAACTGGCAGAGGAACGATCGATGAACTAACTAGCTGACCTCGCTAGATTCAATGCGATGCCGCCAGTCCTCGGTGTGACTGGTGCCGACACCATGATTTGCCCTGCACCTTCAACCGGCCCATCTCCACCCGTCGGAGGGGAAAGGCAAAGAAGTATGTGTCCAACCAAGCTGCCTGCCCGATCTGGTCGTCCAGGGTTCCAGGAGACGCGTATGCTGGAATGCACAGCTACTAACTCTCGCCCACGCAGGCACGCAAATACAGTAGCACAAGTCGAACCCGAGATGCAAGAGGCAGCTACACGAAGATCCGAGGAAATGGAACTAGAGCCCGCCCCGGCCCCAGTCTCTGTGTCCATGCCACTTCCAGTTCCAGTTCCAACGCTGCCCTTTGAGAATATTCCCTCTCCTCCACGGAGCGTGTCAGACAGGCCACTGGATATCAATTGGACCGCGCCCTTTACGCCATCGTCCACTGGCCCCTCGACGTTCGGAACCCCAGACTCGACCAGTCTGGCGACCTCGCCTAGTTACCAGCTGTCGGAGCATTTTGCAGAGTCGCCGATCCGTCCCGCATCCCCGGTCGGCTCGGTACAGGGGCCCGTCTTCGGTAAGCTCCACTTCGCCGGCCGGCATCTCGGCGACATCAGTCTCCACAACGGTATCCCCTTCCTCTCCGCCGAAGGGCAGAAATGGATCGCCTCCCGAACCGGCGAGAGCGCCCCGCTCCGCAGCCTCTCCGTGCAGGCGCCGGCACCTCGGACCCGCCACGGCGTCCATTCGGCTTTTCTCTGCCCCAATACGGTCCACCTTGGTACGGGCATGGAGTTGCCGGAGCGCCGCGTGATAGAGGAGTGTCTCGACATTTTCTCCGCAACCCCCTTTAAGCGAATCTGGCCTGCCGTCGACGCCGTTCTGTTCCAGCGCACCATCGATGCAGCCTACAGTGAGGGAGCGGGACGGTGCTCCATCGAAGCCGTAACTGCCCGCGCATGCATCTTCTCATTCCTCTCCCTCATGGCTCTGCATCATATGTACCCTACCTCGATGCCATCCCTCGACAGTGAAGAGTGCGCAGTCCAAGCACAGCATTTGCTGCCCCAGGTTCTCCAAGAGACGTCCCTCGACGGGTTGCAAACATGCTTCATCTTGGTAAGGAGCCCCTGTTCTTCCCATCCCCTGTACTTTGATGTAATTGGCATGCACTCCATTCTCACATGTCTTGTCAGTCTCTCTATCACCTTTTACTCGGGCAGCTGCAAAAAGCGGCCGTGGTTCACTCGGTCGCCTGCCGTATGATGTTTACGCTCGGCGCCAACACCACAGTGGTGCCGCCCCTGACCTCACTGCCCGACCACTCGTGGCGAGTCAAGAACCAGCTGCGCAAGTTATTCTGGATGATCTACTGCAACGATAAGGAGATCTCGCTACGCACCGGTCAGCCGCCGTCCATCAACGATGACGACTGCGACCTGACGCTGCCGCACGGCTACCTCGACTTCAAGTACGTCGACGACATACCCGAGTTCGAGAACCTGTTCCTCGACGACACGGCCGTGCCCCTGCTTCCGGGCGATGTACGCCTTGACATCATCAAGTCCAAGACGTACACGTTGCTCTACTCGGCCCGTGCCATGCGCAAGTCGGACGCCGAGGTCATCCGCGACATTCGCCAGCTCGACGATGAGCTAGAGGCCTGGCGGCTCTCTGTCCCTCCCGGCTTCCGCCCGTCGCTGTCGCTGCGCGATGAGCAACAACAACCCGATCTGTCGGAGCTGCGAAAGATGGAGCGCTTTATGATCAACGTCGAGTACCACCACCTGGTTGCCACCATCCACGAGGCGACTGGTCGGTGCCGCTCCTGGACCAACCGGCAGAGCTTCGAGATGGAGGGCGTCAGCTCGAGCCTGGAGCTAGCCGTCGAGGCGAGCCGCTCCACCATGTTCTACCTCCGCGCTGTTGTCCACAGCCTCATGGGAGAGGTGTTTTGGTAAGTGCTGTTCTTTCGTTTTGTTTATTTTTTCTTCTCTTCTTCTCTTCTTCTCTTCTTCTCTTCTTCTCTTCTTCTCTTCTTCTCTTCCTGTACACTCTTCCCCTCAGTCCGCGCTAACAGTGAGACAACAGGATGGCCGTCTTCTACCCCATCTCAGCTATCTGGACCATCTTTTGCAATATCATCTACAACCCAATCAACCCAAATACAGACGTCGACCTCGACCTGCTTAATTCGGCGCCTCTGCTGATTAAGGAGATGCGCCTGCGCCGTCTCGCCCGCGACGAAATGGCCCACATGAAGATGGTGGACGACTTTGTCGCCGAACTGGCCCGTCTCGCAAATTGCGCTGTTCTCAAGGCCCGGCAAGAAAGGTCTGGCATGTAGGAGGTTGGAGATTCTGTTTCTCCTCCTTTACTCTTTTTCTTCTTTCTCTTTTCTTTTTTTTTCATGATTTTTTTTCATGATTTTTTTTTCATGATTTTTTTTTCATGATTTTTTTTTCATGATTTTTTTTTCATTTTCTTTTGTGCTCTATTTTGTGGTATGTCTACGGTATGTCTACGGACTGAGATCGGATGATCTAAAATGTGACTTTTTCGGAGTTTTCGTGAGTTTCTTTGGGTTTCTTTCTTACCCTCATTACAGCAGATTTTACGGATTACTCAGGCTCGGCTCTTACGAAAACAAAGACTGGACAGGACACGAAAAGGTTATGAACATTACACGTGTATCATTATACTCGTCGTTACGTATATTACTATCCTCGTTTAGGACAAGCCATACTGATTCCCATCATGCGCTCCTAACCTGGCATCATGACGACATTACCAACTCATTTATATCCTCCCATATATCCCCCTATCCCTCCTCCCATCATCATCATCATCATCATTATCAGAACTTGGACCGCAGCCGCCGCAACCCCAGCTTCAATATGTTTGTGTGCAGTGACCTCTTCACGGCCCTCATCGCCGACCTCTTCCCCCCGGCGGCTCCATTGCTACCACTGCCGCTATTGGCATTGCCCCAGTGCCCCAGCATCTGCTCAAAGAGCGTCTTGTTGCCGAGCACGTCACCCATGGTGTCGAGGATGGGGATCGGGTCCGAGGTGCCGTTTCCGCGACTGGCGAGCAGGCCCTCAACGACGTCGAGCAGAAGCGAGGTGACGGGGATGCGCATGGGAATGCGCTTGATGTTGAGCACGCCCTCAATGTAGGGGATGTGGCGGCCATAGTTGATGGTCGAGTTGCCCCGGGCGTGCAGCTCGAGCATCCCCTCGGCGAGGGCGGCGTGCTGGCCCTCGAGGATGTCGGCCAGGTTGGGCACGAGCTGGTCAAAGTAGAACTCGCCGTCGAAGTAGGGCGTGTTGTTGCCCGGTCGCAGGTCAAAGTCGTACAGATGCACGAGCCCCAGGTTGACGTCGCCGGCCATGATGTTGAACGAGACGTTGCCCATGCCCAGAGCGATGACGCCCTGGTTGGGGATGAGCAGGTGGCCGCGCAGGTTCTTTCCCGACGGCTCGGGTGGGATGCTGAATTGCATGTCCTTGACGCCGAAGCCCTTAAGGTAGTTGAGCCCGGGCACTTTGACCGTCTTGTCCAAGTCGACCGTGTAGTCGAGCGCGCCCAGGTGGGCGTGCATGTCGTCGGCCTTGATGTGGAGGTCGACGAGCTTCTTGTCGAAGAACTCATTGAACCAGGCCGTGATTTGCGTCTGGTTGAGCACCTGGACGACCTGCTCGCCAATGAGGACCTTGGTCTCGCCGTTGATGTGCTGCTCAGGCATCTGCAGCTGCAAAAAGGGCCCCTTGACGTCCGAGTCGTCGTGGTCCGGGTCAGCAGGCGGCTGGTAAAGCTTGAGCGGCACGGGGTCAATCTTGACCCCGAGCGGCGTGTCGAGCATGGTGTCCATGCTCATGTTGAGGTGATCCGGCGCTGTGAAGTTGAGGGCGCCTCCCCTGACGGGCAACTCCTGGTCGTCGACCACATTCTTGATGATTACCGGGATAATCACCTTGAACCTTTTGAGTCCCCGTATGTTAGAAGCGGTTCATTTTCCTCAAATCACCCTTCGGTAAGAGGGTGAATCAATGCACTCTACTACTTACAAGATCGGGAGGAGTATGGCCAGAAAGATGACCAGCGCGATGAGGTAGGCCCACCAGAAGCGCCGGAAATGCTGCTTGATTTTCTGCCCCTTGGTGAGGCCGCCAGTCGCCGCTCCCTTCTCGTGAACACCGTCGTTGAGCGAGGAGGCGTCATCGAGGCGATTCTCGGCGCCAGGGCCTGCTGCGCTGGCAACAGCAGAGCCCGCTGCCGGCGGTCCTGTTGGGTTCGTGGCCATGACTGGGAGTGCGATGCGTGTGTTGGCGACTCTTGAACAATAGCAATCCGCGCAATGCAAAACCCACAACACCAGGAGGGTTGAGGAGAGGACGTAGGGGAGGCGGAGACCACAAGGCACAGGGCGCTCAAAGTCAAAGACGCATGATCCGCCTGATGAAGAAGACCTGCCCGTCAGCCAAACAACAAGGCACCGACGACGACACTACACTAGGCCCTGGCGGCGCGCGCACATCACTAGTGAAAAGTGCGGGGACTAGGTCAGCTTCCGAGTTGTTCGGGAATCCATGTGATAACTACCTTATTTTTCCTCAACAAAATCTGGGCAACAACAAGGCGAAGAGTTCGGCGATGTAACCCCATCACCCGGGCCGTCACCCCAGATTCGAGGTTATGACGATAGTCCGGAGACGTGGGGGACACCATGGATCCTTCGGCTGAAAGGGGTCAAGCTTCCGATGCAATGCCGTTTCTGCTGCCATTTTGAGCCCAACATGCCCAGGAACCAGGCCCTTCCCGCCGTATGACTGTCGATCCTCCCCCGCAATTCCCCCGCACTCTTGGCTTACCGAGGTTCACTTGGGTTGTCCAAATTGTGGGCAAGCCGCTCATTCGTCCAGAAGCGAGTGGAGTGGACTGAGTGGAGGGCGTTGGTAACCCTTGGGCTGGTGGCCCTGTCACGCCCATGTCGGTGAGGACACCATCAACAGACTAAAGTGAGTCAGTGGCTTGTGAATACGCACATGAGAGGTTCGTTACACTCGGTGGCTTCCACGTTGTGAACGGCTTTGCAGACGTCATCACGCAATTCAACGGTAGGCTAGAACTTAGACTACGACGATCTCACGGGCGCTCTCTCTCGAGAAGAACATGTTCAGTGAGGAGAAACATTTTTGTATTATGTAGTTGTCGCTGCGTTAAGACGGCTTGAATCTTCTCTCTCAAGCCCAATGAATCGCAAAATACCAATTGCCCAATTGCCCCTGAAGCGCTCATTACGGTACTACTAGTATTACTCATAAAGATCCTATAATGCGTCCAATTCATCACTCCATCGCTCATCACAATCAAGCCTGTTCAGGCTGCTTAACAAATTCCTTGAGGATCGCGTGGACGAGATCCGCAATGGTTGCCACAAGCTGTGAGGGCCATTGTGTTAGTCAAAATGTCCGTAATAAAAGGGAGGATTGTGTAATTGTGAGATTGGGTAAAATGGGTAGCTTAAAGTGAAGACATACCGGTGTAGCGTCATCGATAAGATCCGACGTCTGCGAGACAAAGCTCTGGCTGAGGAGCACGCCAGCGTTGTGGACGAGGGCCACGATGCCCTTGATGCTCTCGGGCGTGAGTAGCGGCAGGACCTGGTCGACGATGCCCTTGACGTCGATCTTCTTGAGGGCGTCGAGGAGCGGCTTGGCGGCATCGATGAGGCCGGTCAGGTCGAGCCCGTCGAGCTCCTTGAGCAGCGGCTTGACCATTTTGAGCAGGCCGTCGATGTCGACGTCCTCGAGCGCCGCCACGAGCGGCACTGCACCGCCAATGAGCGTGTGCGTCTGGTTGACGAAGCGCGCTGTCAGCAGGTCCTCGGCGTTGTCGAGCAGGCCTACGACGCCCTTCATGCTCTGCGGTGTGAGCAAGGGCGAGACGGCGTCGAGGATGCCTTTGAGGTCGATCTCGCCCACCAGGTCGAGCAGCGGCACCAGCTTGCCGACCAGCTTAGCTAGGTCGATCTTTCCGAGCTCCTTGAGCAAGGGAGACAGCTGCGAGAGCAGTGGCGAGACCTGGTCGAGCAAGCCCTTGAGGTCGATTTCGCCGAGGGCGTCGAGCAGCGGCGAGAGCTGCTTGAGCAGGCCCTTGAGGTCGATCTCGCCGAGCGTCGAGAGCAGTGGCCCTGCGTCGCCAATGAGCCCCTTAGTTTGCTTGACGAACTCGGGCGTCAGCAGAGTCTCGGCGTTGTTCAGGAGCCCGATGAGACCCTTGATAGTCTCTGGCTTGAGCAGAGGCGCGACGGCATCGAGCAAGCCCTCCAGGTCGACCTCGCCAAGCTTGTCGAGGAGTGGTCCGGCCGTCTTGAGCAGAGTCTTGAGGCTGTTGACCGTTTCCTTGTTCAGGAGATCCTCGGCGTTGTTGAGCAGGGTGACGAGGCCCTGGATAGACTCCTTCTTGAGCAAGGGCGAGACGGCGTCCAGCAGGCCTTCCAGATCCACGTCGGCGAGCTTGTCGAGCAGCGGCGTGACCTTTTCGAGCAAGGGGCCGAGCTCGCCAAGGAGCGGCGCGGCGCCGTTAATGAGCGTCGATGTCTGGTTCACAAACTTGGGCGTGAGCAAGGACGCGCCGTTGGTGACGAGAGACTCGATGTTGTTGAGGTTCTTGTCCGAGAGCAGCTTGAGGGCGCCGCCGATCAAGCTGGCAAGGTCGACGCCCTCGAGCTGGTCGAGCAGGCCCTGGAGGTCGAGCTGGTCGAGCATGTCAATGAGCGGGCCGGCCTTCTTGACGAGCTTCTGTAGCAGTTCGGGTGCTGGCGGCTTGAGTGTCTGGGCGAGATAGACCATAGCGTCCTTGAAGCCGTTGAGGAACTCGGGCGTGAGCAGGCCCTGGACCCCCTTCAGGATCTCGGGCAGATCCCCAATAGCCTTGATGAGATTCCGTAGCAGGTCTCCTAGGTCATCCAGACCCAGGAGCTGTGCGGTCAGGCCGCCATCATCATCGTCGTCCTCAGACGAGTCTGAGCCCGTGCCGGACTTTGTCGTGCCATTTTCACGCTTGAATAGCGGGACGACAACCTGGCGTTGCTGGAGTTTCTGCGCCTTGAGCAGGGAGTTCAGTTCCGTCAGGGCGTCTGTGAGCTCCGACTTTGGCACGACGGCCAGATTGTGCTTCTCGAGGTACGCAACAAGCTCCCCCGGAGTGAGCTGGTCGACTGTTGATTCCCCGGCGAAGAGGCCGACGGGGGCCGAAGCCGCGATAAGCAGCTTGGAGAAGCGCATGGTGGCGTGGTGTGCTGACCGTCACTTGTGCGCTTAGAGACGTGGAATCTCTATGCCTTGAACCATCCGTGCTCGGCGGAAGGGAGCTTGAAGAGGGTGAGCGTAGGGAGAGGAAGGTTAATTTGACAGCACCCGGAGCTCAGGACGACGGATCAAGGTAAAGGGAGGTAAACAAGGCGGTGCCAAGGCGGGACGGCACATTATTGAATTGTTGGCTAGGGTTCCCGAATTTGCACATGCCACCGAACGGGCATCCCCCGTCGCGATGCTCCAGAGTTGGGATGCATCAAGGATCAGACCCCTGACCGTTCCTTCAGCACCTCGGCGAGATCTGGGGATACCCCCAGATTTGGCTTACCCCGCACGGTTCAATGGAGCAATGCTACCCTACCGCAGTTGATCGTGAGGGGAGAGTGGAGTGCCCGTACTGTGTAATTTTTTTGTTGACGAGTGGTCTGGCCTTGATTTCGAACCCCCAAAGCCAAGTTTACGGTCCCCGAAGAACGGGATCCTCAGCAATAGCGCGTGTAACTAGGGGAATTCCGTTCGGCAGTGGTTCCAAAAGATCGGCCGCCTACTGGCACTAAACGCCGACCTCCCTTACACTATTGGCAACCTGTTCGTTGGGCTCTGCACTGGTCTTTGCCCACCAGCGTGTGGTCGACCATGTGGTTTACAACAGCGTTACACTCCTGGGTTGGGCAACAAGGGCTGTATGCCGCGGTGACGTATTATGTGATCGACGGTAAGCTCTCACAGTCCACGTTGAGTGCCTTGCTTTACAAACCTGTTTCGTATGCTATCCTCGAATGATCTCGGTTTGAATTCGCGCAATCAAACCATTCATGGCATCAGCGCAGCAGTCATTAACCCGGTCCTGCACGTGGATCAAATCTGAGAATTATCACAAGGTGTTACCGAGGTAGAGTAGGTAAACAAAAGGGCTTGCTATCACAGGAAAAACAAGATGAACATTGAATACCGTAAAACACCCCTGAAAAAGTGAAATAAAATAATTGAAGGGAAAAAGGAAAAAGGAAACCCTATTGCGCCGCCTTGTAGTCCACTACCCCGGTACTACTGAGCACGCCGGCTCTGTCATAGTACGTCCGGGCTCGGATGTAGGGGTCTAGCTTCCAGTACCCATCGCTTAGCTGGTTCGCAAGTGTCCGGCGCTCCTCAAACTTCCCCTTAGCCTCAGCTGAGCCGCCCTCCAGGCCGGCCCACTCGACGGAGAGCTTTTCAAAGCGGCGGACGAGCTCGTCGCGCTCAGCCTCGACATCGGCCTTCTTCTCCGACTCGAGCCGGTCGTTCTCGCCCTCGACAGGCTCAATGTACCGGTACTCCCAGCTGTCCTTGCCGCCGTAGCAGGTCTGCAGATCCTCGGGCGCGATGAAGCGCGCGAGGTCGGCACTGCTGCTGGTGAAGTTGATCTTGGATGCAATGACCGGGTCGAGCCACGGCTTAATCACCTTCCAGACTCCTACGCTCAGAAGGTTAGATTATTTTTACCCTCAAACAAAGAAAAGAAAAAAAGGAAAGAAAATGAAAGGTGTCACAAACCCCAGAAAATGAAAGGCGCATTGTGGACTAGGACGATGCCAAGATACTCCGGGTACCTGGCCTCAAAGACCTGGACAAGGAATTTGACGACGTGGAAATCCATATTCTTCAACCCAAAGCCGGTGAGGTCGAAGATGAGGCAGGCCTTCTCCCGCGGGTACCGGAGGGTGGCGCGGATGGTCTCGATGTTGTGCAGGACAAACGTTTCCATGGCCTCAGGTGACTGCAGCTTGGGATCGTGCAGGCGAACCTTTATGATGAAGATGGGGCGACCCTCGCGGTCGTGGCCCCGGACGTAGGCCTTCCCCGAGCGATACTGCGCCATGAAGCTCTTGTCGTCGGCCGACAGGGCAGACTCCTTCGCAGCCAGCCCGATGCTGTCCCCGCGGCGGATAACGCCCGCCTCAAGCCCCTGCTCGTGCCGCCAGTTGACGGCCGACACGAGCATGGCCATAGCCCGGTCGACGTCCCACTTGCGCGCCCGCAGAAACCGGAGCACCAGGACGTCCGGGTGGTCGACGAGAATGAAGCTCCACAGTCGGCTCCGGAACACGTCGGCTGACAGGTTGTCGCTGTTCAGGTGCTGCCGCAGCTCCTCCGTACGGTCTGCTACCGCCGCCAGCTTGGTACTCTCATCGTCATTGACGACGCCACAGAGCCGGAGGAGATGGACCCAGGCTTCCTGCAGCTTGCACTGCTCCTCCACCGTCAGGTTGTCGAGGTACCCGGTCTGGGCCGTCACGTTTGTTTGGGACATGTTGAAATCCAGGGAGTGTGTAAAAGAGGCGATCAAAGGGTGTGGTGTCGAATATGATCGAGAACCTAGAAGGCAAAGACGACTGCCTAATGTCGGTCCAGGGTAGAGAGATGCCTTTGATCAGATGTTTCTACGCTTGCGTGCGTCCCTGAAGCAACCAGGAAATCAAGCGGCCTTTTGAGGAACCCCTGAAACTCGCGATATGGCTGATATTCTTCGGAGGCGCCGTCACATTGGCGATGTGCATCAAACAATGCCGCCACAGTGTTCATCCATGCAGCAACCCCAGGTTCCCGTGCCCACCGATCGAGACTATTTTCAGTCCCGGGTGCGATACCGAGGCAGTGGTTGGGTGGAGGATTTGGTGAGAGTCAGTTAAGTGGGTGAGCGTAGCTCGGAAACTCGCCCCTATTTCGGATATGAGGATCGCTTTTTGAGGCTTGGTGCTGCACCCCGCACATGGCTTGGAAATCCGAACCCACCAAACAGCGGGGGTGGGCACCCCAAAGTCGAAGCCCGTCAGCCCCTTCCCCGTGGGGAAGAGTGGCACATCGTGGGGATTCAACCAAGACAGGCCCGAGTCACATGGATTTCTCAAGGTCGGGAACCGTCATTTGAGCTTATCGACGACTCAATCACGATATCCAAGTTTTTATGCGATGCGTCACTCAGCGGCTCGGGGTCGATCTCCAACCTCTCGAGTAGGACAGCAATGGAGGGCAATTCGGGGTATGAATGAGTTAAGATACTACACTCTATGATTCACTAACTTATAACTAGTTATACATAACTATAATTAGTTTTTTTTTTTTAACCTTTCATCGATAGCGATTCTGAATCAAATGGGACATCGTTCACAGAAGCATCAAAGAAACCACGTCATAACCTCGACATTGTTAATCAGTACAAGGGCTATGCTTGAGACATTGGAGAAAAAAAACACTACCTATACCAGGTATATTCCAAAACCAAGTAGGTAGGTATCTGTAAATCAATATCCGGTATCCTGACACCAGGGATCACGCCGTGGATCGTATCACGTACATCTATACGTCCTCCTAGAAAAACTCCAAATCGGCCGTCACGCTCCCCCATTTCGCCCTCGCCATATCGGCAAAGTAGTTTGTCTTGGGCGCCCAAACGCCGGTGCCACCCTTGGGCAGAACCTCGCGCACCGTCTTGAGGTACGTCGACGTGAGACGCATCATGGGAAGGTCGGGCATGGGCCGCGTGGGCCGAGGCACGACGGCGTCGGCGCCCTTCTCGCGCATGCGGTGCAGGATACGCATAAAGAGACGGGCGCTGACGTCGGCGCCGAGGGTCCACGAAGCCGTCTCGTAGCCCGTCAGGAAGAGCAGGTTGGGCACATCCTGCAGCATGGCGGAGCGCCAGGCGAACTTGTCGCTCCACTTGAAGGGTTTGCCATCGACCGAGAAGGAGATACCGCCGCCGAAGCGCAGTTTGAGCCCCGTCGCCGTCACGATGACGTCCGGGTGCAGCGTCTCGCCCGAGTTGAGCTCAATGGTGCGCGCCGTGACCGTCTTGATGGTACCCGTCACGACGTCGGCCTTGCCAGACCGCAAGGCCGCGAAAAAGTCACCGTCGACGCAAGCACAGAAGCGCTGCTCCCAAGGGTTGTAGCGCGGCTTGAAGTGCGGGTCCCAGCGGACGTCAGGCGGCAGCTGGCGGATGGTGGCGTGCTTAATGACGAGTTTGGCGATGCCTGGCCAGGTGCGGCAGAAGACGGTCGTCAGGTGGCTGCGAACCAGCCAGAGGAGCCGGCTCAGGTAGTGAGCAGCAGCGGCGGGGAGGAGGGCGAAGAGCAGGGCCGTGATGATGCTGTTGGACGGCAGAGAGAAGATGTAACCCGGGCTGCGCTGCAGCATGGTGACGCGCCGGGCGCGCTCCGACATGGCGGGCAGTACCGTGACGGCGGTGGCGCCGCTGCCGATGATGACGACGTTCTTGTTGGTGTAGTCGTAGTCCTCCGGCCAGAACTGCGGATGGATCACCTTGCCAGCGAACTGGTCGATGCCCGGGATCACAGCCTCGAGCGGCTTCTCGTAGTCATAGTAGCCCGTGCCCAGCAGCAGGAAGCGCGCCCGGAAGATGGTCGGTTGGTCCTGCCCGGCCACGGCCACGCGGAGCTCCCACGTTTTGCTCCCCGAGTCCCAGTTTGCCGACTCAACTCGGTGGCGGTAGAGGATGTGCTGGTCGATGCCCTGCGACTGGGCCGACTGGGTCACGTAGGTCTTGATCTGGTCACCCGAAGCCAGCGAGACATTGTGCTTCCAGGGACTCCATGGGAAGCCAAATGTGAAGATATCCGAGTCGGAGCGGATGCCCGGGTAGCGGAACAGATCCCAAGTGCCCCCGAGCGAGTCCCGCCCTTCTAGGATGGCATAGCTCGTCTCGGCCGGGCCTTCGGTTTGGATGCGGTACGCAGCGTTGATGCCCGAGATGCCGGCTCCGATGATGAGCACGTCAAAGAACAAGCCGTCGTTGGGCTGTCCGGGGGGAGTGCCGTTAGCCATATGGGCACGCGGGGACGGCGAGGTCCGGTCTTAACTCGGGGTCGAGGGATTGCGGCCTCAGTGAGGTAGATTGAGTTGCTTCAAGTTGGAAATGACACACTTGGACTTGGCTACTACTACTCAGATTGGAGGCGTTGAGACATATACCCGGGTTTTGTTGTGGTGAGGACTCTTGAGGTTGAACACGACTACAAACGCTCAAGAGAAGTATGCAGAAAGCCTCGGCACCTTGATGCTCTTTTCCGAATACCGCCCACTAGCCACCAGCGAGTAACTGTGTTGGACTTGTGATGTGGTAAGGTACCGTGACGCGCGTCAAAGGCTGCCGGGAATGGCCCGATGCACCTCGCAAGCTGGTCAACGAACGGGATTTTGCCGTGCACCATGGTCCAGAATATGGATCCCCGGAGAAGATCCGACGACGAGCCATCCTGGAGTCTTGAAGGTCGGTAATGGGGCGTATGGAGAAAGGGCACACAAGGGAGGGGTCAGGCACCTTACAAAAAAGCGATGGGGACGAAACAGTGGCAAAATGGTCAAGATGCTCCTTCCTGGGTAGCGGTCGCAAAGTCTATCCAGGTTGGGCTCGACTTTGCGAGCTGCTCGATCTTTATGGTCGTGCCTCCACGCAATCACTGGCTACCCCAAGGGATTTCTGCAAGCCCGCCAATGCACAAAAAGCTTAGGGCCGATAATATGGGGCGAGATCGAGAATAACAAGCATTTTTTTACGGCAATGTGACTGACATCATGCCGTGCCCCCAAGGACTCGGAAGCTAAGCCCCCAAAGGGATGCATCGCCGAAATGGGTTAGACGGCGCAGGAGAGATGAGGGGAGGGAATACACACTGTGTAATTTCTAGGGTCCCCGCAGTGACCCCGCATGACCCCAACCTGTCAACAACTTTTTTTCTTCAGGTTTCCACGAACTGCATTCACGTGTATCATTAAACCAATTCCAAAGGCATTTCGAAGTGTACGATGCGAGTACCCTATCAAGACCACCAACCTCACCCCCATTACAGGTAAGAATTCGTCATGATCCGAGCGAGCAGTCTCCTCAACAAAGCTACCCTAGTCGCAGCTCCCAGTGCGCGAGTCACGTAGTGTACCACCAGGTATTGAGCGTCGAAAATTCAGTCCACATTCAGCAGCAGTCTTTCAGCCTATGGAGACAGCCCCCTTCCTTTCCGGCGCAAGGGTACATCACCCACCACTAGCGTAGCTCACTTTTCGTACTTGGTACTGTACCGAGTACATGCCCACTACCTCAGCTTGATGTCGGTCGACGCCAGGAAGAAGCTGCGGGCGTCCCTCGCGGCCTTCTCAGCCTCGGCTGCAAACCCGATCCGGGGACCCAGCAGGATGAGGTCGTGCGGGCAGTGAGGGGACCGGTGCAGGTGCACCTTCCAGCCTGCCTCGCGGTATCGCTTGTCGAGCAGGTCAATGTCATCCCAGAGCACCTCGCGGTCACCGCCGTGGATGAAGAGTGGGATCTCCTCCTTCGCCCCCAGCCGGAACGGGTGGTGCACCGGTGCCAGGTAAGGGCCCGACGGGTCGACGGCGCCGTACCCGGACACACTCGCGGCGCCCCAGCGGGCAAAGTATTTGTTGAGGTAGTCGGTGCGGTAGTTTGGTGAGTCGCGCATGTCGAGATCGCGCCGGAGGGCGGCCGCGATGTCGACCCAAGGTGACCACAGTGCAACGGCGCCCGGGGCGGGAATCCCCAATTCGGCGCCGTGCTCGCTGATGTACCGCACCAGCGCCAGAGCGATGGTGCCGCCCGCTGAGTCGCCCGACACAACCACCTGCCGCCCGGGAATCCCACGCTCGCGCACGAGGTATAGGTACGCCGTGATGGCGTCCTGCAACGGCGCGGGAAACCGCCCCTCGTTCCGTGGACCGCCCGCTAGCCGGTACTGCGGCGTGCACACATGCGTGACGCCTATCTGTCCGATGAGAGTCTGCGCCGTGAACCCCGTGTCCTCATCTCGCCCATTGCCGACGACAAATCCGCCGCCGTGGAAGTGCAGCGCTACAACCAGCTCGGGACGCACCAGCGCCGGCGGCGGCGGTCGTGCGGGGGTCCACGTCGCGCCGATGGGCTCAGGATGGACGGCGGGGGACCTCTTCTTATCAGTCTCATTGGAGGAAGCAGCGCCCTTGTAGAGCTCGGCCGCCTGCGGTCGCATCACCTCGAACCGGTTCCGCTCGCGGCCCGGTCGGAGGGTCAACCGGTTTCCCCAGTGCAGGAGTGACCAGTAGAGCAGGACAAGCCGGACGGCGCGCATGCGCACTGCCTGGTTAAGCGACCACTCCTTTGTCGGTCGCG
The DNA here is from genome assembly GCA_033296725.1 of Corynascus novoguineensis. Classification (NCBI taxonomy): domain Eukaryota; kingdom Fungi; phylum Ascomycota; class Sordariomycetes; order Sordariales; family Chaetomiaceae; genus Corynascus; species Corynascus novoguineensis. The sequence goes on from MU857606.1 coordinate 80,355, forward strand.
TCCATGGCGCGAGGCACAAGACGGCGTCCAGGACAAAGTGCGAGAGCAGAAAGGGGGTCGTCAAGAGAGTGTAGCCGTAGGAAAAGAGCCTAATGGTCCGATCGTTGCGCACTTGGACCAGTGCGTTAGGGATCTGTGTCGGCTTCATGTTTTTGGATGTGTGTTGATGGTCAAGGTGGGAGGACAATGTGGAAAGGATATGGCTCAGGTGCTGAGATATCGGTCCCTATATCCCCATCGGACCCGGTCCATTAGTGTATCCAATGCTACGCGTCTCTCCAAGCCACGCAGGGTGGGCCAAACCCCACGGGCCGTAGCGGCTTGGCTCCTTTCAGGGCGTGTATTGGGTACATGGGTACATTAGAGTACATCACTGACGACGGGACTGCTACTTTGCGTGTAAGTGGCATGTGGATGATCGACCTTACACACAGTAGGAAGCACACACAGTAGTATGTACCGGAATTAACGTTGATGCTACGAACCACCAGGCAGTTCCGAGGAGCACTTTTGTATATGACACGAGAAGGAACCAATACCAGTGAAATTCTGAATAGGGGCAATCAGTGTCGTGAGCCTTTGTTACCATTCCTATCTTTGTTTATTGTTTTGACATTGGACTCTAGCCTTCAGTCAGTTTTAGCACCTAATCACAATGCCTTGATAACTGCTATCTGTCCTATGGCTTGACCGCCCCCGCGGCAACGCCATCCCGCAGCAGTTCCTGCAGCCAGGTTGGCCACCCCCTGATGCCTGAGACGCCCGTGGCCGAGCTCGGGATGACAAGCTGCCCGCCCCGCCTGCTCTTGATCTGCGCAAACACCTCGTCGGCGATTTGGTCGCTCGTCAGCAGGCGCACGCCGGCGCTCTCGAGACGAGCAGAGAAGTCCTGGATGAGTGGCGTGCGCACAAAGTTGGGGTGGACCACCGAGGTCAGCACGTTGCGCGCCTTGTACTGGTGCTTGATCTCGGAGGCGAGAGACTCGTGGAAGGCGAGTGCGCCCGCCTTGGTCGCCGAGTAGTCGGCCGCCGTGGCCAGGGCAACGAAAGAAGCGATACTCGCCACCGTAATAATGTGTCCCTTGTTGACCTGCACCATGCGCGGGAGGAACTGTTGCGTTGTGAACCACATGGACATGAGGTTGACACCCAGGATGCGCCGCAGAAACGCCTCGTCCGCTTTGAGGATGGGCGCCGTCCTGGCGATGCCTGCGTTGTTGACCAGGATAGACGGGTGTCCGAACTCTTTGCGGACGGCATCGGCCGCCGTCGCAACTGACTCGGACGAAGTCACATCGCAGCGAAAGAAGCGGATGCGCGGGTTGCCCTGCAACTCCTTGGGAAGCTCCTGGATGTCGAGCACAGCAACGCGCACGCCCAAGCCCGCAAGCCTCTCGACGATGCCCTTGCCGATACCGCTCGAGCCGCCCGTGACAACGGCAATTTCGTTCGGCCAGTCCCAGCCGGGTGCCGCGGTCAGCCGCCACGAGTTGGCCGCCATGGTGTTAAGCACCCGGTTTACGGTGCGGACGACGCCCAGGCCGACGAGAACCCGCAGGGCCGTGATGGCGTTGGCGTGTGGCAGCGACGTCAGCGACGACGCGAGCTGCTCTGGGAGGTGTTGGGCGACCGTGGCGAGGACATGGCGCACCGTATCCGGTAAGTATGTGAAGGAGAGAAGAATTGGGCCCGTCAGGAGAGGTGAGAGAACCATGCGGACGGCCGAGTCCAGTAGGTCGATGACCGGAGAGTAGAGAATCGAAGCCATGATGCGATCGTACCTCTGCCTGAGTTGGTTGGCGCTAATAAAGCAAAGTGGCGCACGTTGTCTCAGATTGAAGTGAAAATAATTAAACAGAAAAAAAGGGTGGACGTCCGAGTTGATGAAACAGCAATCTTTGAGATTCACCATAGAGTATCATCACGGTCAACTCAGATATAAATCATGTATCTTGACGGAATCACAGCTTTCCCATCTCTATCTCTCTCATGTCCCACGCGCAGTGCGTCGTCGTGTTGAGCGGTGGAGGTCCGGGACGAGTGATCTGCATCTGGACCGATCCCGGTCAACCTCGGCATTGACCCGACAAATCGGAAGCTAAACCATACTTGGTAACGTGCTATTTACTGTGGACTCGACTCAGGAACATGCTTGGTAACCCCCTGTCGAACTCCCCAGAGTCCCCAGCACGTGTCCTGCCCTCGTCCCGAAGCCCTCGCGCCCTCCGCCCCGCTCCGCGGGCGGTTCTGAAGCACTACCCCAGATTTCTTGTCCCGCCTTACGGTACACTACCCTACCAGTGACTTGCCAGAGCCGCAGCCCCCGGATCCATACCTACCTTATCGCGCGCTCACGATCTGCTGCTACTGCAAGTAAGCTTAAGCCTGATCCTAGTCCATAACGATGGTGTTCCCAGGGCGCTTCAGCACGGGATGTCTGCGCTGCCGCCAGCGTAAAGTTAAGGTTTGTCATTTTTTTGGTCTTTTGGTCTGCATTTCAGAATACGAGGCTCCGGACTCTGACTGACTGCCTTCCCTTTTCCCATGTCTCAAGTGCGACGAGGCCAGGCCTTCGTGTCGTCGTTGCTGCATCTACGGCAAGCCATGTCCCGGTTACACGGACCAGTTTCAGTTCCGACACCGCGGGAGCCAGCCCAGCGCGTCGAGCACGGGGGCTACCCCCTCGGTGCGTGCTGGGGCGACGGCGGGCAAGAAGCAAGGACAGGCCAACAATAAGGCCCCTGATGTGAGGCGGAGCTCTCCTCATCAGTCTCCGCCGATGGTGGTGAAAATAGAGCAAGGATGGCAGGGAGAGTACCAGCAGGAGTATCAACAGCAGCAACAACAGCAGCAGCAGCAACAACAACAGCAACAACCAGAACAAGCCGTCCAGCAGCTGTTACCATGGAATCAGGCGGTCGTCCGGGCGCCGGATCCGTCCTACGACGACGTGTCGCTCTTTTACTTTGTGCGGCGCTTCGTGTCTCCCAACCCAGCTGACGGGTTCCCGGGCCACCTGAGCTTCCTGCCGAGTCTTTACGACGCGCGCAGTAGGGGGCTGCTCGAGGCGGCGACACTGAGCGTGGCGCAGATGGCGGCGTACAACAAGTTTGGGGGGGACCGTTTCCAGATGCAGTCGTACCGCAACTACGGGCGCGCCATCCGCATGCTGCAGGACATGATCCGGTCTGAGAAGTCGGCGACGGACGACAAAGTCATCACGTCGGTCCTGCTCCTGTGCACTCTCAAGGACATCAGCGGCGAGGGGTTGGGGGACCCGGGCGAACACGCCCCAGGGCTGTACTACCTCATCGAGAAACGCGGGCCCGAACAGATCGCGACCAGCAGAGGGGCCGAGCTCCTGTTTCTGGCTTTGATCCGGTTGGTAAGTGGCAGCATCGAACTCTTCTTGTGCCCCTCCGCTGCCGAAACACTTTATTCGTGGTGCAGACTCGGGAGGTGAACCGATCTGTCTAACTCCAATGTGCTTTAGCAAGTTTACTCGTTCCTGCATGACGATGACACGTACGTGGATCCCGGGTCCATCGCCACGGCCTGGGGCGCCTTCGACCCCCTCTTGCGGGCGCTATCCATGATGTCGCGGACACTGTCGCTGCGCAATAAATTGCTGGGCTCGTTATCGTCGTCGTCGTCGTCGTCGTCGTCATCTTCCTACCTCGACCCCCTCGAACAGCAACAACAGGCATCCGTCCTGCAGAGCTGCTTCGAGACGCTCGACGACTTCCACCAGTGGGACGCCGAGGCAGCCACGTACTGGCAGAACACGTTCGAAGGCCGGGCAATGCCGACGGCGTTGGGCGAGGTGGCGTCGCCGCCGCTCGGTGTCGCGCAGCATTACGATGTCGAGACGGCGTGCACCATAATCCTGATCCGGTCAGAACGGCTGATCCTGCTCATGAGCATGATCGCATTCCACTATTACCAGGAGCTCGGTTTGACAACAGGACAACACGATAACGACCAGGACCACAACACGACGGTGATGGAGGGCCCCCTGGCCGAATGCGTGCCCGTGCTGGAGCAGCACGTGGGCATGGCCATCGACGATATCCTAGCGAGCGTACCCTACGCGCTGGGCGACGTCGGGCCGGGCGGCGTCCCCGCGTCGCTGGCCCATGACGGTGCAGCAGCCATCGTTATCGTGCAGTCCATCCGGCTTGTCGCCTCGTGCGCCCTCGCATCGGCCGGACAGCTGCAGCGCGCTACCGAGGTCCTCGCCCGCCTCAACGGGGGTATCGGCATCCGCGCCGCCGCCGGGCTTCGCGAGGATGACGCCGTCGTCGGCGGGTCGAGGTGGGTGCGCGAGCAGAAGTTTCTGCGCGAGCGCATCGCCAGGGTGGAAGGCGGGGAGGCGGCAGCGGGGATGGCGGGGGTCATGACGACGACAACACCAACAACGGCAACGACGATACCAACAGCAAGTACTCCGCCTGTTGCTGGCGTCGGTATGAGTCCGAACCCGAACTGGAGCCCCAACTCGAGCCCCAGCTTGGCGGGCGACGTCTTTGCGCCCCCATACGTCGGCTGATGACCGGGTTCGAGAAGGATTGGATGTTTGGTGGGTGTGTCTCCCTGAGCAAGACAACATGTGAAAGTGGGTGTGGGCATTGTGGATGGAGAGTGCCAGGAGTGGAGGATATGGGGGCAATGGTCGGAAGTACATGACGTCTGGTCGTGTACTGAACGGTTTCCGTTCACGTTTATGCAAGTATCATGTGCGGGCAGGCAAGGCAGGTTTCCAGGTTAAGGGTCTCTACAGTTCAAGGCTTGCGTAATACATCAAAGCACAACAGAAATCGGTAGCGTATGCATACCATCTTTGCGAGCTATACATAGATCTGCGGGCCCCCCTTTTGGTATTGTACGTGTAGTGTACGGTACCAGCTTCGGTTCTGAGCTCCTGTCCGCGCTGGTCTTCAAGTTCGCCTCCTGTAAACTCGCAGACTAAGCTAAATTGGGACCGACTTTGCGACCTGCGTGCGCGGGGTGGCCAAGCTCGGCGTCCCTCCGAGGCACCAAGTTCGTGTGGGGCCGCAGCGTCACCTTGATCGGCACGTTCAGGTGGGATAGGGTTAAGTAACGGCTCCCTGCATGTACCAAGGGTAATGCTCCATACACGTTACTTGGCGTGCTTCTTTTGGCCCTATGTACAGGCGGCTCTCGATTTCGACTTCCCATTTGACAAGTATCCTCTGACTTCACATTGGACGCGCGTTCGATCGTGAGTTTGTGGACTGGTTTGCGAAGGGGGCCAGCACTACTCTCTATTCCTCTCCATTTCAAATTCTGGAGACTGACGGCAGCATCCCGACTCTTACTATACCCCATGTTCTTCGACCGTTTTCCAGATGGTTGACTCATGAGTTTATGATATATTTCCATCTTTGTCTGTGTGTTCCTGGCAATCACATACCATCTCAGTTTTTACTACTACCAGCTCCCTCGCCATGACGATAGCATCGCAGCTCTTCGGCTTCCCGAGCCTCACGCTCGCTGCAGCTGTCGAATCTCTCCTGGCTGTTAGGCTCTTTCCAGACTATGTCAGTGCGTATGGTCGATTCACACTCGTGGGCGGTGCCCTCTTGGCCAACTATGCCTTCGGCCTCATCTTCTGGGCATTTCTGTACCCCAACTTCTTCAGTCCTCTGCGCCACATCCGCGGTCCTAGGGTAAGGCTTAATCCACTGCATCTACGTTACTGATGACCGCAACGGCTAACCGCATCTCCGCATAGGCAGTAATCAGCGCTGCCTACAACTCTCTGATCGTCAAAGAGGGGCCATCTGGCGATTTATTCCTGGACCTCGTCAAGCAGTACCCAGACGAGAACCTCATCGCACTGGACTGCTTTGGCCGTCAGATTATGGTGGCCAAACCTCAACTGCTGGCCGACTTGCTCGTGCACAAGTGCTACGACTTCTCCAAGCCCAAGCGAATCAGCGCGTTCCTGCGCCGCATTCTCGGGGATGGCCTCATTACCATCGAGGAGGACCAGCACAAGTTCATCCGCAAGAACACTATGCCTGCCTTCCACGCCCGGCACATTACCGATCTGTACCCCATGATGTGGAGCAAGGCCGGGATCTTGACCAAGGCGCTCAACAGGGAGATCGCCAACGCTTCGAGCACCGAGTCTAAAGGCTCGGCAGTCCTGGAGCTGACCAACTGGGCCAGCAAGGTCACACTCGATATCATCGGCATTGCCGGCATGGGACGTGCCCTGAACGTGGTTGAGAAGGCCAACGACCCGCTCCAGGAGCTCTACGAAGAACTCCTCGAGCCGGATCGCGAGAAGATCCTCTTCGCCACTCTCTCGCTGGCCTTTGGCTTCCCCGTCATCCGCATGTTTCCCTGGAAGATGAACAATCTCTTCATCTACCTGACCTCTTCTCTGGATAATATCTGCAGAGACCTGATCAAGGAGAAGCGGAAGGCCATCATCCAGAATAAGGATGACCACTTTGACATTCTTTCTCTCCTGATCAAGACGGATAACTTTGACGATGAGGTGCTCAAGGACCAGCTTCTCACCTTCCTGGCTGCTGGGTATGCCTAAAATCTTTTCTCAGTTATCTGATGATGCTTTCGTTGCTGACTTGCTTCTCTAAGGCATGAAACCACGGCGTCGGCGCTCACCTGGTCGTCGTACCTGCTCGCCAAGCACCCCGAATACCAAAAGAAGCTGCGCGAGGAGGTCACGGTAGCACTTGGCGAGAACCCGCAGGCGGGCGACCTACCGGCCGACCTCGCCGGCGTGCTCAAGCAGCTTCCCTACCTGAACGGCGTCATGCAGGAGACGCTCCGGCTGTTCCCGACAGTGCCCCTGACAATGCGCGAGGCCCTTCGCGACACGCAGATCGGCGACCAGTTCGTGCCCAAGGGGACCGAGATGGTCGTGTCTATCTGGCAGGTTAACCGGTCTCCGGATATCTGGGGTCCGGACGCAGGCGAGTTCAAGCCGGAGCGCTGGATTAACGCCGACGATGGCAAGGCAAACCGGCACGGTGGCGCAAAGAGCAACTACGACTTCCTCACCTTCCTCCAGGGCCCCCGCAGCTGCATTGGTCAGGAGTTTGCAAAGGCCGAGATGCGCTGCCTCCTCGCCACCCTCGTCACCTCCTTCACTTGGGACCTGGCCATGGACGAGTCCAAGATCGTCCCGCGCGGCGTCATCACCATCAAGCCCGAGCACGGCATGTACTTGCGGATGCGGCCCCTGCATCATGGCGCATAACAATCTACATTCGACTTGGACATAAGAAATGAAAAGAAATTTGTAAACTTATATTATGATTAAATGTCGCTACGTCTTGTAAGTACCTACTTTAGTGGAGTGGTGAAGGAACCAACTGCACTTTGTTAGAGACGCTTTCACTGCCTCTCACGAATCGGCTTGTTGTGTTCTCTAAAAGTGCGGAAGTAGACCATTTCTAATGTTCATATCCCAGGATTCATTTACGAGCGATTTCTGCAAATTTTCGTAGAGGATGTCGATGATTCCCTGAAATACTTGCCTCAATCTCGTGTATGAACGAAAATAATTGTTCAGGGATTTGACGAGATGGCTCAGAGAGTAATGAGGCTCGCGAAGGAACATGTCAATAAGAAACACTACGAGTGGCAACGCATTAGTTACAGTAGCACAAGAGTGCGTTTAATATAGTATGGGAATGATTACAATTTTTAGATATCTTGAAAAATGAGAACTGAACTGCTTGACGAATCTAATTTCCCGTCAACCTACTCGTCGGGCCTGCAAAATCAGCGTTCCGGCTACCCGCCAGGGCTGTAGTCGTACGTTGTTTTCTACGTTGTCAGCTTGGAAAATCCCTAATTTAGCTTGGAATCTAAAGCGATCGGCTACCTCAACCACTATATTGACGAGATCTTCGCCATTATTAGTGCCTTTGAGCCGTGGTATGGCAAGTAAGCGGATATTAAACTCCCTTATAGCATTGAAGCAGTGCGTAACAACAGCAAAGAGCGTGATAGATCCAGGCGATGACCATCTGTCGGAGGAAATATGGATAGAATTGCGTGTGCTTGTGACCCCCGCCTCCAAAGCCTTATATAGAGGTTGTACAGAGTCTTTAGCCGATTGTGTATGGTGGCATGACTTTTTGGAGGAGGCTGTCGGTTTATATTGGATCGATAAGAGAAGGTAGATTTCGGAAGTGCTTGTTTGCCACCGCGGAAAGGATTATTGAATTAGATACTCACTTGATCATCAGCTCATGGAACCGGTCCTGGGTCTTCCGGGTTGGTAGAAGTCTGGTCTTTTTCTTGGCTCGAATCTGGAAGAGCTCATAAATCGCCAATGACAATCTCCTGCCTATAGCGCTTGCTCTCAGAATCTCACCATATTTTATAATACCCTGATTTTGTCCAAGGTGTTTAGCTAGCGAAGAAATAATATAGAGAGAGACAGTCGGTTAAGAGGGCAGTTATAGCGAAAATAACCGTAGTGACGTTGGTGTTCTTGTTTACAAAGGTGACCGCGTTAGATGCATTTCTAGATTTACATAAGCACTTTCGCAATTATGTCAGCACACGGACCCGTGCGCCTAGTGGGAGCCTTAGTAGTGGAGGTATACTCCTTAAGCACCTGCTAGCGTTCTTCGCGCTCGCTTATACCGACACGCTCCTTGAGGGCAGCGTACTATATGTCGAGAGTCTCCTCTACATCACAAGTTGTATCGAAGAGCTAGGGAGCTACCGTTCTACGGATCTAAGCACTTAGTTGATTGACGTTCTAGCACTCGGTTTCGTACAGGCGCCAGTCGAAATGGTATTCAGAAAGAGCAGTCTTATATGCCTCGCGGCCGATAGCGGTCATCTCGCTCATGTTCGCTAGTATACCGCCTTCTTCGACCTCCTCTTCCTACGGCGTTCCACCAACGATAATGCTTAAGGGTGTGCTTCCGCTACGCGATACTCTCGGAGAGTTTTGTACAAGGCGCTTCGGGTATATTGCAGGCAATGGTTTAATTGGCTCTGCTCGAAACTGGCCTTTTTCCGCGTTCTTGGGGTCGAGGAGCTTCTAGAGGTTGCGAGTAGTTGCTTCGGCGACCAAGCGATTGTTCTAGATCCTCCAATTGTCGGGACCGGTAAGCTTGATCTCCTCGTTCGTAGCCATGTTGGCGATGGCTTGGTTGGTTCGATACGTTTGTGACTGTTGCTTCAATTCGAAAATCCGGAAGCTCTATTACTAACCGGGCTCATAACTGTTGAAAGTCCAACAGCCACGATTCACGGTTGCGGGATTAATCGAGCTTGAATTGGTTACTGAAAAACAACAGTGGTCTTCTTCAATTGAGCTGTTGTTCCTCCTTCCTGTTGTGACTGGTGGTCGTCCTTTTAGGCCCTGAAAAATGCCTGTTGTCAAGCTCCCGAGACTGCCTTCCTTGGTTACTGTTCTCCCGCGCACCTGCTCCACCTCCTGAGTGTTCTTTCCTAGTAAATTCAACAGTTATCTTGTGCGCCCGCGTTTGGCAGCCTACTCAGGCTGCCACCTTGCAGATGGTCGGACTGAATATGTATAAGTATTGGCTCATCTTACCCGATCATAACAAGGACTCGATTTTCAGACGCCAAACCACCCAAGCAAAAGCATCGCCTAATTCTTGGAATAATGGCTGTTTCCGAGTTTACGCCTCCCGTTAATAGCTGCGAGTGGATCACGAAGTAGGCTGTTTCTAACTTAGGGCATTCGGACTAGGAGGGGTAGGACGGGTACCAAGATTTCTAACGGGGATTGATTTAAAATGATTCATAAATTTGCATCTGCTGTGATGTCAAAAGTGGAACTATGGCGTCACTTGGTGCATCCCTCGCTTGAGAATCCGAGATAATTCGTATCCGCATGACGTCATTTACCAAGCTTAGAAGCAAAAACGGCAACAATTTCTTCAGCAAGCTGCGGACCCGAAACAACCAAGCTGTTCTTGACAACTATCTGTTTCTGGCCTAGGTCTGGACCTATATCTCAATTAGTTCCAACATCAAACTAACCGGAGACAGCTCCTGGACTATATGTCTACCGTCGAAATGACGACCAGCAATCAGGACGCCAAGCTATCTCAGCTTGATGTGCTTAAGGAATACCCATTGCGTGGCGCTCTCCAACAATTTCGACTCACTAAGGTCACAACGTTCACCTGCAATCGCTGTAACCAAGAGAAAACGTCAAAGTTGGTAGCCACGAAAGATGGGAATTGGGAAAATCTTATGTATAATGGTTGTTATGGTTCGGTACTCAAGGAGGGTTCACCTCAGCCCTGACGCTTGCGGGAGCTGTCCGAGAGTCCACGGCTTTAAACTGCGAGCCTAAGTGTATAGATGCTCATAGCGCTCCGCGCGCATTCCAGTGCGCGTTGCACCTCGGATTCCGCTACAGATTAGTAACTCATTTCTATTCTACATCCGCTCCACCTATTTCCTAACAAAAGCAGGCTGAGATCGCTCCACAACTTAGTGACCGCTCGCGCGCTTGTCGTGCTGCCCCGACGACCCCGTCGTAGGCCTCTCCCCCGATCCCTTTGGTTTTGGAGCTCGTCTCTGCGGCTTCTGTGTCAATGGCACTGTAGGATTGACTTTGGTCTGCATCTCGTCGAACAACTTCTTAGTCCAGTCGAAGACGTGGTCATATTCGAACCCCTCTGCTCGAAAAAGGCGATGGAAACGCCGGCGAAGGTACGAGTAGTCCGGCTTGTCATCGAAAGCCAGGCCTCGGGTGTAGTTGATGTACGAGGCGAACTCTCCGGGGAGAAAGCCGTCACAGAGCGCTTCGCCCGATAGGCCCTCCTTCATCTTGATCCGCGCGTCCTTCTCCTTGTCCGTGGCAGCCTTGATACCCTGCCATGGCAACGAGCCGCGGGCGAAATACACAAAAACGTATCCAAGGGACTCCAGGTCGTCCCCCCAAGACTGCTCTGCCCGCGCCTTAGTAAATGAACGAATGGGATTGCAATCAGGCACCTACCACGGCCGTTGTGATTGTTGATACTTGCGTACCGCCTAGTGCCGCCTAATGGGAGGCCTTCCACATCCTTGCAGCGCTCGGCATCACGGAACTCCTTGGCGAGGCCAAAATCAACCGTGTAGAGTGTGTTTCCCTGCCTGCCGAGCCCCACTAGGAAGTTATCTGGCTTGATATCGCGATGGAGGAAGCCCTTCGAATGGATTTGTTGGATTCGGGAGATGGCCTGGCCGGCGATAAAGAGGATGGTCTTGAGCGAGAACTTTCGGCGGCAGTAGCGATACGGAGATCGGCGTTGCGCTTAGTGCCGCTAGCTTGAAGCGGTTAGACGGGCTGGCCTGGCTCCGGAGCTGCTGCAGTGTCTTGTAGACGACAGTCGAGGTACGCTTGACAAGGTGGAACTCGTCTAGGACGACGAACCTGGGCGCCACCGCCCATGAAGCAAGGTACAGCCGTAGCGACTTTCTCTGCTGCTGCTCCAAGTCGTAGGCCCGGGCAAAGCAGTTGCGGTTACCGCCCTTTGACAAGAGCGATGCCGGGCTGCTACCTACGACTACGAGCCGGTGCCTGAGAAAGAGCCGCTGCGCTTGGTTTGCTGTATACCCCATCTCGGAACCCGAACCCGGGACAAGCACAGGCGCCGCCGCTCTTTGGTGCCCCTTGGGTGGAGCGTAGATGGGTCGTGCACCTAGGAAATGCGTCAAGATGTCGTTTTGGATGTCTCGTGAAAGGGTAGAGCCTGCGCCCAGGTCGATAGTGTCCACGAACGAAAACCGTTGACGGCTATGCTGGCCATTGTCCGATCCCGGCCGCTCCACCTCCTGCTCCAAATACCGCTTGGCCTCCTGGGCGAACTGGCCGGCAACGCTAGACGGCGTGAAAACGAGCGACGGACCGGGTCCCAGCTGCCGGGCGATGTCCGAGCTGAATGAGTCAGCTACGCAGCAGCACTCGATGCTCCATGGGTTGCCTGAGGGACAAGGTCCTATGACACCCTGGGGGTTATGCCGGCGATGCGTAGTAATTCCCGCGTTCTGGGTCGAGATGGTGCTCCACTCCTCTCTAACCTCGTAGTGGTTGAGTTCCACCAGCCTCATGACGGCGACCGCAGCCAGGCTGACGATGGTTTTCCCCAGCCCAGTGTCGAGCGCCACGATGCCGCCGTTGAAGTGCCCGCCAAAGCTCCGCTGCAACAGCGCGTAGACCGCCTCCATCTGATGAGGGCGAAGGCACAGTCTCGTTCCTAGCAGCTTGACGCCCTGGTCGTATGCCGTGCGTGCTTTGTCGTGACAGAAGAACCTGCACGTCCTCTCCCAAACCTCCGAGTCGTCCGCAACATGAAGAATGGCACGGAGATCCCGTAGCGGGTTCATCTCGTCGGGAATTGCGTCGTTATCGTTTGCCTCGCCGCCCGGGCCATCTTCGTCCGAGCCCGCCTGTGCTTCGTCGCGCCCCGTGAGGGTAGAACACCGCTCGAATAGAAACTGCATATCCGAGTCATCACCCGAGTCCATCGGCGCGTCGTCTTGTTCGTCTTCGGGGCGGTACCCGTCCCTGTGGTCGTTGTCCTTGTTGCCGTCTTCATTCTCGGCACTCCCCGTGATATCCTTGTGGGCAGCCTTGGCGTGGATTGGCACGGCCTGCTGAGTCGCCAGCGGTTCATCTTTGGAGTAATCCGGGCAATTATCGCTCTGGCGATAACCTTCACCCTCTCGCTCGAACATGATGGTGTTATCCACATCGCTGGCCTTGGCTGTATGGCTCGTCTCGGTCACTGCATTATCTTCCCCCGCCTTCTCGGACATGGTGGCGTCGACTGCATTGCTGATGCCAGCTGCAAGGCTCGTGCCGGCCGTTGCAAGATCTTCCCCCCCGCCCTGCTCGGACATAATGTTGTCGTCCACATCGCTGGTTTTGGCTGCAGGGCTCGCCTCGGCCGTCGTATGATCTTCCCCCTCCCGCTCAGGTACGGTGGTGTCGTCAGCATCGCTGATGTCAGCTACAGGGCTTGTCTCGGCCGTTGCGGCCGAGGAGACATTTTGAACAACGAGCTCGAGCAAGGGAAGATTCGCGCTCCCGTCCTATCGGGTAGCTGCGCACTTGTCAAGGTGGAGAAGGAGAACCCGCAGATCACCGGCCGATCCGATGTCGTACCGACCCGAGGCGATGCCGTCGCCTAAGCCGTCGTCGGAGTCAGAGCCTTCGTCATAGCCGTCGCCCATCCCAGGACCACCGCCGGCCGCCGGCTCCACGTGCGCCGCCAGAACTTGCATCGGAAACTCGGCATCGCCGTGCTCTGCGCTGCGGGCGACAAGGTCCTGAAACATCTTATCGCAGTCGACGTATTCCGGTAACAGCCGGTCGCTAATCGCCGACGCCGCGTGATTGATAACCCAGTGGGCCAGGGTGTCGGCGTGCAGTGTCTGTCGGCTGCCGTCGGGGTTCTCCTTTCGCAGTAGCACCTGGACATCCCGCAAATTGACGCGCCTCGTAGTTCTTTCTTGGCCCGGAGAGCACTAATCTCCGAGCGTCAGTCGTCTACGCTTCACGTCCTCCTCATCTATCTTGTGGGCCGTGCCCAGACAGAGAGCCGGCATCAGCCGTTTTGCAGCTCCGGCGCGCGGTCGATTGTCCATGTCGGCGGCCAGCTGTTCCCAACGGTGGGAGTGGTCAAGTGTATACGTGCGGTAAAGCTGTACAATCGCTGTAAGCGTCCGGTCGCCTGTGCAGGACCTTATGGAAGCTCAACGCGCGGTGCTTACCCTGCGCCACCGCTTGCCTCGCGTAACAGGTTGGCTGATGAAGACTGCTGCCCGTTATAGGAAGTGAATTGCGTGCTGACAATCGGCCGGGTTTTCTATGCTGAGCGCGCCGAGGTGTGACTACTATTCGAGTCGGTCAGTATGTCGTACAATCGCAATTCTGGGGGGAAAATTGCGGAATGATGCTCGTACCGCGGTTTACCTAGTACCCGACACTCTTGCGACCAGACCCTGTGCAACACCCTACGCGCTCAGCGGGTAAAAGTGGTATGGATCTCAGAAAACCGAAAACAGAACTCAACGCCGCGATTGAATGGAAGATGGCAGAGTCGAAATCGAGGCTCAGGTGAGGGGATTCCGTATGGTCGGTGGTCTGTGTCGCGAATCGGAGTTGAAGTCACGAGCCAGATCACGCGCATTGACCACTTCACGGTATAAGCGCCAAGACAGCCAAAACCGGCGCCCTCGGACATTAAACCAAAGAGTGAAAAGCGGAAGCCGGTTTCGCTAGTGACTGCCTACCACATGAGTCAGATCTACAGTACTCTGCTAAGAAACTTGGGGTGTAGGAATAGAATTCTGCGAGGAGCCATCTCTGGCTAGATGGTTGCGCTGGCAAGCAATCCCCGCCTTTACCAAGAGAAAATCTTGAGGTCTGGGAATAGAATACTCCGAGGAGCCGTTTCCGGCTCCAGCAAAGGCAGGGATTCAACGCAAAGCTGTTTCTGGCTCGACTAAGAGTGGGGATGCCGGATATATCCTTGTAATACCTGCCCTTGCCGGATGGCTGGGCTCTCGAAGCAGCTCTTAGAGCACGATCTTGAACTACTAGTAGACGTCGTCTGCCTCCAAAACTGGCTCCTAGCCAACTGCACACGAGCCAGTTTTGGCGCCTGGACTCCTTGCAAGGGTATTGCTGGTGGAATGAGACGGCTGTGGGGACGCGACGGGCCGCTGTAGAGCGGCCCCTCTGTCGATTGACGCGACTTGAGTGAGTGGTGGAACCGACACGCCTGTCCTAACCTTGCCCCGCTCTCATGATGAAGAGGCCGATGGCCGTAGGCTTAGGGTTAAAAGACCGGGCTATCGGGAGACCGGGATGTCTCGACGAGGGTGAGCACAAGGTCAGCTCTAGTGCTCGCAGGGAGGTGGTTGAACAATCGTGAAGTGCTAGGAGAGCGCATCAACTGTGGGTCCATGGCCACCAAGACCGGTGTAGCAAAAGAGTCGACGAGACAAGAGGAATCTTGGGCCCCTAGCCAGGAGTCCACATCTCTTGGTGCCGAACCAGCCATGAGCTTTGCCACGAGCTTCGCGTCGAGCTTCAGCCAAAGCCAGACCAGTTCGAAGCGAACCAGGTCACCCCGCAGTCCCCCGTCGAAATACCCAGCCGCGCAAGAAACGCGGCTCAGCCAGGAGGATATGCCAGATCGCGTCTCGACGAGCGGCGGGGTCCTCCACGTAGGCTTCGACATGTACAGGATCTGCTGTACCGCCACCTGCATCGAGTGAAGAATACTAGACTTGGAGTAAGACAGATCAGAAGCGGTACCACGTGAACGAGGACGGGTGTTGCATCTGGGACGATGGGGAGGAGTTCTGGCGTCCTGGACTCTTTTCTTAGCTTGGGTAATTGAGGAGCTTTCCCAAAACCAAACTCTTCCTTCCGCATCTCAAATACGCCAGATCCTTGAACACCCCTGGATATGCCGTGAATCGGCTCGTAATTGCACCATCTTAAGCACGCTCCGATCCATAATCGATTTTATATTCACCTCAGACAAGCAAGCTCCAGACAGCGCCTTGGGCTCGGTTTGAAGATCCTTCCTTGCACACGCGCCATTCCATAGCCAAACGTCAAGTTTCCTTCAAATCCTTCTTCCCAAAACCAAGTATGGCGAGGTAAAGTTCCTTGACAGCCTCCTACATTCTATGAGAGGTAGAACCAGCAATTCAGTACGAAAAGAGTAGATTTGGATGACGATCTAAAAAGAAAACTAAGCAGTTTGGGCGCGAAAAAACAAGCCCTAAGATAAGAAGAGAAAAGAGGGATAGGTTGTCCCAGTCTCTTAAGGCTCTTGCCACCATGAGCACCTCAAGACCTGGTCGATGGTTAGTCTAGCCGTCGGATCCGGTTTTGTCATTCCAGATATCATATCTAATGCAGCTTCACCAAGCTCCTTCCCCCACACCTCGAACCGTAGTTCAGGTTGGTTCTTCACCGCAAGCTCAGCTGTTGCTGACGCTTTCATCAGAGTACTGTGCTCGCGACTATCGACCTGTTTGAGGAGCCCTTCGTTCACAGGCCCGAAATAAGTGAAGTGTCGAGTCAGAATGTCTTCGTGTGGCATTATACCAAGCTCCGCGAGCTCCGCAAGCACCCTCTTATCCTCCAAGAGCAGGAGGTCTCCACCCCCAAGAGCATATATGCACTGCAAGCAAAGTTCAGCATGAATTCTTGAAATCGAACATGGCCACTTACCACCAGTCCATACGAGAATATGTCGGACGCTTTTGTCATACCACTACCGGTCTGTCCTTCTGGGCTTCGCCACATGAAATTCCCTAGTGCAACCCCTGTCCGAAGTGGCATTGCTCCTACCTGCTTGTAAGCAATGCCAAAATCGCCCAGGGCTGCATCGGTGACTGTTTTGTTCCCCTCTTCGTCACAGGTCCAATTGACGAAAATGTTGTCAGGTTTTACATCTGCCGAGAACTCGAATGGTTAGAGGTTTTTGCATACCAATTTCCGAGTCATAGAGAGCGTACCGAGATGGAGCCAGCCTTTGGCATGAAATTCCTGGATTGCCTCGCCTACGTACCGCAGGATCTTCTTCAGTTCCGCAGGAGGAAAGTCGGGATCGGCCCGCATCAAGGCAAGTAGGGTATCTGTGAAGTAGGGGTAGACAACAATGCGGTCCTCTGGGTTGAAATCAATGGGCATCCGAAGCTGACGGGAGCCTGCAAACTCGTCTGCGAGGCGTCGGGACAGATCGAAGATCGGCTTCGATTCTTGCTTAAAAACGACGGACTCATTTCCACACCTGAGAGATTGTTAGAAATATGATGAAGCTGCGAGATGAGGGCATAGAGCTTGAGGCATACGTAGCTTTGAAGATGGTGGGGTTGCCGTCCTCGTTTTTGTGAAGTACTTCGCCTCGGACATACTGGCGACTGGATGCGCCTAATATAGTGGATGCCATTTTGACGCTTGCGCTGTAGGTGCGAGGAAGCCGACGGACAGGTTTGGCAAGATGTTTGAACATCGAAGCAGAGACTAGTTGAATGAGCTAACTAGGTTGAATGGGAAAGCACAATGGGTCGACGTTGAAAGAGCGGTTGGGCACTGTGACTGTGCGGCGCCCACCATAAGCCACGGTTGGGTGCACATGGGCTCCCACTAGGTGCGCGGGTCCGCGCGGATTACTTAAGCCCAACACATCACGTAATCGCCCAATATGCATCTATCAGAACAACAGCCCGCGTACGTAAAATCAGTTGCAAAACCACACACCATAGCTCACTACAATGCATCTGAATATCGCAAGGGGCATGCTTTCGAAGTTCTTATATGGCCCACTGCGTTGCATTTAGTGTATTGACTTGGCGCCCGGCGTGGCCGGACTGCTTGGCCTTCAACTGCCTCGAAGTGACTCGGCTCCCGCTTAGTACTCGACTTCGGGAGTGAGCTTTAAGCCCGAATTGGCTCGATAAGCTGGCGAGGCTCAAGTAGTAGCTGTGGCGTACCCTTGCGCCTCAAATGCCAGTGCGAGTGAAAGTGGCTAAGGAGGAGAGCCTTGCCTTGAAGAGCGTCTAATGCGTGTAAGCATGGGAGACCGTAGACTCGAGAGAAGGTGCCTGTATAGGTAGGAGATGGAGGGGGATCTGACTTCGAGAGTAGCTTCCTCTGCTCCTCTACCTTCCTTAAAGCTTCGTGTGACACCCAGCCTCGTACTGCCCCATATAAGGCCCCTGAAAGCTCAAGAGGGGTTCGAGTCTGTTGCCTTGCCTGGAGTACGCGTAACTCGGCGAGCTGGTTCTGAAGAGCCAGTTTGATCGCCTTCCAAGCATCGAAGAGGTCAAATGTCGATCTCCTCAGGTATGACTTGAGGAGTGCAT
Source organism: Corynascus novoguineensis (assembly GCA_033296725.1). NCBI lineage: Eukaryota > Fungi > Ascomycota > Sordariomycetes > Sordariales > Chaetomiaceae > Corynascus > Corynascus novoguineensis. The sequence continues at coordinate 98,235 of MU857606.1, forward strand.
GAATTCCCTCAACTCGTGAAGTTGCTGTATTACCAAAATGAGTTGACTGATCAACCCAAGCCTTGACTAGCTTTTCCTTGAACGGATCAAGCCATATGGTCTTGATATATCCAACTTGTTCAAGGTGGGTTTGGGCATACAATTGCTAGAACTTCTGAAGACGTTGAAGATAGTCTTCTTTAGTCGGTGAGCTGGTGATCGAGTGCCACCACCTATATAAGTCCTTCTACTTCTCAGCATCCGAAAATGCTGGCTGGCACCGTGCAACAACTGCCTTATTCGCATGCCAGAGACAGAGGAGCATAGTAGCAGAAGGGAATAGAGCCGAAGCTGTGTTTATGATTGCAAGGCAACGGTCTGTAAGGATAACAGACCGAAGAGTGGCATTGCATTGTATATAAAGTGACCTCAACTGTTCAAGAGCCCAGGTATAGTCCCCCTCTGTCTCGCCACTCAAAAACGCGAATGCAATATAGAAGGACCTTTGAGCTGCATCGACACCAATCATATCGAGGAGAGGCATCCCGTACTTGTTCGTCTTATACGTACAGTCAAGGATAAGGAGTTTAGGGTAGGCCTGGAGGTAGGCAAGAGAGTCGGGATAGGCGAAAAGAACTACCATAACACGGCTATCCGGCGCGATCTGAATTCGGCTCCAAAAGCCTCCCTTTTCAAGCTGGCTAGCGAACGCATAGATTGGACTCTGGCCTTCGCAAGCATCTCGACGTATATCCGTAATCCGGTTATAGATGTCTTGCCGTGTAGCAAGTGAGCCACTCTCACGTACGATGGTCTGAATCTCCTTCGGCGTAACGCCTGCATTCAACAGATTTGCAAGCTTTGAAGTGTCTCCCGAGAGTTGTCGGTGGACTGGGTGAGCAGAAGGGTGTTGGCTTGGCTCGTGGTTATATACCCAAAAGCGGCGATCAGGATGGTGTTTAAGGACCCAACTACCGTCGGATGACTCTTTAGCCAGTACTGAGAAGGGACAGCTAGTTACTCGAGTAGTCGTTCTTCGCTGGCGGCTATTTAATGGCTCAGGTGGCCGGCGGCCCCGATCACACGTATATGTAACGGTAACTCTCCCGCTCTTTTCGGTCGTCGACTTTCCCGTCGTAAAAGCGTAGCCTCTCGTAAATGCCCATGAGTTGATCGCTTCAAACAAGGCCTTCCGAGAGTCGTATATACCCTCAGGGGGGAGGCAGTCGTCTACGAAAGTGGTAGCCATGGCCACCGGAGCTGATTTTGCTTGCGCGGGCTGTTGTTCTGATAGAGGCATATTTTGGGGATTACGTGATGCGTTGGCCCTTAGTAATCAGCGCGGACCCGCGCACCTAGTGGGAGCCGTGCACATGGGCTCCCACTAGGTTGACGGGTCCGTCTGCTGAGATAAGCCCAACAACTTTACATAAGCACCAAAAATGCATCTAACGCGGCCTCCCCTCCACACTCGCAAAACTAATGCCAGTAGAACAGATCAACTAACCACCTACAATATTTTCGAATTACCAAAGAGGATGCCTTCGAAGCCTTTGTATAGCCAATTGCATTACACTTGATACGTTGATTTGGAGCTCGATGTAGCCGTACTGCCGGGACCCCAACCGCTTCAAATCGGCCAAGTTCCCGCTTAGTGCTCGACCTCGGATTGGCTTCTTGCACTAGTTAGAAGGGGTCACATATAACCCTAACCCTAATTTATCTCTCATGGAACCATTCTTCACCATTTTCGGCTCGAGAGGGGGAAAAGCGTAGTTTCTTCGTTAATCTCACGAATTGATTAACCGAAGTGAAGCCTGAAAAAAATTTGAAAATGTGTGTGAGAGAGAGAGTCGGATGGGAAGCGGTCATAGCTTTCCTCAGCTTACCGCGCCTGGAGCCCGTGCTCAATTCAACACATGAAAATGCGTAGGCCGCGCTGTCTCACCTCTCACTCGGAGGCAGGAAGGATGTGCATGGTCTCGACGTGCTCGCCCTTGTCATCTTTGGCTTGAGCGGTGAAGTGGGTACGCTTGTCTGCAGGGCTCTCGTGGTCGGTTTCACTAGTTACCAAGTCAATACTTGTTAGCCGTCTACGGATACATAGGAATCAACTTACGCCATGATGATCTCCGTGACGTTGGAGGGGATATAGGCTTTCTTCTCCACGGCTTTAACGAACTTCTCCTGGACGTCCGAGGAGAGGTAAAAACGGCTCCACGCATCGGTCTGCGTCGCGTACTTGAGCGCGATGGTCCGACCATCACGAGCGATAGTCTTGATAAGGGAGGAGGATTTGATGGTACGAGTCATCTTGGAGGCTGGAGGGGACAAAGATTGAGGCCTGGTTTCTAGAGTGAATGACATGGGTGATTTGGTTGCTGTGATTCGAACTTGGTTGATAGGAGTTGTTGTCTGAACGAAGAAGCTATCGCTTAAACAAAAGGACGAGGTTAAATATCTATCAGCGACACTCTACGATCAAATCCAATTTGCAATCCATATCAATTCGTCGTAGCTCCCCTGCTGCCACCGAAACTGGAATGACAAAATGAGTCAGTCGCACCTTCCCCTATTCCTACGACATGAGATCTCTGCAAAGATATGGCCAACATAATGCAGGCTGGCAGGCAGCAATGCACTATGCTCTACATCATCTGCACAATGCATCTTCCTTTAGGCTCACAAAGCGCCCCGCTGTGTGAATGTCGCGTGAAGCAGGCATGGATATCTGCATACCGTACTCACTATACTACGCCTTGCGGTGAACATCTTGCCTGCTTCCCCCAGGTTCGGCGAACGTCTTATAGTACAAACCGATCAGCACCTTGCTTCTTGTGCATACGAAGGTTGCAGGCCGAAGTTTCGATGCCTGTTCAGGTTTATACCTTTTTCTGCGCTAATGACTTAGCCATACTGTACGTCTACATCCTAACATCTCTGCCATCGACGGCCGCTCCTTGAGGAGTCTGCTCGCGGAACTCCCGTCACGCTGTGTCCGGTTTGGCACATAGGCGGCAGCCAGTATTGTTCCCAGATTTGATCACGTCTATATGGGAGGTTTGGAAATGAGCCATTCAGTCTATCGTCACCGTGAAGAACCAAGCCTATAGGCCTGGTCGGCGCGGCCCTCGAGACATGTGAGCTTAGACGCCTGTCGCCTGTCACCTACACCGAGCAAACTGAGCCTTGTGTTGGACCTAGTTGTGGGAGACAACGAATAGCAGGATGTGGAGCAGCTTTTTTCAATTGTCTGAGAGCGGCGTATTCGTTCAGGATCACGGTTTTGTGATCCTTGAAATGCGCCTGCTAGCACTCTAAGCGGACAACCGATTCATCCTTTGTGAACTCAGGTTACAAGTGGGCAGGGATGCAATTTTGGTGAGCCGGCGTCCAATCAGTTTGCATATATTTAGCAGTGGCATTGGGTAAGAGCTGCAGTATTGATACCTTGAGCTGATGGATTGTCCGGTCCGTCTTGCCAGAAATGCTTCTCGACAGGGGTGCTCGTATCACTACCCTACCTGCATGCTGCGATAGAAATGGACCGGTCAGCCCGACTTGTCAAAATGCGTCAAAGGAGGCCACGAATGTAACTAAATCCCAGCTCGGCAGCCACATATTGGTTGAGATGTACAATCCTTATCCTGGATTAGCAACGGGTACTTCACGTGACGTTTAATGCACAAGTCTGGGCACAGGTCGAGTTCAGCCTTGTGGCGCCACGGTCCCCGCTGGATGCTGCTACCCACAGGCAGCCCACTACAGCCAATCAGGAAGCGCCGCCCTTTACACAGGAGTACCTGGTCAGGCCGGAAGGATACGGGCACATGCATTAGCGTTGGCTTTGCTGTGTGTAACTGGTTGGTCAATTGCTACCCAGCCCTCCATGAGTATCAGCCTCTGTCGGGATGTAGCAGGGGAAAACAAGCTTCAGATACGGCTAATACTGACGATGACGACGATGATGGTGGTGATGCTTCTCTCCTTGAGAAGGAGAAGGAAGTCGAATGAAGCCCGGAGAGGATGTGGATGGCTGAAACCTCCATGTGGGGCAAATGTCTGAAGTTAGACCCACAACAGAGAGCAAGATCTTTGTTGCGTGGACCACGCTACGGGCCCACATGGCCCATACTCTTCAGGCACCCCTCCCCACCTGCTGCATGCAGGTTTTTTCACACAGACACACAGTGAGAGTATGACAGCCAGTATCACCACCTTCGTTCTATCTGTCTGTCCCCACAATCTTCGACTGTTGTCAACTTCCTTCTACTAGCACCATTTTCGGAGCGGGAACGTCTGCCTTGACGCGGCGGTGCAACTTCGTATAGCTGATCTGCCAGTCGCGCCCAGCTTGGCGCAAGGAACAGCCGCCTTCCTCGATTGTCTTGAGCGCATTTCGAATACGGTCTTTCTCCTGCGTACTAGCCACAGCTTCCACGACCAGGGAGAGAAATTCAGGACACGGGAAGCCATCTTGCAGCGTGGTTGGGTAGAGATTGGCTCTGGGATACCAATAGTTAGTAATGAGCGTGGATAAGAAGACGGTTACTAATCAGAGAAGCACAGCACAATTCGTTGCAATAAACCTAGACGCGATAACTAAATGCATTATATCGCCATACGGTACTTCGTCTGCGTTGCTGGCTTGGCATCTGGAAATCCACAAAATATGTTTATGGGGCAGTTAGTGACTCTTGATCCCGTAATACAACTATCTTCCTGGTTTGAATCAGTGGCCGTATTTCGAATCAACATACTGACTATCAGCCTTAGCGGGTAGTTGGAACGTCGATTTTGCAGGCCCAACGAGTAGCCTAGTATACCAAAGCATGGCTTAAGGAGTTGAAATTCCAAGACATAATTTGGCGTCAATAATAAGCTGGGACAAGCAGCTTAAATAGGTTCGTAGGAGGTAGGGACCACTTTGGTCAGATATCCCTGTTCATTACCTCCTGCTTCTCGCATATTTCCACCTTGACCTGACGGCATATCGCCCCATTCCGCGTGGGACTTGAGAGAAGCGTTTGACTTCCAGTGACTTTTCCCTTTCTTCACTCCTTCTCCTTATTAGTTCCTAGCAATTCTCCTTCGCAGGCCAGGTAATCCAGATTCGCTTGCACTCGACCTTGGCAGTCCCAAACGGGTTATACACCACTTCCCCCGTTCCGCCGCCACCCCTAGTGAAGCACGCAGTATCGAAAGTGCTGACCAGCTCAGCATGAAACGGCGCTGGTGGGTGCAGCCACACTCTGTTGACGGCCTCGGCGCCTGTGTGGATGAGGATCGCCCGAAATTTACGGCGTTCGTCGTCCCGGACCTCGCGCATGACGCGGTGCGCCAGCGCCCTCGCGAGCCCCCTGCCCGTGTGGTCCCCACGTGTGTGTGTCCCGCTCCGCCGAACCACCTCCCCCTCACGCTCGGGTGCCCAGATTTGCGGGTCGCGGGCGTCGCCGGCCTTGAGCCCGGCGCTAATATCGTTGTGGCCATGGACTATGTCGCCCCAGAATCGAACCCCAACCGCAGTAGGAGGCTTAGGCGCGGCAGCATCCTTGGACAGCGCGATGGAGACAAGGGGAAAGTCCATCTGATCGAGCAGCTGCTCCCGGGTCACCGCAGCGTCACCGAAGTTCCATTCCAGCCTCCCCTCCTCCCCCGGGATCCGGCAGCTGTGGTTCGTGAGAAACACGCCGTACGAAAGGCCGAAATCGATGGACTGCAGGGCCGAAGCGGCAATGGCGTGATACATGTCGTAGGCGCGCTGGGTGCGCCATGCCTCGTAGGATACTTTGGACCAGATTGGCGAGTCAAACGACATTGTGTGGCCGACGATGGCTTGGACCCATGGCAGATGCTCGCGCTCCAGCCGGCGGATTTCGTACCCCTCTGGCAGTTGCATGGTGGTATGATTGGATGTCATTGCGGCGGTAGTGACTGCCAGCAGTTGTGGGCAGATTTCTTGGCGTGCTGTTTACTGTATGCTCGTCAACTCGTACGTGTAGTAAATGGTAATTAGAGGAGTTTAGCAATTACATACCTAATCCTCCATTGCCATTGAACAAACGCAGGTCGAAACGGGTTTCTCACGGGAAATGGCCTGTGAAGCAAAGACTACCACACTACTGTCGACAACGAGTATGCTGTGAGAGAAGAACCCAAAATAAGCAATGGTTTTGAGGTAGATTCTCAGCGCGGTAGGCCCGGTGTTTCCGAGAGGTCAGCCTTGAACCAACAACCATCTGAGCAGAGGGCGTGGGGGTATATGTCCCCTACCCGATGGCGCCTATGGGCCGCTGTTGGTTTGGGTCAGCTATGGTTTCGCTTTAAGACACCCCCTTAGTCGTTACGCCTTCGACTCGGGAAGAGGTCGACCCTACGATCAATGGCAACGTCGCGCAAGGATCGCGTCTTTATGCCGAATGTCATGGTTGGGTACCATTGAAGTGGTTGATAGTGCAGATGTAAGATGCCACACGCAAATGGCATTGACCACCGCATTGTACACTTTTATCTCGCTCAGGCGCGGGGGCCAGCTCGTAACCTGGCGGGACAACGCCCACAAACCAACTCGCAACACAACTTGGCTGCAGAATTCTGCTGCATGTCTCTCTTAGACGGATCCATAGAGTACCACAACTACGTAGAAGTGACGGGTTACGCTGATTCCGTAATCTGTACCGCCCGAATGTCAGCTGCGAAAACTAAGTGGCTGGAGCCCATCTGTTGTACCTCGGGCTGTTACAGGACCTAGAAGGGTCAAGGCTGAACCTGAACGAACCAAGGAAAAGGATTCAACCGGGGTATCTAGCCATCGGACAATGTTTTTGTATTGCGGCTGAGTGCGGGTCGAGATCGTGGAGAGCGATGGGCCGAAGGGTGAATTACTTTCGATGATTCTCTAGTCCTGCCGTATAACTCAATTAGTTATCTATTTGAAACTACCCGTAGCTATCCGAGTATCGAATTTACAGTGCTCAATCGAGTGCGATCTCAAATTCACGGACAAATTACAAGATAGCTACGAATTATCAGAGCTCCTCACGCTGAGAGATGTTGTTCGGTTGAGACGGAGCGGCAGTTTCAGCAGTAGGAACGCCATTACTCAATCTCTTCCCTCGCTCCTAACGATTCACATTCAGGACGATTACAGGGTAATATTTCCGCGGCAGGTAATTCCCATGCAAGCTTCTTTCCTCTCTTCCGTCAGCAGAGGTAATCTAAGGTAGTCCGCTAATACATGCAATCTGGATGACCAAAATGAACATCAAACATCATACAGTGCTCAATTTTCAGGAACACCACCTCCCTTACGTACCATTTAGGGATTCGCAGGTCTGAGAATTTTAAGTCGGGTAGCCGATACCGATCGAGTCCCTAAGTTCTCTCCATCCATGGGTATGCACACTTCGGCTCTATACAATATAAGTTGAACCATGCTTCTCGTGACATAGTAGTGGAAGACGATACCTACGACTCAATGCGTGCGGCTCATGTGGGGTAGCTCATTGGTCACTAGAAGGGTTGTTGGAACGGTAGATGGGTGGACTGAAAATCTTCAATCTGTCTTTCCCTGACTTACGATGCAATGCTTGTGATTCAGGCTGGTCACTTCCCACCAGCTTCAGCCCATTCCTGCACCGACTACGTCCTAGACCGGAATCACTGGTCTTGAAACAATCTGCGGCGTCTAACTGAACGAGTGCAGTCTGCCAAAGTTGGAAAAATTCTACCCTGAATCTAGGTACACAAAAGAAAAATGTGACTCGGATGCCGGGAATCGAACCCGGAGCTGTTGAGAGCGTTCACTGCTGAGCAATGAGAGTCAACGATGTTAGCCATTACACCACACCCGATGAGGGCGTCTTATTGGTTGAGAGACAGTTTCGCTAGCCTAACCTATCAGCGCCTGTTTTGGCAGCCAGTTACGATTACGGATCATTCCTCCTCACCAAACAAACCAACTCTCTGTCGCTCATGACCCCTCGTCACCCGGATGCAATCACAGCACCATGTAACGTCACTTCCTTCTTTGGCTCGCATTAGTTGAAAGGCACTACACGACCCCAAAAACTGCGTGCAGCAAAGAAATATAAGACAGGTGGCATGCCATTGGCCGCAACAGGCGGAGAATGACGGGTTCAATCGGGCTTTATACTAAGTGATTGGAGCCCAAGTGGGTCACGGTCATCTGTGACGGATCCTCGACACATGATCCCCATCCCTTCGCGTCAGACGTCATGCTCGAGCCCCCTCTTTGAAGCTGCAAGGAGCATGTTCTCTGGGACTGTGACGTACTGCCGTCAGCGCTGGGTTTCATCAACGACGTCGTCTTCCACGAGCTCGGAACTGGAGGGAGGGGTAACTGGCGCGGGGTTGACGAGACTGGTTTTCGCCTCAGAAGCGGGTAGGGCAATAATACCCGAAAATGGCTTGCGCCGGATCTTTAATATACGAAAATGGTTTGTGTCAGATCGTTAATACCTGAAAAATTGGTTTGTGTTAGATCAATTGTACTTAATAGCAAAACAGGGTATCTCGGCGACAAGCAAGATAGACAAGAAGAAAATAAATCAGAGGCAATATCACCCCGCGCCTCGCACCTAGACAGGCTCGCTGCCGTCCTCAAATGCGGCGTCCCTCCCCGCATCCTACCCATATCCAAACCTGCTCATCCGGCGCAGCGTTTCCTTGATCGCCGGGTCCTGCTCCATGACCTGCCATAGCTCAACATCCCACTCCTCGAGACTCCCTCGTGTCCCCTCCTCCGTCCACATGGCGACCCCGCAGGATGCCGATCCCATGAATGCCGTCCTCCACGTGGACCACCTCGCCCACTTCCAACCTAGCTTCCAGAGCCCCGCAATGATCAAGTTGCGCTTGACCGCCTTGTACGCCAGCTCGATGCACGACAGGATGCCGAGCGCGCCGAAGAGCGCCGCCCACCACGCTGGGTCAGGCCCAAACGACGAGAAGAAGCCGTCCTTGACCGCATACGGCCACACGCCCGGTGCGTAGACGCCTGCCAGGAATACCTGCCACAACCACCAACCGCCGACCGTGATGATGAAGGAACCAAACACGATGCCAGTCTTGTAGTGTGTGTCCAGGATGCTGAGACGATTTGTCAGTCCATGTATCCGCTAGGGCCAACGGAAGAAAGGGGATAGGCGGGTAAGTAGTGGGTAAGGAGATAAAAAGCAGAGAGAAGCATGAAGTGCACTCACAGAAGCTTCAAATTAGTCCAGACGATATTGACCGAAAACGCCAGGTCTCCCAGCGCAAACAAACCGCCGTCGCGAACGGGCCCTATAGAGCCGTACGCCACCCAGCACAGCACCCACACCAGCACCCCTTCCACCGCGGCGCCTACCATCCAGCCAAGATATTTGCCCTTGTTCAGCCCCCGGTTCCGCTGTCCAAAGACGTACAGTTCTGGCACGGCTAGGAGCGTCTCGGCCGCCAGGTCTTGCTCCCACACCCCGGGAACTATGACGCAAAGGCTGGTGAAGAGCGTGTTGAGCGCCGTCAAGCTCCAGCTCTCGTACAGACTCGTGCCCGTGTAGCCAGCAGGCCTTTGGTACAGCGCCGTCGGCAGGTAGAAGAGCATCTCCTTCCAAAAGGTTGCGAGCACGAACCGGGCTGTGCGCGCGTAGTTCCACCGCCCGTGCACCAGCAACAGCCGGCCCAGGAACCGGAACTGTGCCACCGCGTAGTCGGCCACCCGCGCCGCCTGCAGGCCCTCCCGTCCCGAGATGCCCACTCCGACGTGCGCCGCGCTGAGCATGGCCAGGTCATTGGCCCCGTCGCCGATGGCCAGTGTAAGTGGGCCCGTGTTGGGAAGTAATCGCCGCCGGAGGCGAGTGAGGAGGTTGCGGAGGGGTGTTTCTTTGGGATGAGAAATGGTGGTGGTAGAGGGTGAAAAGGAGGAGGAGGAGGAGGAGGAGGAGGAGGAGGAGGAGGAGGAGGACGAGGCGTTGCGGACTGTCCGGACGAGGAGGGCCTTCTGGGCTGGAGACGCCCGGCAGCAGATGACCGAGTCAATGGAGAGGATTAGACGGTAGAAGGATGATCTAGCGGTTGCTGCAGCGGGTTCTTCCAGAGCGGCCAGGGTATGGCCATCAATGACGATCACAGTGTGCCCCGGGAGGTTGGAGGCGTTAGTCTCTGCTTGGATCTGAAGGTCTTCCATGATGGTCAGGATTTGACCTCCTAGATTGCCCTTGGTCACGTCTAGCACAAAGATTTCGGACCCAGGTTGGCAAAGCCGAGCCGAGTGAGCGGTGTTGATTGCCGTCTCCCGTTTGTCTCCGGTCAACATCCAGATCTTGATGTTTGCCCTTCGAAGCCTGTCAATTGTTTCGGGAACTCCTGGCTGCAGCTGATCCTCGATGCCAGACGCGCCGATCAAATCGAGCGATTGCTCAATCATTTCACCCACGGCTTCAATTCGATCTTGGCGGTCAACGAGACTGGTCTCTGCATCGTGGTACAGCTTCTTCCAGCTGTTGTACTCGTGGTCGGTGAGAAATCTGTGAGCAAATAGAAGCGTCCGGAGACCTTCTGTGGCGAACTCGTCGATTTGCCTGAAGCAGCGAGTGAAAATGGTAGCATCGTCAGATAACGATGGGTCGTCGAGGAATGCAAACTTGCCAGGCGTGGCTGGCGGCGCTAGAGAATCTCTTTCCGTTGTGCGGCGCACATCGAAGGACACCGTGCGGGTGCTAAGCGAAGGGCGGAAGCGGATATGGTTCTCAGACTCCAGGCGGCGAAGGTCGAACGACTTACTTCTGCTCATATCCGGCGGCCGCATGCTGCTGCTGGCAGCCACCGAACCTTGGCGCGAGAGGGCGAGACTGCGCCGAATGGTAAGGCTAGGCCGCCCGCCGAAGCTGTTGCGAGGTTCTTGAGCCTCACTCTTGCGTAGCAGCTGGAGTTCAAAGTCGAGGCTCTGCCGCACTTCCTTAGCCTTTTGCGCCGCCAGGTCTGCCATCCTTAGGCGTGGGAGAATGACCGAGTCGGCACCCTTGGTCAAAAGCCATATCCTTCCGTCTGGGCAGCGTACAATAATTGACATTCGTTTGCGTTTGCTGCTGAACTCGATGACGTCTAGAATCTGGTAGGTGCGGTCTGTGTGACCGTCGCCAGAGGCGATTCGGAGAGTTACGGTCTGCGTCGTTCTCTGTGCGACCAGAAAACCGAGATCTTGAGCCGCCCTTACCAGGGCAAGCTCATCGGGTGATGCCGCCTGAAAGTCGATCTTTCCATCCTTGGATTCCGGGAGACATGTGTGACAGAGCGCCATTGCTAGGATATACTGAATAGCACGCCTAGAAAAAGGAGAATTGGGACGGAGTTGGATGTATTCTAGCAGGTCCGAAGTCGTGAGATCGGGCTGCACATGGTCCGGCCGGCCCGTTGACCGCCATTGGGACGACGACCGACGACCAGCAGTGGTTTCTTTCGGGTCTGAAGGAGACAGGAATCTCGAAAGTTCAATTCCAGTAGGGGTCGCACCGCCTTGTTCGCGAGTTCCACCAGATACCTCCCGGTCGCCTTCATGTGGTTCTCCAACGTTCTCCGACTTAACACGATCAACTAGGTCCATCTGGTGCAACCAGGAAGTACCCGCAACGCTCATTTTGCGAAACCTCATCACGTTTTCTGTGATGGTTCCAGTCTTGTCCGAGAATATATACCCAACCTGACCAAGGTTCTCAAGGATAGTATTGGTGTTACACCGCGCTGGGGTGTCCGACACCTCGTCGTACATTTCGATGTCGGAGTTCAGCAGCAGCATCTGGCAAATTTTGACAATTTCGAGACTGACATACAGAGCCAACGGGATGACGTTGTTGAACTGAATCGCATACCCCATGATGATGTGCGAGTAGGGAACCGGAACATCGCGGAGATACCAAGCAGCCTGTTCGTAGGTGCGCTGCCAAAGAGAATAGCCCCCTGAAAGGCCTGCAACGAGGGCAACAAGGTAAACGACAAGGGTGAGGACGATCATGTTGGCCACGCTCTCGAGGGCAGGCTTCTTGGCACTCGGATGACGGTTCGCATTTCTTCGAATTTTGGTTTCCTCGCCTGTATTGATGACCATCCCGATGACGCGGGCGGTGTTGCGGATCGTGCAGCCACGATAAATGACCTCGGTCAGCGTAAGTGGCAGGGTCTCTCTTCCCACCGTCACCCGCCCATCGAAACGATACAGATCTGGGTTCGGATCCTCGACAACGAACTCAGCTCCGCAGTTGCAGATGCCTTCAACTGATCCGCAATCCTTCAGTGCGGTGGACACCTGCTTGCTCTTGAGGTTCGTCTCACCGTCTAGCGCCATGGTCTCAACATACGCCAAGCCCTCTTCCCCCTCGGCATGCAGCAGTACAATGTCGGCGGGTACGTCTTCGTCTCTGGCCAGCTTGATAACGTCTCCGACTTGCAGGTCCTGCCACTCGATCTTTTGCCATTGCAACCCGAACTGGAAAACCTCTCCCGCTTCGCATTGCTCGACAACACCCGGCTTCACAGCTGACCCCTTGCAAAACCGCGATCTCCACCCGCTGCTTAGTCCGCTGCTGCCGGCGCGTCGCAAGACGGTTGTTGGCTTGGCATTCTCAACCTTGTCGAGGCGATGCCTCCTCCAGTCATCGTAGCCTTCCTTAGCAATGGTGAGGAGAACAAAGAACATGAGCGGGAGGATGGTGGTCACGTTCCCGGTGGTTGAGACTCCAGGAATTGTTTGAGGAATGCCGACGCAGAGGAAGTAGAAGTTGGCCAGCCGGGTAAACTGGAAGAACAGCTGCTTCGGGAAGAAGTCGTAGACGGTGTAGCGTGAGGTCCGGATCGAGTTAGAAATGTAAGGATGGCCCCTTCTCTCGTCGATGAGGGGTTCCTCGCGTTCCGGCCGCAAGGGGATGTGCCGTCCATCCTTGGATGGCGGCAACGTCTTGCGCCGCAGAATGAGGTCGACAATGATTCGGCGGTACCACTGGCGCGCGGTGTTCGCAAGACCGGCCTTTTCAGTGTTGACGAGTGTCACCGTAGGAAAAGAGGCGACAGCCGGGGGGATTTGAAGCGAGATCTGCTTCATTTCATGGCCGCCGCTATTGCCGTCGGCTGCGCCATTGTCCCGGCCTTGCATCATGTCTCTGCCAGCTCAGCATCGTTCGGAATCCAACGCGGGCCGACCGTGTCCGGTTCGTTCAGCGAATGTCGATAGGTACCTGGCCGGTGACCGATAGACTTGACGTCAGGAATTAGAACCTTGAAACCGAGCACACTGCGTCAGCGATGCGAGATGAATTTGATTCATCAGGATTCGAGTGGAGCTCCGATCGACCCGGACCCCCAGCAAACTTGGCACCAGTTGAACCGAATTTAATACCGATTCCTTGTGATAAGCACGTGCCGATCGACAAACTCGAGAATGGTTTGCGGAATTAGTGTATGGGGTCATGAACCCATGTTGGCCCCGAAACTATGGGCATGGTGGCTGATTGACGCAGTTGAATCATTGTTTATTGCGGCACGGTCCGGGAAGAACGAATTGTGCATGGGTATGGGCCCTCGCATGCAGTTCCTAGCGGCCTGCACTGTGGTGGGGACCAACTGAGCTTGGTACATTGGTTAGTGCCCACTTGCCCACAATAACGGGAATCCAGGTACAGTACATACATACATACTGTATTGCAATCCGTACTTTAGATGTTTACCCTGGTACCTAAGAAACTCGGCCGTCATTGAGCTACTGCGGAGCTGGAAAGAGGAATGTACAGTAGTAATGTTTGTCGTAGTCTTTGTAGAACATTACACGGTTGAAGAAATGCAAAGTTTAAAGAACAACTTGAACATGTAGTCGATTGAAATGGTTCCGAAGTATTCTTTAAACTGCTTATTCCTGAGATACCAAAGCTTCTTGCAAGAGCTTGCCGGTGGCCTGAAACCATCTACGGACTACGCCCTTCTCCAGCTTCTCGAACTCGTATCAGATCATACGATCTACCACTTCGTCATCAAACATGGAGTTTCCTCAAAACTCGAGTCCCACCTTTCGTTGCTATTGTTCTCTTGCTATTCTCCCCTCTTTTCTTTTTGCACCTTGTCATCTCCATCTTGTTCTCTCTTATTCATTTCGTTGTCCTTTTCTCGTTAAACTTTGTTTTCTAACGTTAGGAGTTCATTTTGCTAACTAATTAGTTACTGTTGTTATTCGGCATTGGCAATGAATCCGCACGTTGCCTGAAATAAAATTCCACACGATACGCATCATGTCCTACGATATATACATCATGTCTATAGGGTTGCTGAATCTGACGTTGAAAGGAGTAGTTATAAAGGTAGCTTACTGACGTACACACCAATTCAATGTTAACCTTAAGTTAACGTGAGGATCGAAGGCATGAAGGTGAGGACATTAAAAACTTACGTAATCCACCTTAGCCTAGCCTAGCCCAGCCAGCCACCCAGCTCATGTGCTTGCCTGCCGCACTCTGGCAAGTCTTGGCGTTTGGCTGGCCCCTGGCTAGGGACCTGCCGTGCTGCGGTGCTGTACTGCGGAGCTGTGCCGCTGCTGGCGTCGTCATTCCCGCGCAGTTGCAACCGCATCTCGAAACACGCGGCGGTACCATTCCCATCCCATATCATTGCGCATGACACCTCTTTTTAAGTTTATACTCGACCGCTTTTGACCAAAAGTCAGCGACGACATTGGCATACCGCGAATAGCACCATGTCGACCCCCGCGCCGCCCGAGGACCAGGCTCGGCTCCTCGAGGATGCCCTCATTGCCGTGCGCCAACAGACGACGCTGATGCGCAAATGTTTGGACACGCCGGGGAAGCTGATGGACGCCCTCAAATGCTGGTGCGTCCAGTCCTGCCCTTCTCTGCTGGCATGGCATGGCCATTTAAGCTGCTGGGAGCCTCTCTTCCCAGGGCGCGCCATCACATGCGTTGTTTGAAGCATTGTGCTTGCTTGCTGACCCATTCTATAGCTCTACCCTCGTTTCTGAGCTCCGGACCAGTAGTCTGGGGCCTAAGCAGTACTACGAGCTCTACATGGCGGTCTTCGATGCCCTACGCTACCTCTCCGTTCACCTGCGCGAGAACCATCCCGTCAATCACCTCGCTGACCTGTACGAGCTCGTGCAATACGCCGGCAACATCATCCCTCGCCTCTATCTCATGATCACTGTTGGAACTGCCTACATGGCCATCGAGGGTGCTCCAGTTAAGGAACTGATGAAGGACATGATGGACATGAGCCGCGGCGTCCAGCACCCGATCCGTGGTCTTTTCCTCCGCTATTATCTCTCGGGCCAAGCTAGGGACTCCCTTCCGACCGGCGACTCGGACGGCCCCGAAGGCAACCTCCAGGACTCCATCAACTTCGTGCTCACCAACTTTGTCGAGATGAATAAGCTCTGGGTCCGGCTTCAGCACCAGGGGCATTCGAGGGAACGGGAGCAGCGGACACAGGAGAGGAAAGAGCTTCAGTTGTTGGTGGGGAGCAATGTCGTGCGTCTCAGCCAACTGGTCGACCTGCAAACATATAAGGATGGCATCCTTGGGCCATTGCTGGAGCAGGTTGTGCAGTGTCGCGACGTGCTGGCACAAGAGTACCTCCTCGAGGTCATCACTCAGGTCTTCCCCGACGAGTTTCACCTTCATACCTTGGACCAGTTCCTCGGCGCGGTTTCGCGCCTCAACCCGCACGTTAACGTCAAGGCCATTGTCATTGGCCTGATGGATCGCCTCTCCGACTACGCCGAGCGCGAATCCCAGAACGAATCAGAGGAGGACAGGGAGAAGATGGAGGAGGAAGCCTTGGCAAACCTGCTTGAGAGAGTCAGGTTGAACGCGTCGAGTGCGGCTCAAAGCGCAAGCGCTTCTCCAGAAGACACTGGCGCATCCAAAAACGGAGACAACGCCGATGATGATGCCGGGTCGCAGACGGAAACTTTGCGCGCAGAGGATCAGACAGCGTCAGTAGCAGAGACCGAGGGAACTGCGGTGGATGGAGACCAGCAACAGCAGGCCACCAGGCGCAGAGGGATCCCGGAGAATGTACCATTGTACGAGATCTTTTTCGGGCAGGTGAAAAACCTAGTCGAGGCCCAGCACCTACCGATACAGGACACCATCGCGCTGTGCGTCTCGCTGACGAACTTGGCACTTAACATCTATCCCGAAAGGTTGGATTATGTTGATCAGATTCTGGAGTACGCCCACAGTAAGGTCAGGGAGCACGCCAAGAGCGCCGATCTTCACTCGCAACCGGCGCAGCAAAGCCTTTTGGCACTCCTCCAGAGCCCCCTCCGTCGCTACAGGTCGATATTCACGGCACTGTCGCTTCCGACCTACGTTCCCCTATTCCAGGCTCAAACCTATCCTACACGACGAGCAGTCGCCGGCGAAGTTGCGAGGACACTGCTCAAGAACCACACCCTTATCTCCACACCAGCACACCTTGAGAACGTCCTTGAAGTCCTCAAGGTTCTCATCAAGGAAGGGTCGCAACCGCCAGCCGGCTACCCTGGGGTTGTGCAACCCCGGGGGCGCGCTCTGGAGACGGATGAAACCATGGAGGAGCAGGGCTGGCTGGCTCGCCTTGTTCACCTGATCCACTCAGACAACAACGATACCCAGTTCCGCCTACTCCAAATGACGAGGAAGGCCTACAACGAGGGTAACGAACGGATCCGGACCACGACACCGCCCCTCGTGACCGCTGGCCTGAAGCTAGCGCGTCGCTTCAAGACTCGCGAGCACTTCGACGACAACTGGTCATCCCAGTCTTCAGCCCTCTTCAAGTTCTTACACTCGGCCGTCTCTACGCTATATACCCGCGTCAACGCTTCGGGCGCTGCCGAGCTGTCTCTCCGCTTGTTTTGCTCCTGCGGGCAGGTCGCCGACATGACGGGATTTGAAGAGGTTGCCTATGAGTTCTTCGCTCAGGCATTCACCGTGTACGAGGAGGCAATCAGCGACTCCAAGGCACAGTTCCAGGCTGTCTGCGTCATTGCTAGTGCCCTGCACCGGACAAGGAATTTCGGCAAGGAGAACTACGATACTCTTATCACCAAGTGCGCCCAGCATGCCAGTAAGCTGCTTCGCAAGCCGGATCAATGCCGGGCTGTTTACCTCGCAAGCCACTTGTGGTGGGCGACTCCCATTGCGGCTAACGGGGAGACGGAGGAAACCGAGGTGAGCAACGGAACTGGATTTCCGAGACCTTGTTTATGTCGCTAACACCATTTCAACTAGCTCTACCGCGACGGCAAGCGCGTTCTCGAATGCCTTCAGCGCGCCCTTCGCGTGGCCGACTCATGCATGGAAACAGCCACCTCCATCGAGCTGTTTGTCGAAATCCTCGACAGATATGTTTACTACTTTGACCAAAAGAACGAATCGGTAAGCCAAACCCGGCCATTCAAGAGACAATATGTGCCTAACCCAGTCGATGCACAGGTCACAACCAAGTACCTCAATGGTCTCATCGAGCTTATCCACTCCAATTTGGCCGGCAACCAACAGGATTCGGTGTCGGTCGAGGCCAGCAGGAAGCATTTCATGCAGACTCTCGACATGATTCGGAGCAAGGAGTACGAGGGCGTTGTGCTCACGCCCAAGTAGTGAATCTTGGAATCAGATTGCATGGCTGATATGGTTAGAAGCCAAGTCACGCCGGGCATGGGCCACACGGCACCACATATCCCATGGAGGAGTCATCCTGCATGTAGAGTTATTGTATATATGTACACCTTCCCTTTACGTTCGCCTCTTGAACTGCGTTTTGGGAGGGCGGGTGCGTTGAGCATCTAATGATATGCGTATGCGATCATCGGCTCCGCTAAGGCGGTAGAGTTTCCCCATGGAAGCTTCAGAGGTTACAGAAGGGTTACTCAAGTTTGAAAAGAGAATGGTATATTCCTGTTGTTGAACAGCCCATATTTACGTCGAGGCAGTGTGTATGCAGGTATCACACTGGTCACATCAAACATAGATTACAGAATGAAGGGTTACGACACCCTCACAGCACCCCAACAAAAGGGGAAGAAAAAGGAAATATACAGTCAGCAAGGACATGTAAGCAAGCAAGCAGGCAGCAAGCTTGATCAAGCCAAAGAACCCAGAAACGCCGATGCGATGCAACAATATCAACAGATCGTCCCTCCACCTGCTGAGCTCCCCTCTTGGGAACCTTATTCAGCGCCAACAAGCATCTCAGAGTGGCAAAGAAAAGCCCACACCATTGGTGGGTGATTGAGCGAATGATGACAGATACCCTCAAAGTTTGAGCGACTGGCTTACTTTACCAGGTTATTCGCCGCCTGTTTCATTATGCTCGCCACCTTGTCCACCGTTAACTGCGCCAGCGTTGCGTTACCCGACTCGATGGCGTCCCTGATACCGGGGAAGTGGGCGTCGGGGTTGCGGGACCAGGCTTGCGGGCCGAATACGACGTGTTTGAACTGCGTGCGACCGGGTATCTGAGAGGCCGGTCGCCACCGGATCCGTTAGCAAAGCTCCCCTAGCACGCCGTAAAAAGGTTCGCCAGACTGGTTACTTACCCCATCAAGATCCAACAAATCCGTCTCGAACTGAGCCATGCGCGCGTTGTACTCGCACCGCTGTCTTCCCAGGCCGGAAGGCTCCCACCCACCAGCCGAGAGAATGCTGCTCTCCCAATTGCTCTCCCAGTTGCCAAACTCGCGAACCGACTTGCCCACATCCTGGGCCGCCAGTTCGAGGGCGTCAAACGATACGCGCTTGGCGGCCGCGTCCGGTCGTTTTTGAGCCCACGACTTGAGCCCTTTGACCCAGCGCGTCAAGTCGTCGGCGTAGGCAACCATGTCGAAGGGCATGACGGGGCGGTCGGCGAGCTCGAGGATCAGGAGACCCAGCACCTGGCCGAGGAGGGCGTGGTAGACGAAGCCCGGGTCACCGACGTTATCCATCCACTCAAAGTTTTCATAGCTAGAGCGGTGGGGGAACCTGTCGCCGTCAAAGTGCAGGTCCAAGGAGGACGTGCCGACGATGTCCTGAAAAGCGACATAGTCGGAGTCGACACCGAGGCCCTCAATTCTTCCCTTCCGTTCGTCCCAACGTTCGCGCAGGGTGGCGTTGTAATGCGGGTCGCTAACGCGGTTCAGAACCTGGAGAAGAAGCTTGCGAAAGACAGGCGATCCGGCGGCGTGAAAGGTGCGGCCCGATACAGCCTTGCCGAGGTTGATGTAGGCGAGCGCATCCTCGCGGAGGGCTTCGTCGTTGTGCTCGACGTATTCCGTGGATCCCATCAGGTTGTACTCTGAGGCGTCCCAGGACGCAAACTCAATTGTCCGCAAAGGTCGCCACCCGCGGGCGACGACGTCACCCAGGACACGAATAATCTCCAACATGATGGCCGTGCCCGAATGAGGGTCTGCCGCTCCAAAAGCCCACGAGTCGCGGTGGTTCCCGATGATGACCTTCTTCTCTTCCTGCTCAATGCCGGCGATTCTGCCGTACACGTTCCAGATCGGTTGCTTCTCGACCTCGTCCTGCTCATTCTTTAGGCGCACAACTGGCGACGAGCCGTTGCCGGTCCACCACTCGCCCACATCCGGAACACCTCCAACCCACTCCTCAGGGACGAGTTGACCGCAGCCCTTCAAACGCTGAAGTAGGCCCTGGGCAGCGCGCCATGCCAGAGGGATGCTAGGGATCTTGACGAGCCCCCTGGCTTCACTCACCTTCATGCGTGGCAAGTTATCCTTGCTTCCCCAGCCGGGTGTCAGGGGATCTCCGACCACCCAACTTGTCAGGCTCACAGCTCCCCTCTGCACGCCATCAGCGGGCAGGAAGCGACCTTTAGGCGCCTCCGTCCCTTTCACGAAGCCGTTGTCGCTAGGGTCGGTGAATGTGATGCAACCGATGGCTCCCGCCTCCTCGGCAGTCTTGACTTTCAGTGCAAGGTCTTCCTGCGGCCCGTAGTGCCTCACCAGCACAATCGCGCCGTTCGTATCGATGCCGCGGTCCTTCAACGCCTGAAAGTCCTTCTTTGACCCGTAGTTTGCGTAGATCAGTCGCCCCTGGACATCTCCCGATTTTGAGTGTCCATGGAACGCAAACGTTTGGCGCCCGGAACTCCTTTCTCCCGCTTCCTCCTCTTCCAACTGGGCTGCCCAAGCCATCTTGCCACCCTCTTCCCAGATTTCGACGCCCCGACCTTGGGCTGTGGGATAGTTGAGATAGACTTCAAAGACGTCTCTCCTTACGTCCTCCAGCCCATACTTGGCAAAAAGCATCTCCGTGTCCTCCATCAGCGCATAATCGCCCGCAGTGCCCGCGAGATGGGCATAGCTCGTGAAGTGCTCCAGGTGAGTCCGTATTCTCCGAGCATTTACGCTGCTTTGGACGTGTATCCGTATGCTTTCGGGGTCAAACATCTGGCTTCCCATCCTCCGGGCCATGTCACTCCATAGGTCGCTCGCGAAGAGGAGGTAGAAGAAGCCCATGATGATGAATAAGGCCATTGTCCGGCCGACGAGCAGGAAGAGGGCGGTGCTGCCGAACTTGGGCAGCGACAATGGCCGCGCGCGCGAAAGCCACGAGGATCCCGAGCCCTCCTCGCCTTCGGGCGCACGTTCGTGAGCCGCGTTGTCGCTTCCGCTCCCGCCGACGCTCCGCCGCCTGAGTGTAGGTAATCGCCACCTCCACTTCCAGCGCCATTGCGGGAGAGACAGCCCGATGCGCTTGCCCCATGACGACTGGTTCCGGCCGTGTACATCCGAGTCGTCAATCTCCAACTCTTGCATTTCCCGGCGTACCTGGTCTGCTTCGCGCTCATCGTCCGAGTCGGAATCGCCGTCCGAACTGAAGAGGCTGCTGTCGTCGTCTGTCTCGACGGTCGGCGGGCGGTAGCCACGAGGTCGCCGGCCTTGCGCGTGCGAATGGTTTGTACTTGTGGATTCGAAGGCATGTCGGGAGTGTGTTAGCAGAGATTGGCCTTCTGCCTCGGCTTCGGTAGTATGATGAGAGTGGTCGACGGGCGAAATTGCGACATCATGGTGCCAGGCGCTGCCGCTGGCAACGGCTTCATCGTAGGTTGGTATTGGCGGCACGGAGTCGTATAGCTGGTCTTGGTTCGGCGCCATGATAGCGGATCGTTATCGTCGGCTCGTACACAGGATAATGTCGGCCGTCGCGAGCATTCAGCAAGGGATTCCGGGAACTGGATTCTGCAGTAATGCGGAGGTCAAAGGAGTGTGGGACATAAAAAAAAAAAATAAGTTCTAGCGAACGGCAGAAATAGAAAGCGAGACAATGCTCATCGGGCCAGCTTCTCCGCGAGCTAACATTGATGGAAACAGTGCTGCGATGTGTTGATGGACGAGGTCGAAATTGCCCATCTGAAGCAAGAGCAACATTGCCCCTTGTCGCAGGAACACTTCTTGGCACCGCGGCAGCCCCGGTCGAATCTCCCAACAGCAGTTTGCGACGGCTGAGTCAATTGGGCCCCTTATCTCCACAGTTCCCCATCAGCCAAGTCTAGCGGTTAAGCTCATCCCAAACACCAACGTTAAACAAATTCAAATAGTTAAACTGCCATCATAGAGGGATTCGGTTCGGAACACAATTGTAGTATCATGAATGACTTCTTTCTACCATTTCATGTTTCTGATTTTTTTGGGTTCAAAACCCTTGATGTGGCCGGCAATAAAATATGAACTAGTCTACCACGCGCAGGAGGACCCTGAGTCTTAACAATGTACGTAGTTACAGTCGAGTCTTCAATGAGAACATTCCTGCACAAACCAAAATAAAATAATTAAAAAAATTTAAACGAAGAAACTACTAGTAACATGATCAGGGGAATGCATGACAACGTAAAAAAAAAAAAAAAAAAAAAGAGGAACAGAAGGGTGGATACGTTAACTGATCGCGGTGTAAGAGAAGAAGTGGAAATTCAAAATATTCTCCGAATATTACTCACTCCGTACGGTCAATCCTTTTCTACACATGTAAGTGCAGCGCGCCTAAGTACTCAGATCACAAATCAAGCCGCGTGAGTTATAAGTCGGGTAACACTCTAACCTGTGGCAACGAGGAGTTTTGCCACTACAGTCGAGTGAGCACACAACCGGTCTTCATCCTGACAGCGCGAGCAGAACACGCTTATCAATTAGGTGGTCCAACCCTCGGAGTTTTGTCATTTTTCATATACGTAATAGTCACTACTATGCCGTTTGATACTTAGTACTCTAGGCCTCCGAGCCGCCCACATCGCTTCGCTTCTTCTTCGTGGCCCACGCCCGCAGTATGTACAGCACCTGCCTGAAATCGAACATGGTGATAGCCCACTTGAACAAGTGTACGCGCAGTAATCGCTTGAAAAAGAACCTCAGAATCACCCACTCCAATGGCTGCCTGTGTCCAGTCTTGAATCGCTCAAACGCCTGGAACCGCCGTCCCAGATCCTCCCAGCTCGGGTCCTCCGTCATCACCAGGATCAAATCCCGCCTCACCGGCGCGTACAGCTTCCTGAGACCCCAGATGACGTTGTTCAGGTTGAGAGTGAGGATGTACGTGACCGCGGCAACGATGACAGTCACTACTGCCAGGCTGGCGCGGCTGTAGGATTCATTTACGCTCCAGATCGCCTGGTGGTTGAAAATTCCAGTCAGAAAGAGATAGTCACGACGGCTTAGAGACAGACCAAGCGGGAGTTTATTGCGTACCACACAGAGACCCAGGGGGAGAAAAGAGATGCTAACAAAGGTAAGAAGCTTGACATTCTCGCCGAGTCTGGTCGATGATCGAGACTCCATTACTGCGTTGGCGTTGAAAAGCTGGGGTTGTCAGCGATGATAGTTGCTCTATGTTGGCGATCACGGAGCCGCAAATAACTCACCCCGTCTCGCATGATGATGATGCGCTCTAGATCTTCCTGAAATTCTCGCTTTAGGGACTCTAGTTCCGTGCACGCTTCCTCGCCCTGTTGTTCGGCGCTTGCGAGCGCCTCTTGAGATTTCTGGTACCAGTAGTAATTATCATCAGCCTTTGACGCCTTCCTGTCCTTCCATGGTGTAACTGCTTGGCTCCGATACAGAGTCCACTGCTGGATGGAGTCGTCGAGAAGCTTGATCAACTCGTGGATGAGGTTTATAGCCCAAAAGTAGAGCTTGGAATTAGAAAAAGTGTCGTCATCGAATAAGACATCTTGAAGGCGGTCGGCTTGGTTCAAGACATTGCTGCTGTTGACACGATATTGAACATATTCAAGAACCCCGCGCCAGAGGAGGACCACCAGGGCAAGCGCCTTGGCCACGTAGTATGTTTTTTGGGCTCCAATTGTTGGAGCTACACAGGTTGTATAGTCGTCTTTTGATGGCCAAAAATCCGTCGGCGCAAGGCAAACTCCAGTGTATTGGGTCATCTTGTGACGCTTTAGCGTTACTGGGAAGTATGGAAAAGATCTAAATAAAGGAAACACGTCAGTGGCTGTCGTCCACGACTGATAGGTTAGAGTAAAGTGCGGTAACTACCTACAGTAAAACTGTCCCTCCTCAACCATGTGTACGGATCACCGCAAACCGATACGGCATTTGGTTCGGGATGTTGACCACCACCGGCAATGCGAGTAGAGAGCCAGAAGAAAACAATATGAATCTCTCCACCGCTTACAAGTGTCCTTGTCGTAGCAGAGACGGCAGACTGGATTGACCTTGAGGTGCTTGCTGAGAGGTGTCGGCCAGTGAGGCGCCACATGCGTACGTACCAGCTCTTGAGTAAAGGCACTGGGTTCCCTTCGGGGCGGCGGGTCGCGAACCATGGTAACTGTCCGAGATTCCAGTACCTCTCATCGTACCTTGTTTCTTCATGTGTAGAAAGAAGCAGCTTCTGCAGTGTGGTATCAGTGACACTCGCAAGCCCTTCAATAAGCCTGTTTTAGTGTCAATCGAGAAACCATCAAATCAGCGTTTCCTGCGACCTGCGGGCTGTAGGAAGGACTGGTTTCATTTGCCATCCTAGGGAGCGATGAACCTACACTAGTCGTCTCCAAGGGTTTCCCTCTCCCGCCTTGGAAAAGCGCGACAGGCCGAACGTGAACCTCGCTCGTTCCCACTGCTCCCGGGGTCCAAAGTGCCGTTCTGTTTCTGTTTGATCTGATGAGTCCTCTGAGACTGGCCAATATACGCAGCCTTTTACAGGAGTCCATAACCCAGTTGGCCAACCCCAGTAAACGACCAACATCTTTCCACTCTTGTTCAACAGTTTCGTCGTTTTGCCGAGTTGCTCCATTATCCTCCGAGGATAGTGGCCCGTCATATTCGAATGAAAATATTTTGAACAAATGATCAACAAACGTCCGTCGTTGGGAATATCACTGAATGAACCAAAGTTTTCCTGCAGATGATTGCGGATATCGGGCGGTAACGGTTCCGTTCCGGCTTGATCGTTGCCGTATAAGGACGTGTCTCTGACAAGGTCCCACTCATCTGGACGCCCCGGTATTGTCGTTTATGCTTTTATGAAGTCGCTCAGAGTAAGTGGCCAGTCGGCTAACTTGGCTCTGATGCCCGCAACGTTATAGATACGGTGTACCTCGAGAGCCGGCAATTTCAGAATTCCGGTGATTTCTTCCACGAAACTGACAATCTCATCTTTGGATTCGGCAGGTTCCAGGGTCATGTCGTCAAGATAAAGCGAAACATGTCCTTCATGGTTTCGACAGATGGGATGGAGAAGGTCAAATGCTTTAATAATCGTCTTGCTTCAGAATTCGACGCGGTGGGCTGACTGGACAAGAAAATCATGACCCCGGCAAAGGGTCTAGACATTCGCGCTAATGCTAAAGCAAGATCAGCATATGGTTTCCTTTTCACAAAGCCTCTGTCTCTGTACACACCGTGTTTAAGCTCGTATTTTTGTGTGTTGTCCGGCTGCGTGGGCTGTAGTAAACTGTCCGCTTTTTCCCTACCCAGGGTCAACACCGAAATTAGGCTCCGAACTTGAATGATTTCATTTCTTACAGAACCAGGACCACGCCCCAACGAAAGCTGATTGTGGAGTATAGTTTCAGATCCGTGGCCAGACTACCCGATTCAACGCTCAAGTCCGTAGGGCGGAGATACAATTGAGGTCTTCCACAGTGCCGCGCCATTGACGCGGCTGGGATTGCTCCCGCCGTGGATCGGGGCCTATGCCGAGTTACAACCTCTGAGTTTTTGGCCAAGCTTGGAAGGTGGACTCACTATGGAACTGCACAAGCAGCCCCCTTTTAGGTGGGATGTGGAACCCATACGGCATGTTTACGCTTCTTCGACGCGTTGCAAAGTACTCGGTAAGATCATATTTCAGTGACTCGATTGCCTCTTTTTCAGGGAGTATGCTGTCGGACAAGTCGTCATCCAGCTCTGGTCCGCACTTAACACGGTCTTCGGTTAAATACGCGATTGTGAATGCGGCCTATTGCTTTGTTATGCAGTTGAATCCCTCAGCCCGTGTTGGCGCTAGGAGGAGATAACGGGTATTGCGCATGACGTCCTCAAACGCGAATGAACGAGTGCAAACCGAGCAAGCGCAGCCAAAACTGGACCAGCCACTTGTTGCCGCTGCCTCCTCGCTGTAAGTCGAGAAGGCCACAGGGTCCAGAATGACTCTCTTGGGGTACTGATTATTCGAGCAGTCAGAATCATTGTGGATAAGAGTCTAATTTAACCGTAGAAGCAAGCGTACGCCATTGACCAAGTCTAGGCTATGTGCGCTATGTAGACAGATTGGATAGTTCCCAATGTCAACATTCGAAAGTTGCTTTAGGGTTGCAAGATTCGTTCTGTTCCTGGAAATGAGCTTCTTCAGTTCCATGATGGACTGCTCGGGATACTGTCCGATAAGAGGGCGGTAGGGAAGGCTACCGACCGGTCGCATTCCGCGATAGCGGCTCAGCTCGAAGCGGCCGCTCATCCGCGACAAGCCCCTCGCCGTCCCATCTGAAATGCCAAACATTCACAACGCAGGTCTCCGCTGCCGCCGCAGATGAGACCATGTCACACGATGAAACTTCAACCACCTGCCCTTCACCTTCAGGACAAAGTAGGGCTCCCGGGGGGAAAACGCTGGGTAACTCGTCGAAAAGCACAACGCCACGGGCAATGTTCGCGTCTCCATTCTGAATAATTGTCTTGCATTGTTCCTCAAGACAGCTCAACAGCTCTGTAACCTCGCTTCTTGACTGAGCGGGTAGGCATTCGTGAAAGTAGATGCTTCAGATCTCGTCGCCGAGTTCTGCAGTATTATCGACGACAAACCTGAGCGTGTCGCGGTATCGGAGAAGCCCTTTGGACGGATAGGTGAATACCCTTCTCTGTGCGTTTGCGACGACTTGTTGATCTTGGTGGCGGTTGAGGCAAGGGCTGGTGATGAGTGACGACAGCGTGAGGAGGACGCTTTGCTCAACGGCAATTCCTGAAGTTGTCTCGATCTGTTTGGGCCATGCTTGATCTTGGCAGTGAAAGCCTTGTGTTGAGTCAACTGGGACCGATTTGAGTCTGCGACTGCCGTGGTCCCGGGTTCTGATTGCTGCCATGCCTGCTCAAGAACCTGGAGGCGTCCGTCTAGGCTTCCAAGAGTAATGTCAACCCTGCTGAGCGCTTCGATAAGTCTAGCAAATGTAGTATCGTCAGAAGTTTCCATGACGGCCGCATCATTTGTGACGATATATTGGCGATGTATTCCTTGGGTCTTTTGGCAAAACACTGGTCTGATTTAATCGTGAAGTGAGCTGGAGGAGTGTCGTGAGTGTGGAGTTTATGGCCGTTTCCGGCTGATGCTCAAGCGAGCCAATCATCAACGCCACTAATTGTCGAGAAGGTGATTTTGGATGGCAACGGAAGACGCGATGCCAACGTTCATCAGCAGGATCAAGCGGTAAATTAGGCCTTCAAACATCAGGCCAGAATTGTCTCTCGGCCTCCAAGAGCGTCCGCCATTTCCCCTCCACCCTGCCCAAGATATCTTGCTTTGTCTGCTCCTTTGCCTCGCCTTCCTTACCCTCCAAAACACCTGCCACAGCATCATCGATCAGTTTCCCCAACTTATCGACGAAGTGGGCGAATTCAGTACTGCTCCAATTTGGAATGAACTCCTTGCGCAGCGCACCGCCGTCGGCATCATTTTCCTCAGCCTGCTCACCCGACGAGCGGCGCTCCTCTGCCTTGGCGCGCGCCCAGGACCAGGCGTCTAGGTAACAACGCTCGGTTCCCCAGAACGTGAGCGCTCCTTCGAGCCAAGGAAGGTTGGTCGGTGGAGACGTGCCGGCAGCGGTAGTGGTGAAGAGGGACTGGGCGAGGGCTACGCCGGGAACTTTGCTTGGGGAGTCGGATGATGTCCTGGAAGGGTTGCCGACGGCTGAGAAAATGGATTCCATTTGGATCAGACCAGGCAGCTTTTCTCCTCGAAGGACATCTTGTGCGGCGGCTGCAGCAGGAGGAAATGGAAGGCAAATTTCAATTCCTAGGTTGTAGCGGTTGGCGACATCGATGAAAAAACGCTCCTCTTTGCGAATCGCGACGAGCGCTTCGATGATCCAATCGGCTAGCTGCGTCTCGAGCGCCTCTTGCGAACCGGTCACTTGCTTGGGGAGGTCGATCGAGGCGAGGAGCTGACCGGCTGCGCGGATGTACGAATGGATGTACAGCCGGTCGTTGGCAAGCCAGCGGCTGAGGACATCCTTGGGCAGCCGGCCTTCGGCGCCGGCGAGCAGGAAGGGGTGCTGCGTCGCTGATTTATACAGCTGTTCCTGCGAGGAGAGCAGGTGCTCGGTTAAGGACCACGTTTTTCGGGACGAGGCCATGGTACCGCTGAAGAATGACTCTGTAAGCGAGGCGCGATGATGTCTGTGCTGAATGCTGCGCACTTCATCCGACTTGAGCGTGGAATGAGCGTTTTGCTGATGCTGAGTCTAGATGAATTTGTTGAAGGCTTTGGCACACGTCATCGCGCGGGGCGGGGTTGTGCGAGCCGCCTTGGTGGGACCCCGATCGCAACCTCTCCCGAGATTCAACGCTCGGCGTTCCGGACACCGGTCTCCGCTCGACACCGCGCCGGCGTGGAGCCTGTTTTTCGTCAGGGGAAGCGCACAATATGTGTAACTATCCAGTATGAAATGGAATTTGTTACAGCGAGAACCCTGCTTTTGCATCGGTATCAAGCAAGAGCAAGAGCAAGAGCAAGAGCAAGAGCAAGAGCATACAGCGATCGAGACAGTTTAAGTCATAAGGACAACCTTTAAAACAAGAGCCTTGAGACATTCTAACCCAATTGCCACCCTTCTACCGCCGATCTGTCTCCGTTCCATTCCAGAGACAACCTCGTCGAGTGGGGATAGAATAAGAGTTCTCTCAGGATATAATAATTAGATGGAGGGGTAAAGTATTGTGTCCAATCACTGGCGGTCGTCGATCGGCGACGAACAGTTTCCAAGGCCCGGGACTTGGTTGAGAACCCGAATATCTCTCGTGATTAGTTTACCCCTGAATATGGAAGGCGAACGGTCGACCGCAAGAGTCAGAAACTGCACTTTAGGAGAAAACACTGGGCGAGGAGTCGCTCCACTTGGGACCCTAAGTTCCGTCGAACTCCTGTCTGTCTGCCACGTCAAAGAACCACCCAGAGGTATTGTTGTCAGCAATATACAATATACATCGCGAACTGCAATCCGGCTCTACACCGATGGCGGATCCGAAACGCTCCAGGGTATCGCCCACTAAACTCTCTCCCTGCCTACGCTCGCAACAAACTCCTCCACTAGATCCCGGTAGTCCTCCGGCCCGTACGGCTCCGTCATCTCCGCGAGCCACCCGCTCTTTCGGTGCACCTTCAGGCCAAGATCGCTGACTAACAAATCAATGTACGGCAGTGCGTCGAACACAAAATCAGGGAATTGCATGCCGTGCCCGGCCGGGTACCGCCATCGGCCAAACCGCGCGTGTAGGCGCGTCTCGCGGCGGACGTCAGCGGCCGTCTTGGTGATAGCGGTCGCTGTGTCCTTCTGCCCGTCGGAGACGGAGCTGAGACCGAAACCGGCTGACCCCTCTTCTGCCTCTTGTTCTGAGATGGAAAGACGCGAGGGAAGCACACGCTCGGGCAACTGGTCGTTAAAATAGGCCGCAATCCAGATCGCCTGGGCGTGGGCGACCATGAATGTGGAGAAGTTGAGGAGCACTCCGGCAAAAGCGACATCTCGCGTCCGGAGGAACCGCGGGGACGCCGGCACCATGAAGTGGTAAAGCGCCCAGGGAGTGAGCAAGGTGGATGGGTTAATTTCATCGGTTGTCGTTAGGCTCTTGGAGGCTAGTAGGGGCTCCAAGTTCTTGTTCTGGACGGGCTGGTCCCGAAGGCGTGGGAAGCGCGACAAGATAATCTCGTCAGCTTCGCGCACCTCTTGCGGAGTAAAGATGCCGCTCTCCGAGGGCTTATGGGGCAGGCCCAATTCCTTGTCAATGCCCTCGGGCAGGAATTTGACGGGTGGTACGTGCTTCCACCCAGTAACACAGCAGAGCGCGTCAGTGTCAAGCTGTGTACCGTCGGACAAGTGCACCGTTCTCGCCGAAAGGCCTGTCAGGTCTGCAATATGCACTTTGATGGTGCCGTCGCGGACAAAGTCGAAGATGTTGGTCGGATAGTTGAGGATGGAGAAGGACGATGCCGTAAACATGGCCTGACTCCACGGCTTCAGCTTACGCAACTCCGGATGGGAGTCGTACTGGTTCAAGGTCAAGACGTCGTTGCCAAGTACAGACCAGAACGCATTCGTGATGGATCGACCGATGGCAGTCCCATGAAAGAAGCGGCGGATCCCGCGGTAGCCGTCAGCGTCACCCCAGATGCAGGGACTGAACCAGGTAAGCAAGCGCGTGTCTGTTTATGGTGGTTAATATGGAGACAAATTCAATCTCTTGGACTTTGTAAAGCCATCATACTCACGGACAAGTTTCTCAAGCCATTTCTTCAAAGGGGTGACATATGGTGGCGAAATCCAGATGGGCCCGTGTCCAGAAGCTAGATGCCAGCCTGTGAGTTCGACCAATCGGTATTATCAATGATCGGGGACACAACCCACATCGAATCACCCAGTCAACTTTGACTCCCTTAGAAGCATAAGTGTATACGACATCCCACGCCGACTTGGTGCCCCCAAACACGGTCACCTTCTTGGCAGATTCCAGTGTATCGGCGTGCTTGGCAAAGTCTTTACTGTGGAAGACGGGCACGCCGAACTGTTCCTGGCCCTCGATGTGCGGAAAGAATGGTTCGGATGTGAGACCAGCAGCCATGACCAGTTTGCGTGCAAAGACCTGGCGTTGGGTATCGCCATTCTGAACCGTCAGTATCCACCCTCCCTCCGCGCCGTCTTGATGCTGAGCAGTGGTGACAGCGGAATCATGGCGAATCTTATCAAGGATGCCGAATGTCTTGGCATATTGCGTGAGGTACTTGAACATCAGCTCCCCGGACATGTGCTCTCCGGGTTTGATACCGAAGGTGTCGCTGTCCATTGGAAAGTCCGGATATTCGAAGGTCCCGAGCATGTTGTTGGTCTTCAACCCTGGATACAACCGGTCCAGAGACCAAACACCTCCTAGGGTTGAACCCGAGTCAAAGACCACTAAGCTCTTCTCCGGGTATAACTGGTGGAATGTCTTTGCGGCACCAAGGCCGAAGACCCCTATTCAATGTCAGCCGGTAAACGCTCGCGCTCACGCGAAGAATGGAAGATCATATGTCCTACCTGCTCCGATAACGACAAAATCAAAAGTCTCCATTGCGGACACAGGCTGGGGACGTCCGTCAAAATCAGCGTTGATGCGCCTGATATCTATGTACGTTCTGTTCTCGGCGGCGAGCTCGAGCACGACCGAGGAATATCAGAGCATGAACGACCTAAGTTCCAGTCCAGGAGGAGGAATATGCAGAAAGAGAATCGATTCTGGAAATATTTGCTGTATGGGCCGGAAATTCGCGGGGTTGCATCGCGCCTCTGAGGCGGACATGGTTCCCCTTCGGGTAAAGAACCGCAAGCTTGGGTCGCGGCCTTCCCTGTCCGCCATGTGTCCAAGAACACGCGAGCCAGAGTGGTCGGGGACTTGTGCGAGTCAGGGAGTTCTTCATGCTGTGGTTTGCGCGATCAAATGGCCGGAGATGAAGACAAGAAAGGCATGGGAGGCGCTCATCAGCTGTCCTTGCTTTGCTCACGAGGTTGAGCTAACATCGCGGAGTCGGTTCCGGGATGCAGTGGAGTGAAGGCTGCCCTGACCCCACCGGACTCGACGGTGCCGCCGTCAGAGGTGATCGACGTCTGTCGACTGCACCGCCCAGTATGTTGGGTAACTGTGGCGCAATGAGCTGAGAACCTGGGTCCATTTTTAAAGGTATGCCTACATAGGAAGAGAATTCCTGGCGTTGCGTAGAGCGCGGGTTGCGCGGTTTCCTGTGTACAAGAAATGCACGTCCTAGCGCCGGCTAACAAACTTTTCTAACGCGGGTTCCATGAATATGGTTTTTTTCTTTTTTTTCCGATGCATGGCGGACGCAGTCGTTCCTCGCATATTGGACCCTTTGGGAAAACCTCCTAACCTGATAAACTAGACGTCGAAAACCGATAAGGATGGCAGTTCATACAACGGATACTCCCAAACCGTAATATTTTCGTTAAACAGTTTGAGTCGACAGCCTTCGAGTCAACCAAGCGGTTTCTACAACCGTGGACAATGCTGAATCCCAACAGTTGGCTGCCCGTTGCCAGCCGCAGGCAAAGTGATTAAGGATAACCACTGTATCGCAGGCAGGGAGGAAACCAGGGAGCACCCAAACTGGGCTGATCGACTCTGGCGGCGAAAGCAAGCGGGCCGAGGGCGTAGAAGTGCCCTAAACCGAGCATGATGTGCACCCAAAGGTTCAATTGCTGTGCGAATATGGATTAAACCAACACCCTACAGGTTTTGGCACAAACAGGATGTTTGCTCGGTCGGACAGGCGCCCTGCCGAGTTTGAGAGACGGCTTGTTCCTGCCAAGATCGAATCGGGGTTTGGGTTCTCAAAATGGTAGTCGAGAGCACAATGTACTGATTTTAAGTGTTGAATCAATTGGCTTCAAGACGCGACAATCCTCGGGATGTCCCCGAAGGGAGGGGTGAGAGAAAAGCAGGGTTCCAGGCGGGAAAGAACGTTTCAAGCTTGGAAGGTCCAAGCCGTCAACATGGCGAATCTCTCTCTCTCTCTCTCTCTCTCTCTCTCTCTCTCTCTCTCTCTCTTTTTTTTTTTTTTTTTTTTACCATTTTACTGACTTACTTTCTTGCTTACTTTCTTACTTTATTTTACCCCAATATTTTTCCCTTTTATAACGGGAGGCGAGGAGGGTTTGGTGATGTAGTAGGAGCTGCCTGATCGATGGAGCTTCTGGACCAACCTGAATGCTAGTCTAATATTTCAGTCGCTGGTTAAGTTTAATCTCCGTTCCCTTCCGTGTTGAACACTGGCAACGGGATGAATTTCTTATTGAGCTTCAGTGTTGGTCAGGAGACGCCATCCTGTGCGCCATGCAATCTCGTGTTAGACAAACAATCGGATTTGAGGAAATCTGCAACTACCCGGCTTAGATTCCGATGAACCCCTTGTCTTCTCTTCTTATGTGGCTTCTGACCCTCGGCTTGCTGCCAGCTTCCGTCAATGAATTTGCAGCACGAGGAACCAACACCAACCATGAGGCTAAGATTCGCATACTCGGAAATTTGACGGTTTGCGGCAGCCACCGCGGATAGTTTGAAGGTCATGAGTTTGCGCGTGAGGATTTCCTTTGATAGGCTTAATTAAGCCACAGGCAATTAGACAGACAAGCATGAGTCGACTATGGCTGGCTAGGACGGGTCTGATGGCTGCTCTTCGTTTTTCTCTCACCTTTTGCACATCACGGATTCGTCATTTTCGTCGCTGGGGTCACTTGTTGAGGGTCCCATACACACATTTTCGGTGCCTTTCGGAGCCGCTACCTGAATCAGGTCTTGCAGAAACCCTCCCCCGCTACTGACCGCCATGGACGCATTTGTGAAGGAAGCCTTTTCACTGCTTGGAATTGGTCTTTTTGTGATTGGGCTCCGGCTTTATGTCAGAATATCCTCAGCTGGACTGAAGAAGCTTTACGTCGATGACTACCTCATGATCGTGGCCACGGCAAGTAACTTCAATCCGCGACATAAACACTCCGACTCCAATTGACTAATCGCTCAGGTGGCCTACTCCGTCGAGACGTACCTAGCCTACTCAGTCGGCGCATTTTGGAAGGGCCTTGCCAACAATGCCATGACCGACGAGCAGCGGTTCCTGCTGGATCCGAACAGCGAGGAATACCGCTTACGGTAAGAGATCCGTCCGCGGCTTCTAGTGAGACATCACCAGATTGACAGACACTTAAGTGTCAATGGCTCCAAGACGCAAGTTGCCGGATGGTCCACGTACACTTTCTTGCTCTGGGTCATCAAGGCGGCCATGTGCTCCTTCTATCTCCGTCTCACGGTATGTCCCGGCGGTGATCGGGGAAGACCGGATTTTGGCTGACCTCAGTGCATTAGGATGGCCTTGCCTTTGAAAGACGAATCTATGCCGGCTTCGTTCTCATCGTTGCGACGTGGATTGCTGTATTTCTCTCCATTATCTTGGGTTGCCATCCGTTCGAGAAGAACTGGCAAATATACCCCAACCCCGGAAGTGAGGAAACTTTCCCACTGCTATGTCACACTCATTTGCTAACATTCGGTAGACGCATGCCAGCCTGCTATTTCGAGAATCGACATTTTCGTCACCGTGGTCCTGAACGTGGTCACCGACATTTATCTCATGAGCATCCCTATTCCGATGCTCTGGAAGTCCTCGTTGAGGCCCCTTAAGAAGGCTGGCCTCATGCTACTCTTTTCTGGCGGCATCTTTGTGACTGCGGCAGGCATTTTGCGTTGCGTTTTAATCATCACTGTAAGCCCCACCGAACCCTTTCGTCCTTTGTCCCTGCATCTTAAGATGCGCGGCACGGGACCAGAGATTTACCAGCCTTGGTTTTTTGCAGGATCCGATCAATGGCGCTCAAAAGGCAGGGTCATGGGCCGTGCGGGAGACCTTTGTTGCCGTTGTCACATCCAATCTGCCCTTCATATCGCCCCTGATCGCTCGTTGCTTCCGTCCAATAATCGGTACCGTACGATCACTGTCCACGTCCACAAATAGGACCCCAAAACTCTCACGAACCGGTGTTGGAAAAGCCCGAGGTTTTGGACTCGAAAGCAAAAATCCGCGCCGTGGCATGGGACCGAGAAGCGTCAACCCAATACCAGACTTCTCCATCAATGGCAGCGATGAGCAGATTTGTGCCAGACAAGACGAGGATGGGGTCAACGAATCTTACGATATAGATCTCGAAGCCGATCGCACGACGCATCGTAGAGGCGGAGTCATTGTGAAACAGACATCGGTGGAAGTGATTGAAACACAGCATTTTGACGAAGAGAGACACGAGGGGGGTATTGGAGATTATTATCTCGTAAAACAGACACAAAGGGATAGTGAACGATTAGCAAGGAAGGCAAGTGTTGGAAGAGGAAAAAGGTCGAGCACTGCGTTTGGGGTAGGAATTGGGAGGACGGCATAAGACGTGCCACTTCCATTTGGTTATTACGAGGCTGGTTTGCGACTTCTTGGGAATATTTAAGTGATCTACAACCAGTCTCTACTCTCAAATCCTCATGTTTCTGTTTTGGACTGCTTAGACAGGTGTTTTTGAATTAATCATTCTCCCTTTGCTGCCAGCAGAGCCTCAAAGAATTTTGGATTGTTGGATCAAACAAGGACCTAGGCGTGTGGTGACTCGTGGAAAAATTAAGGACAGGATGCTGCAAGCCACCTCATATTGAGCAAACATTGGCCTAGGCATGTGAGCTGTCACAAAACGGGACATTTGCAAGCCCTGGCAACCTCAGGTGCTTTTGGGAAGGATATACCCTGTGGGAACCAAGGGAGGATGTTTCCCAGTAAGGAGCAACGAACTAGGTACATACACCTGCTTTACATCACTGAATTAATTGATCCCACTACTGAAAATATTCTATCCTGTGAAAAACCGTGGAATCGTGACTGTTGGTCGTCCAACAGGATATGCGGCTCGACGGTTGGTAACTTCCATTTTAGAACGCTTTCCTGTCTATGAACCCCCTGTTCTCTCGTACTTAGGTCCATTTGTTTAGAGTAATGTTATGCATCTGTGCATATATTACCGCTCATGATCGTACAGAATGTGGTTTCAGCATCTATTGACATTCATAGAGTATACGTTTATCATTGTCCCACCAGGCGTTCAAGGAGTTTGACAATTGTCCCCAGGGCGGTGGTGACCTCGCTGTCATATGCATGTGCCTACAGGCATCGAAGATGTGGGACGCAGCGGCGGCATGGACGGGCAACTAGTCATATAGTACCCTAACCCTAATCACACTACAGAACCCTTGCAGGTGGCCCACCTCCTTTTATCGTGGTCGTGGGGCAGGATTCTGGAACACTTTTGGCGACCAGAGATGCGTCGCATTCCTTTGCCCAACGCCCTCCGCTTGCGCTCTATCCACGCAATGGCTCCTAGTGGGTATATGTGACGTGCTATTTTTCGGTCGGTTCTGACCTTGAAGCAGTCCGCGACTCGCGTCCAGTCGTGATCTCCGGTCCCTCGGGCGTCGGCAAGGGAACCCTCTACAAGTTGCTCTTCCAAGTACGCCCGCTGTCGCCCCTACGCTCCGTACCATCCGGTGCCTGACAATCGCATAGAGACATCCCGACACCTTCACCCTTTCCGTATCGCACACGACTCGTAGCCCGCGGCCCAGCGAGCAGGATGGCGTCGATTACCACTTCGTCACGAAGGAGGCATTTCTGGAACTGAAGGCGCAGAACGGATTCCTTGAGAGGTAGGGTTGCCCACCACCGCGACATTCCATGCTCCCACTAGGGACTCTCCCGGCTGACCCGCTGCAACAGCGCGCAGTTCGGTGACAACTTCTACGGCACATCGAAGGCTACGATCGAAGAACAAACCGCCAAGGGCAAAATCGTCGTTCTGGACATCGAGGTGGAAGGCGTGAAGCAGATTCGGGCCTCGGGCTTTCCCGCTCGCTACGTCTTCATTGCCCCGCCGTCCGAGGAAGAGTTAGAGAAGCGGTTGCGCGGACGCGGAACGGAGAAGGAGGAGTCCAT
This sequence comes from Corynascus novoguineensis, assembly GCA_033296725.1. Classification (NCBI taxonomy): domain Eukaryota; kingdom Fungi; phylum Ascomycota; class Sordariomycetes; order Sordariales; family Chaetomiaceae; genus Corynascus; species Corynascus novoguineensis. The sequence goes on from MU857606.1 coordinate 134,486, forward strand.
CCAGAAGCGGCTGAAGCGGGCCAAGGTAGAGTTGGAGTACTCCAAGGTCCCCGGCATTCACGACAAAATTATTGTGAACGACGTTAGTTTGCCCTGTGTTGGTCCGTTCAAGATGGTTCGAGCGCTAACCTCGTGTAGGATTTGGAGAAGGCGTACAAGGAGCTTGAGGAGTTCATCTTTGCGGAACCCAAGGCAAGCGCTTAGATATGGATGGCTGCGTGTTTCTGATGAGATAGACCGTTCTTATGGGCAAGGAATTTTGTTTGGTTATTTCCTCTCGCGGACGGCTGGATCGTGGTATTCTCTCGCGCACACACGCACATCGGCCTCGCCCCATCACTGATGGACGACTTCAATGAACTGCCGCCTTCCGCTGCAGGGGCCCAAGGATCCATGTGCATCCAATGCACGCTCGAAAAGCTTTTCAAGTCCGGCGTCTCGGCAACTGCCTGCTAAGGTCAAGAACCACCCTCGGAGGCCTTTCACCCGGGTGCGGCTCTCTTTGCTTTAAATCCCGACAACCGGGTTCTCTCCCCGCAATTATTGCCCGTCCAAACCCCGCATACGTCGGAGGAAGCAACCCCAAAGAGAGCTTGGCATTGCCAGGAACGGGAGGTACCAGCATCGCTATTCGTCGAACCGGCCAACAACAATCCTACGTCCAGCCCCCCCAATGCAGGCCTACAATGGCTGAAACGGCTTCGATCTGCATTTCTTTGATATGGCATGTGTTGGAGTTGGGAGGTTATTAAGATGCTGTTCGGATGACCCGCCGACTGTCAAAAGAATGTCCTGTTACCACGATGATATGCTAGGACAGTGAAGATGGCGATCATTGGAGCTAAGGAAGAGCACGTCGACCCGCGTCTGACACGCATTGCGCAGGCGGACAAGAAGCCATGGTACCAGAAACCGAATCTCCGGTTCTTGTACCTCATCCTCGTCCCCACGGGACTCGGCGTGGAATGGACTTCGGGCTTCGACTCGTCCATGATGAACAGTCTACAAGCTGTCCAGTCATGGGTTGACTGTCCGTTTTTTTCCCTTTCTCCACGATAGCTCTACCTCCATGGCTTGAAGTTCAGAAATCTAACAAGCGGACCTGGGTAGACTTCGACAATCCCTCCTCGGACCGACTCGGCCTCCTCAACGCCATGTACTCCCTTGGCGCGCTCATGGCGATCCCCTTTATCCCGACCGTTAGTCAGTACCTCGGCCGGAGGCGAACAATCCTGCTCGCCTCTCTCATCATGTGCATGGGCGCGGGGTTGCAGGCCGGGTCGCGCAACACAGATATGTTCCTGGCCTCGCGCTGGGTGCTCGGCTTCGGTATTCCCTTCGCCATCGTCAACGCCTCATCGCTGATCGGCGAACTGTCGTATGCTAAAGAACGGCCCATCATGACCTCGTTGTTCAATGCTTCGTGGTTCGTAGGCGCCATCGTGGCGGCCGGGACAACCTACGGCACTTTCCAGATGAAATCTACCTGGTCCTGGCGCCTGCCCAGCTTGCTGCAGCTCGTGCCGAGTTTCTTTCAAATCGCATTTATGTACTGGTGTCCCGAATCGCCGCGCTGGCTCATCTCTAAAGACCGCGGAGACGAGGCGTTTGCCATCCTGAAAAAGTACCACAGCGAGGGCGCCGACGGGGACGAGTTTGTGCGGCTCGAGTACGCGCAGATCCAGTCGACTATTGCGCTCGAGAAGGAGGCGGCGGCCAAATTTGTGTGGGCGGACGTGGTGCGTGACGCACCCATGCGCAGGCGCTTCACCATCGCCGCCATTGTCGGCTTCTTCACGCAGTGGAGCGGTAACGGCTTGCTGAGCTTCTACATGAAGAAAATCCTGGCACTCGTCAACATCACAGATAACAGGACGGTGCAGAAGATTATCCTCAGCAATACCTGCTGGGGCTTCATTAATGCCGTTCCGATTGCGCTGATCGCACCGCGGTTTCCGAGACGAGCGATGTTTTTGACTTGCACAATTGGTACGGCGGTGGTATACACGGTCTGGACAATTGCCAGCGCGAGAGCCGAAATTGAAAACTCAACGAGGGCGGCAATTCCGGTTTTGGTGTTCATTTTCGTATACTCGCCGTACGTCTCTTCACTGCTTCGAGTGTTTCAGATTCACCAGTGAGCTAACAACTTTCAGATTCTACAACATCGGTTGGAATGCCCTGGCCTACACCTATATGGTTGAGATCTTCCCCTTCCAACAACGATCCAAGGGCATCGCAGTTGAACAGCTCACCGTGCGGTTCGCTGTCTTTTTCAATACATACGTGAACCCGATCGCGCTCGATAACATTGGTTGGAAATACTACATTGTCTACTGCGTTTGGATCTTGGTCGAGATTGCGACAGTTTATCTCTTATTCCCCGAGACGCACAATCGCACGCTCGAAGAGCTCAGTTTCATTTTTGAGGGCAAGGCAGTCCAGGAGAAGATGCAACAGAACGTCGACAAGGTGCTCGAGGTTGAGCTGGACGCTGTGCAGAAGCCGTCGTCCAAGGACGGAGTGACTACGGCCGAACAACGGGCTTGAGGACGAGACTAGGAACAAGGCACACAGTGGTGTGCACCAAAGAAATCTGGTCGCCGTCTCTATGAGGCTATGCAACACAGAGGAGGTCAATATGCTCGTTTTAAAATAAAGTCGCCTTTGCTAGGGCGCTGTTTCATATTCTTCTGCTGGCCCAACTATATGCGACATATGTACTCACCTTACTGCTAACTGTTATGTCAATCTGGCACGCTTACTGACACCAGTCCGAGTCACCACGTTTCCAGCAGTTGGTAAGCGCTTTTCTAGCGTGGCTTCCCCCCCTTCAGTGCAAGAGAGGTCTTCTCGTTCGGCTTCGACACCGTGCTCCCCTCCACCTTGGCCTCCAACAGCAGCGGATAGAGGTTCAAAAATGCCTCAAAGACATCCTCCTTTTTCTTTGCCCCGGTCAGGACGACCTTCCCGGTCGTGAACACGAGGCACTTGAGGCTGGGCTTCACCATGGTGTACACCAGGCCCGGGAACAGCTCGGGCTCGTGCCGGGCCGACTGCCAGTACTTGTGGGAGATGCGCTCGAGGCGGACGAGGAAACCGCAGGTGACGGAACCTACAAAGTTCTGGACTTTGAAGTTGACGAATTTGACGCTCTGGTAACCGCACTTTTGGATGGCGCGGGCATGGCGGCGAGCGGCCAGCCGCGCGAGCGACTCCGACTTTGCGCCCGTGACCACCATCCGGCCCGAGGCGAAGACGAGAGTAGTCGTGCGTGGCTCGCGGATGCGCATGACGAGGGCATGGAATTTCCTGCGGTTGTACTCGACGTTTCGCGCGTGTTGCGCGATTGTCTGCAAATTCAGTCGGCAGCCGAGATCCGCCGTCGCCACGACATTCTGGACCGTCGGCATCGGCCAGTCGGGTTTGGCGCGTTCCTGCCACGAGGATGCTGGTGGCGCTAATGGTGTGTGAGGCTTGCATTGTGGTAGGTGGTAAGGGCTGGAGTATAAGCGAGTTCTCACGCTGGAGGGCATTCTCACTGTCTATGCCCTTTGGGTAAGGGATTTGTTTCTGGCTGACCTTGAAGACCTTGGAGTTTTCTATCTAGCGATTTAACTCTGTGAGACCCGTTCAAACTCCTGCACAATAAGCATCTCCCCCAAATCCAGGACCACCTGATTACCTTATATTGCCAACGCCTCAGACAAAGGACTTGTAGAACATCGAACTGATCCTATGCTGACTTGACCTTCTTGGACAAAGAGACCTGAGAATACATTGAATTGTTCTCTTTACTCTTAGCAGCTCAGTTTGTGGCACAAAGGAAAACAAACCTCTTGTCTTCCAAACCTTGTTTCGTCACTAGGGTTTCAATTACCCATCCTTCAGAAAGAAGATTGATCGATACTAACTATTCGGTAATGAGAATGGCAGTTTCGCTATCTCCTAGACCTCTAGACAAGCGATAATAACCCAACCAAATCTTGGGTAAGATCGAGTGTCTGAACTTTGGTACATTCTGTTACAGCCCCTATATCAACTGCTCACGAACTCCGCTAGGACCTGCATAAACAGTCAGCTCTACTGGTTCTACCATGATACGTCACTTGGTCTGGATGGCGAAGCAATGCAAGGTCAACGTGATCTGATGCCGCAGCCCGGGCAGTCACAAGCCCAAAGATACATGCTCGAATTGGGCTTCTTATGGCAGAATGACAGCAAAATGTCATTGACTGCATGAGAAAAAAAAAAAGAAGTAAATCCTCTTAGAATTTCAGAGTCGTGAGAAAGTGCCGGAAAACCCCCCCAATGACTCTCAGGATGCCATCAGTCTTCTCCCTTTTCCGGCACAATCGGGACAAAGCGCGCCCCTCGCACGCCAGCGATGAGGGACAATGGAACAAGGTGACCAGACGACGATCACGCTTCTCGATACTAGATTCAGGTGGGCCTAGCCGAGGGACGCGCGAGACTGCCTCCTTTGATAGCGCTCCGGCACCTCTACGATCAGTCCGTGCCTCGACGACCGACGTGCCAGAACTGCCATCGGTTCCAATATATCAGAACTTTGTGTCAGCAAAGCACCTGAGCTATGCAACTCAAAAGTGGCACTACGACGGGTCAAGAAGGGAACGAAGATTGTCCCGCGTGGCAACCATTTCTGACTTCCACTCGCTCCGCCCGCACCCCAAACTCGTCCTCCGAGAACGCGCCGCCGCACCAACGACGGATAAGCCAGCGGAAAATGATCGAGCTACGGAGTTGGCCAGGATCTACCAGTCCATCTTGCCCGACTTTCGTGCCATGTGTGAGGAGGAGGGTGGCAACGAAGCTGGGGTAGACACAAGGCGAAAACCAGAGAATGGCTACCGCGATACAATAATGAATCATGGATATGGTGGCGAAGGAAAAAAGGGAGGGAGGAGTCACGACTTCATCCAAACCTACCCGAAGTCGCCGCCGCCGCCGCCTACTTCGGAACGCCGTCATTGGTCGCCCCCATCTACGATAGCTACTGTCAAAAGCTACGAATTCCCGAACGGCGCTTCCCAACGAAATCATCGAATTGAATCTGGCACATTTCCTCGAAACGAAAATGGGAAGCCACCCAACATCCGGACCACACCATCTCCAGAGCCATCGCTACCGAGGACGACAACCCCCGAACCAGACCACGACGGCCAAAACGGACACGACAGTCAGTCAATGCACAGCCAACAGAGTACCATCGGCCTACAGATCTGCGCCAAGCTGCTCGTCGACCAGCTGAGAAGAGCGCTGGATCTCCAAACGCGCCATGAAGGTGACGCCGGGTGGCGGACGGGCAACGGCCAGAGTGAATCCGAGAAAAGTTCGGACACGAAGCAGTTGGAAATGCTGCTGCTGATTGAGGCCTACGAGAGTGTTTTGTGGCGCTGTAGGAAGGAGGCCGCCATTCGGACTGGGCCCGAGCCGGCGCAGGTGGGTGAGGGTGAAGCAAGTGGCGATCTAGCGGGAGGAATGGGTAGCAACCATGTGGCCGAGGCTGTGCCAATCTTGGAACACTGGTTGGAGACGCTGCACCTTGTCTACGAGGAGACATTTGAAGAGCATGGACAGGCTTGAACACGCCTTTGCTGGCCGGTGAAGGGTCACGGTATCACGCCATGTTCAATGCAAAGTAACGAGGAATGGAGTCACAAGAATAGAAGAAAACAAAAACAAAGGAAGAAAAGGGAGAATTCGGAATTTACGCCACTTCCGATTAATACTATCAGGCCTTCTAACCTGGCAGATAAACAACTCTTTCAAGACATTGATTCTCTTAAGTCTGTTTTGGCCGAGGACGACCGCTTCGCCTTAGTGTTTACACATGACAGATCGAAATTTCACCCTGAATAATCAAAAACTGCCATACTACCTACCTGGTATGCTGGGAGAAGGGCAGTATTACTACAGGAGTTTGGGCTGCACGTTAGCTTACGTGTTCCCTGCTAGTGCACGGTATTGACGTTACATGGCACTCTATCCGGAACCTGGAACCCACACTGATGATGGAGGGGAACCGATCAATTCCCCATATCCCTTTGCTTCGCGTAGTCATGAGCCATAATAACGAAGTGTGACGGAGCCATGAACAGGCGGATCGCCATGATCTACGGTGACGCGTATCAAAAATGACACGGTTCGAGAGAAACGGGACGGAATTGGTTGACTCCGTGCCCTGCCCCTTGACGTTTTGGGGATCTGAGACGATCTGAGCAATGATGAAGGGGGGTTTCATTACTTCTAGTACTACAACTGCGTACTCATATCACAGCCAAACGCACGGAAACCGATGGTCGTTCAGGCAATATGCGACAAAGTGAAGGGCAACCCAATTTCTCAGTTCGTTGCGGTCCTGGCTCCGGAAGTGTATACCGAATCATTGGCTTCCTCCAGGGGCTGAGCATTTTAGCCAGAATCCGAACCAGGGCCGCAACAAGAGCCTCTGGAACATTCATATATGCATATCCAAGCACGGAACCAAGCATCCAATGAGACACTTGAGTATATACCGTTTCTCATGCCAAATCCGGGATCACGTCAGGAACTTGCCGAGCCAATACACTTTCTCCATGGTTGAGCTTTATCGGACTCTCGCTCGTGTAAGCTAAAGCATGTGGTGAGCTTGGCGGTTCAAAATATGAAAATACGTGATCGTGGTTAACCTCCAGGAAGCGAAGGACCTTATTCATAATATTTACAAGTACACTTACCTACGCTGCCACTGTACGAGGTTTTATACTGTACACATACCCTATCCACTAATCCAATCCGCACAATTTCACGGAGTACTATAATGTGGAAGACCAGTTTGTTGGTGTCGGGTGTGCTGTGATCATCGTCTGCCACGCGCTCTGGTTGGTCCGCCAAAGCGACGAAGCTTCTTTCCGGGCAGATCTGTTCAAGAACAAAAACTTGTCAGTTCAGAGCTGCACTTTGGATTGGCTGGAGCAAGCCAGAACGTTCCTGCACAGGTGGGAATTCCTTGTGTGCTGCGTGATAGTGTGTGTAGTCTGAATTGAACAAGCAAAGATGGTACAATCCTCAGAGCGCCAATCCTTGTATGAACATCACCCGCTTACCGAACCGTTTACCATGAGGCCGATCCTCCCCCACCTGATCTTTCCGGAAGATCAATATGTCGCCATCTCGCTCGTACCTACGGCGGCCGCAGGGCCGTCTCAATACTAAACGCTGAAAAAGCAATGCCCAGTACAAAGCCCATCCTGAGTGAGACACGAACCCTACATCACTAGTAGCTCAGTGATCCTCTCTGTTCTCGCTACTACTAGTAGATATCAACCTTAGCCTCCTCAACCGCAATGGAAGAAGAAAAACCTTCAACTGGACCCAGGCGCATTCTCCTCCTCACCAACTCGGAGTATGGCCAGGCCAACGTCTTCCTCGCAACGAGCTATGCCTTGCTCACGCTCCAGGACGAAGATGTTGAGGTTCACTTTGCTTCGTTTCCGCGTATACGGTCCTCCGTCATAGCCACCTCGGAACATGTTCGACGAGACAGGCCCGGGGCGCGGCCCATAGTCTTCCACACGGTCGACGGGAAAGACATGGTGTCGGCGTGGACACGTCCCGAAATCGTGGCCGAGCAGAGAGCGCTCAACAAGCGCAGTGTGGTCCCGCTCGTCGACGTCGTTAGGCGCACCCTGGTGCTCCTCAAGGTGACTCTTCCCTGGACCGGCCCAGAGTTTGTGCAGATCATGCGCTCTGTCGCCGGCATTGTGGATGAGGTGCAGCCCGACATCACAGCCGTCGACCCAGCCTTTGCTCCGGCCCTGACCGTCCTCCGGCACCTCGGGGTCAAGTCGGTCATCCTCACGCCTAACACCATCAAGGACTTTGCCATGCCGCTTCAGCCCAACGCCGAGCCCCTCTGGAAATATCCATGGTGCGCTTCCTCCTGCCTAGACTTCCTCTCCTGATCTAACAACCCCATGCAAAGCCACGGAACCGCACACATGTTCCCCCTTCCGTGGCGCGCCATCCCGCTCAATGTTCTACTGATCGTTCTGTCCCTCATCGTGACGATCATCGACCCGCACCGGCGCGCGCTGGCTGCCTACTTGGCGGCGAACTACCACCGGGACACCAAGCTCACGACACTCGCAACACTGACGCTCAACCCTCTCGCACTGCAGCGCGCGGGGGTGCGCCTCCTTGTCGCCAACACGCCTGAAATTGAGTTCCCCCTCACTATCGCCCGCCCATCCCACATTCTCCCCTGCGGGCCAATCCTCCGTCCCGTGGCGCGGCCCCTCATCGAGGCGGATCCGGACTTGGCTACCTGGCTGGCTGGGGGGCCGGTGGTGTATATTAACTTGGGCACCCACGTGTTCTATGATGCGGCGGCCGCAGCCGAGATGGCGGGCGCACTGCGGTGGTTGTTGGCTGTCTATCATAAGGGACGGGCGGAATCGAAGGAGAAGCGGGGAGGAGGACTGAGGGTGCTGTGGAAAGTCCCTCGCCGCGGGGTCGAGGTGGCGGCCGGGTGGAAGAAGGTGGACGGCGTGTTTGGGCCCGGTGGGGTGGTGGAGAGACTACTCGGGGACGAGGTGAGGGACGGGGTCATCCGCATCGTCGAGTGGCTCGAGCCTGAGCCGACGTCCGTGCTTGAGGCCGGGACCGTGGTTTGTGCCGTGCATCACGGGGGCGCCAACTCGTTTCTCGAGGCCGTGTCGTAAGTTTCCGAGAGAGGAGGGTATGGGCTGGTTTCCTGGCTGTGCTCCTACTAACGCCTTGGCTGTTCGTAGTGCCGGAGTCCCTCAGATAGTCCTCCCTCTTTGGATGGACACGTACGACTTTGCTCGCAGGGCTGAAATTCTTGGGATCGGCCGATGGGGTAACCGCGGGGCTGGCAAGCTCTGCAAGAGTAACCAGCTGGGAGAGATTCTAGCCGATGTGGTTGTCGGAGAACGGTCGACGGTCTATGCGGCGAAAGCTAAGGAGTTGGCCGAGCTGTGCAAGAAGTCCGGCGGTGGAAGAGTTATCGCGGCACGGCATATACTAGCTGCCATCTAGGACGGTAGGCCTCAGTCACCCTCGGCTGCCGGAGGTGAGAAAGAGAGGGACTCGCTGTTGGATGGCGGGAGTAACGGGCATGTTCCGCGCTAAGCTGGACATGAAGAAACGACCGCGGGCATACTGGTAACACATGATCGGCATTCCATCAGCAGATGTCGGATTCTGGACGAATGGATGGAACTCATTTGCCCGGTGGCACAGAGCTTATAGGGTCCTGGCACGCAAACCATGAACTTGACGAATGAATAGTCGCTTAGCCTCCAACGCGTACAAGCCCACTACCTCAGCCTTTCTTCCGCTGCACCAGCTGCCCCTCGACATGACTAACAGCAGATTGATTTGGGCTGCGTTCTCCAAGTATTCATCGTCCTATCCTCAGCAGCTAGAGCGAGGTCTGCTGGTTGATGCTGTATAGTGTATGGTGTTAGTGAAGTTCCTCGAGATGTCGCTACCATTGGTCTGGTTGTTGTTGCTCGTCGTTCAGCTTCCATCTCTTTGTCGCCATTCCGTGTTTGATCGGTTGCCTGGACAGGTTTTATGTCCGCGGCGACCCTTTCCTGAGTGAGATGGCACTTGTCCCTTCGAAAAACCGAGAGACTTCCTCGTTTTGCCTTGGTGTATCGTAGCATGCCTTTCCTCAAGGCTATTGATTTCTGACACATTCAATTCTGTTGGATCAAACGGTGGTTTAGTGGTGGAGGGAGCCACCAAAAAAACGGGGATGCTGCAGGTCACCGTTTGATCAGGAGCTTTTGGGAAGGATATATCCTGTGGGAACCAAGAGAAGATGTTTCCTAGGAAGGAGCAACGAACTACACACCTGCTTCAGCACTGAATTAATTCATCCTACTACTGAAAATCTTTTATCTTGTGGAAAACCGTGGAATCGTGGCTGTTGGTCTTCCAACAAATTCCTATATTCACATTGACTTATGTCGACCTCCTGATTATGACATACCCGGTCTAGACTATCCTCTGAAATGGATTAACAAAGGCGATGTGAATTGACACGAGCCTTCATATTCGGTAATCCCAAACGGTTCAAAATAAGTGCACAAGCGATAGCTTGACAGTCTTAGGGACTCCCAAAACGGAGAACCGGCTCCCATCAAGGGGGAACCTCAGGGAAATATGTCCTAGATAGGACGCACCATACCATACAGTCAGTATAGCTGGCTGCTTAATTGCTTACTGGAGAGCTTTAAGAGCTCTCCCTAACAAGTGACTCTATAATAGCGAAGTTGCCTGCAATAGCTATCTACCTTGAGCTATCCCCTTATCGATTGGTGATGCTCGCCTTGGGTAGCCAGCGCTCCCGGGCTATCGAGTGACCTTCGTCTTGGCTCTTCGCTGGTTAGTAGCATGCCGTGCTCCTGCGCCCCGCTGGCCCGCGATCCATGGTTTGTTCGTAACAGACTGTATAGCAGAAGTGCGGCGGAAGCCAGGGAATATTGTCAGCAATTACCGCAGACGTCACATAGATCCCACACTGCTCGAGGCTACACAGATTCAGCTCGATCTAACCCGGGTAGACCCTCGTAAAGCGGGGAAACTGAAACTTAGACCCAGGTCCCGAACGCCGCCTTCGAATGCCAGCATAGTAGCCGGGATTACAATATGGTAAACTGAGGCATGCGTACCCTTGCCCAGAATGAGACGAATTTTACTTTATCCGTTCGGTAACTCTGAGAATTGGGCGATATGTGCTGCCTACCTTCCCCACGGGATCCGTGGGACAACCTACGCAATACAAATATGGAATGTAGGACGGATGTAGGCATGGAGTGGACGTGATGATGGTCAAGATTTTGGTCACAATCATTTGTAGAGAGGAGGCAATGTGTTGTCAGTAACGCAGGGGTGAAGCGGATTGAATCGTAGATTTCGGACGAAATTGCTTTGAACAGTCTGCTTTCACAGGGCCCCAAAACAAAGCATAGCTGTAATTACGATACGAAACTCGCCCTAGTCCTAGCTTTTACGAAACGAACAGAATCGATGGTCAAACAAACGTCTACAGTACTGCATATAAATCTGATCACAGCGTAATTAGGACTTGTCTTTGACGCACTTGGTCGCCGTACTGAAGAAACAAGGCCGGTTTCTGTTCAAGAATGCAGCCCAGAAGTAGGGGGAAAAATGAAAAGAGTGAAACACCCAATCCCATCCAGAAGTTCAATTTAAAAGAATACAGATAGACTAATGTCGGTTGTTCTATGACACTGAATGTCTCTAGCTATTACCTAAAGCAAGGCCATCAACTATTTCAAGGGGGGGGAGACTGCCAATCTCACACATCTCCGCCGAACATACACGCATATTACACAAATGTCAAGTGTATCACAGCGCCTTAACCGTTGGGGTGTCAAAATTCCATGAGCCTTCAAGAACTGGGGGTGACCCTCGTGGACCAGCGATAGAACTCTCGGGAGGCCCAGTACCGGGGCCTGCGAGTAGTAGCCGGGGCCTACAAAGCCACCCCAATCTGCTATTTAGAAACGGAAACTTTTATAACCCCCCTTATACCTTCGCTCTAACAAGCCGCTACGAACTTCGAAATGTTAACTTGACCCACCAGTACTACAGGTCAAGAGAGGTTCTGGTCCCCTGAGATTGCCAAAGAGGCAGCTAATACAAGGAGCCTGCCTCTGGCTCTATGGAAGGCTTAGGGAAAGAAAGAAATGCAGAGTCCCAAGACTGACACAGAGCCCACCAGAACCCATGGCTCTCAAAGACTACAGCCTGGTCATCAGGGAATGGATATCCCACGGGGGACCTCTCAGGGGATGGCACGCTGCCAACATACGTATACAATAACCCAAAATTGGGACTTTTCCCTCTACACTTGGCGCAATACCAAACCACGATATATATTCTTAGGAGCTAGCAGCAACAAAATGCACCATAAGCACACTCTCACTGCTTAGATCAGCAGTATCAAGTTATCAACACGCATGGAAAGGGCCGTTCTCACCCTTGGGCAACCTCGAGCGCACTATGGCCAACAGCATATCCGCCGCGTCTGTAAACCGGTCAGGAATATGGAAAAACGTGAACTTGGAAACGATATAATGGCACATTGCCAAAAGTGAGTACAAGTTTCTAAAGGCTGCCAAGATGAAGTCCCGAGATGCCATGGCACCGCGCCACTTGTCAAACCTAAACACCTAGAATGCAGTCGACGACACTTAGTATAGCACAATCCAAGAAGCATTAGCAAACGCTTGACTAGCAAGTCGAACCAACACTCCAAAAAAAAAAAAAAGAAAGAAATCAAACTACCTCTCAACCTAGAGACCGTTCAAGCAACGACACGGTTCGCAAAGGCCACGGGCCGGCTCGAATTGAACCCACAGCAGGCCGACAAAACACCAGAAGGACTAACTACACTCCACCTACCACTCTTCACCCCGTGCCACTTGGAACCACTCATATGCTCAACCCAGAAAATGTCTTGCAGCAGCTAAACGTCGACCCATATATAGAAGCCCTTCTATATCCATTCACAAACAATCTGCATGCTCAATCAGGCACAACGCTCAATCGCAAGGTGAAGACATTTCGAAGCCAGCAAAACTGGAGGTTGGGATTGCACCCAAACACTTGTAACAGGGTAGTTCGGAAACACCGGAGACAACAACGATCATAGGCAGGTCTCCGAACAAAATAGCGTGCCCAGAAGTCAGCAAAGAGGGACTTGATACCTCCTCACGACTTCTTGTAAATAGGTCCCCCAGTAGAGCCCACAGAATTATACTTCACAATGGGACACTTGGCCGGCCGCTGGCCCGGCTGATGCTGAATACCAAGGAACTACCCCTGTCATTTGCACTCGTCCCCAACATTTCCTCTCAACAACGCCACTATAACTCCTGTCAACTCAAGCAGTGCCCGTAATGTTAACCAAGGGCCAGTTGATCCCCGCATCGGCGGCTCCGGTGTTGCCCAACCCGGCGCAGCTGTAAAGCCCAACGTCGTTGTTCTCCACCGCCCGCATGAAGACCAGGTCGACGCATTGAGCTATAGCAATGTCAGCATGAATTTCTTTTTCCTGCAATGGTCGAGGGCGTGTATAGGGCAACCGGGGGTAAAAGGGGTCAAGGGCGAGAGAGGCTGCAGTGGATCTTAAAATTTCTGCATTTTAGGTCACACGTACTCCGATCCGAAGGCTCCAGCGCAATGCGGCCGTCATCCATGACAAACCAATTCTGGGACTCGGTCTCCTCGCACTCGTTGACGAAAATCTTGCCCATGTCCCTCCAGTTGGCTGTTGTTTGGAGATGTTAGTCAGCCCTGGGTTTCTTTTCCTCGTGACATTTCTTTTCCTCGAGATAAGCACTCACCTTGAGGGCCGCCGTCCATGCACAGGGTCGTGTCTGCTAGCTGAATCTTGGTCGACCCGGTCTTGAGATACCACTGCTGCTCGGGTGACTCGGCAGCGGTCTTGCTGTAACAGGCGACGCAGCCGCATCAGCTTGGTCCCTTCTAAGATAACTAAGTCAATGTGGCGAGCAAGCCAAGAACGTACACAATCGTCGTGCTGCCGGCGACGCGCTCCTTGGCCACGATAACAAACTTGGTGTTAACCTTGGACGTGATGTAGACGGTACTATAACCCTCAGGGGCCTGGGCAAAGCCCGTCGCGGCAAGGGCGAGGAAGAGAACGGACGTTCCGAGCATCATGACGAGATTCGACACAGAATGGTAGTCTGGTTTTCTTAGTAAGTCATTGAACACAAGCTTTGGGGAATGTCTGAGGGCCTGGCATGCATATGTAGGCCGAGATAGAGGCATCCAGCCCCTGTTCCCCGCTTAATATACGGTAGCTGGGGAAGCTTTAATTTGAAAATGGCCCTTCTACAAACACCGATAGGCTGACATCTACTAGAGCGACGAACTGCTCGAGCTGATCCAACCCTCTGAATTGAGCCACGATCAAGGGCCGTGTGTCCAGGGATCGGCAGATAGATTCCCAGCCAAAAGGGGTTTGTCCATATTGCTGCCCCCGGGCCCATCCGTTCCGGTTGGCTAATCCGCTACCCTCAGCCTGGAGGGGTCGGATAAATCCGAGTATTTCGCCTCGGGATAACTCAAGTGCGAGGACGGAAGACTGCATTTACTTTGTCCACTCACGGTTATTAAGAGCTAATGTCCTGCGTCATACCGTCCTTGGACAAAGCGATCAAAGTACAGACTAACGCGTTCCTTTTTTTCGTGGAAAACAAACAACTTAACAAAGGTCAAAATGAAAGTATCGATGTTATCATGTCTTCATTCATCTGTTTGTCTATCGGGAGATTTCCTATTTCATACCATGCTTCACGGAGCACTATAATCATCCCAACTAACTATCATTACATCCCCTATCTCGAGGGGGAGGGGGGGGTGGGTGAAGGAGATCAAAACTCTATATGCACGTAAGCATGTGATATGTTCCTAGTATATAGTATTAAAGTTGAGCCACCACATCGTGTCTACGAATGACCATAGCAAGCTGCCCTTCCTCTCTATTTATATCATTCTACAACAGCGCAGCAACCAGTCCAACCAGCATCAACCCCATGCCAGCTCTCGTCGAAACGCCGGCATTTCCTTCATCCTCGCCGTCATCGACAGCCTCCCCACCGTTACTACCACCATTGCTATCACCATTGCTATCACCATTACCGCTCTCGCCGTTTTCGGACCCGGCCAATTCACTCCACCCGTTCTGAGCGCCCAACGCAACTACCAAGGCAGCGAGCGCGTTCACCTCGGAGGGCGGACCCGTCGTCTTGACCTCCTCGCCCTCGACCACCTCGCCTGCCCAACGGTAACCGCACTCCCGCCCGCGCAGGCCGCCATCGCACGTCGCGACTGCCGACTCGACCGTGGTGCGGAGCGCAGCCGCGACGGAACGATCGCCGTCATCACCGTTAGTCCGTAGTTCCGGAACCAGGGTCGCCGCGGTGGCCAGCGACCGCAACGTGATGCCCTTTTGCCAGTGTATGTCGCCGTTGCAGTCCGACGTGGTGTTCTCGCATGCGCGCTCGACGAGCGTGCCATCTGGGAAGAAGTGCGCCATCGCGCGACTGGCGAGTGACGTGACGCGCTCGGACCAAACTTTTTGCTTGTGCCTATGGTTGTTGCTCTCGCCTGTCTGCAGTTTGTTATCATATTAATTACAAGTCAGTTCAGTGTGTAGGGGTCGAAAGCGAGCGGAAAAAACAGAAAGAGCGTACGTGATTGGACATGTAGGCGGCTGCTTCGAGGAGCACGCCCAATGCGTAGGACCACTGCAGGCTGGAGACTGTTTCGCAGTCGTCATTAACATTTACGCTGTCATAGACATTGAACTCGTCGTCGATGAGCCCGACGCTGGTGAGCCAGTCCCAGCTCTTCTCTGCCCAGTCGGCGTACGTTTCGTTGTCGGTGAACCGGTACAGGCGGGTGCCGAGGTTGAGGAAGACGGCCGTCGACACAGTGTTCTTGACGTCGTATCCGGAAGAGACAGGCGCCAGCATCCACCGCAGACCGCCCTCGCACTCCCCATCCTCCTCGATCGAGTAGCGGGCCGCCTGCATCTCAAAAACGGCCTTGGCCAGGTTGATCCAGCTCGGCTCGTCCTCCGAGGGGCTAGGGAGGTCTAGCTCGGCCGCTTGCATGGCTGCCAATGCCCAGAAGCCATGATCATCATTTCCGATGCTTACTGTGTAGTTTGGAGGCAGGAACGCGTGATCGAGATCGGGGCCGCTCTGGGCCAGCAAGGCCTCCGCCGTCACGTCGTTGTACGTGGTGTCGCCGGTATAGCGCCAGTAGTCGATCAGGGTCGACCAGACAATCGCATTGGTCCACCAAAAGTAGTCTCCGTTTGGCGGGGGACTGTCTAGGAGGCCGAGGATCTCGCCCGTCCGGTTTCCCTTGTAATATGACATGACGTCGAACGCCACATCTTTGGCTGCAGCCCTAATAGAGCCTGCGAGGGCAAGTCAGTCTCCAAGGTTTCTGCGCCGACGCGTCTGAGCCCCAAGAACGTATTTTCTTTCTTACTTGCTGAATCAAAGTCAACCTGCAACGCTGCCAGCGCTGAGCTGGCGCCAGCGAGCAGAAGCGGAAGCGATTGTTTGTACATGGTCACGGTGCCTAAGGATCGTGACGCTGGCGGTCAGTCGAGGCGAGGACGCGATTAGCTTAGCTTCCCAGGCCCACATGCACACATACTTGGGGTGCTGTCATCCTTTTATCTTATTCTGGTTATCCGAGCGGAACACTTCCCTGAGAGTCGAAATCCGAGCAGGATCCAAAAAGATCCATCCACCAAATTTTGTTTTGCTTGGCGGCTGCCTGTAACTGGTTGCCCTACGGTGGTGGCTGCAGCATTCCCGTGGTACCCACCGAGTATAGGGGCGCAGTCTTGTCAAGCCGCTCTGGGGTGTGGATGTTTTCACGCCACTTCTGGACTACATTATTGACCGAAATGGACTTGTCGGATGAAGGTTGCAGCAGCGCTACGAGTGTTCCGGATTCGCGAATTTGTGAGACAAAAATCCCGGGTTGCATGCAAGGGCGCTGCCTGGATTGCATGGTAGGTTATCTTTAGCATGCTGTGGTAAATCTGCAACCAATGAGCGCTACTGGCTAGCTACCTGAATCCCGAGCTATTGTTCTTTGGCTGAGTGTTCCCTTGTTCCATTCTGCACACGTTGACCGTCAGTGAAAACACAACCCTCTCTGTTACGTTACCTACTCAATCCGCGTAACGACAACACGGCAACCCAGCATGAGGGCACTGAATCGCTGGCAATCAAGAACACGACCTTCCGACGTTTGCTCACTCTTCTCGCACTTAGGATTACCGGGCAACTCTATGGATCCCGCGGCCCTTGCGTTCCCATCTCCAGGCATTTGATCGTCAAAACCGGGCCATTTGCTCACCTCACCGAGGCCGCAACCCTAGAATTCGTGGCGCGCAAAACATCCATCCCCCTGCCACGGGTGCACTCCGCGTTCGTCCACAAGAACAGAGCGATCATCGTCATGGATCGGCTCCGCGGCGTGTCTCTCACCAAGGCGTGGAGAAGGCTGTCAGAGAAGGCTGTCAGAGAAGGACCTCGACGCCATCTTTCAGCAGCTCCGCGCGCTTCCTCCGCCTCCTGGGTGCGGAATTGAGAGCTGCGTGGGCGGCTCACTACGCGACTCCCGCATCCCTCGGTCTTGGCCCCGGTTCGGGCCGTTCCAGACCACTCAAGAGTTCCACCTTTGGCTCCGCCACGGGCTCCAGCCCGAGGACCATCCCGACCGTAAAGAGGACGAGGACTGGAACGATATCAAAGCAATGGTTCAACGGCAGGACGGGCCATGGCCGCCTCCAGTGTTCACCCATGGAGACCTGAATCCGTCCAACATCCTGGTTCGCGGTAATCGCGTGGTGGGCATCATCGACTGGGAGTTTGCAGGCTGGTACCCCTGTTACTGGGAATACACATCCGCCTGGCAAGCACACCTCACTCGACAGGGCTGGGAAGAGGCCATCAAACAGTTCCTCGATCCTTATGACCATGAGCTGAAAATGGAGACGACGCGCCAGCGATGGTGGGGCGGCTAATCACGACTTCAAAAGTCTCAGAACAAAACTTGTTTTAACATCATTACGCCAGCTTCGCACGCCCCTGGGCATCCCATGCCAATCCTACCCCAAACTCCATCAAGGGATGGTCTCCTTCCCCTGGAGCATATCCCACGTGGGCTTGGGCTGCTGCGTATCCTGCTCGATCGTGTACCTCCCGCTCGCCGTCTTGCGCGCAACGTATTCGCGAGCCACGCGCTCGATCCTGTCCCAGTCAAACTCCGCTGTCCCAACGGCCCTGCCGTGCTCGTCGGCCCTGATTACCCCCACGCGCTCGCGAGCCGGGCACCCACCCTGAACGGGATGGTTTTTGACGTGATACCGCGTCCCCGGCACCTCCATGTCCCTCTCGTGTTTGGGTCTGACAAGGAAGCCCCAGTGGTATCTGATTGGTTTCAATGAGCGGTCGTCAACAGATTTCACGACTTGAAGAGATAGGAAACATAGTGAACGGTAAGGTGACAAAGGGGAGCCGAATCGACATTTAGGTTGTAATGATGCATCAGGAGTTGGTAAAGAATCAGCGGAAAGAGAAGTACTTTCGTTCCTCGTTGTTGGTTACTCCGCTACGGTACAGGCTACATAGGGTCGTTTTTTTGTTCGATACCATGGTCAAGTACGGAGCCCGTTGACCAAGGAGGTATAACAGTGTAGGTCGACCTTAGGTGAGGAAACATCCGCAGTAGAGTTGAGAAGCTGCCACAGACACAGATACTCGACCGTCGAGTACTTAAGTCACCACCGCCTACGCGGTACGATATATTCCTTGATTTACATTCATTGCGGGGTCAGAGCAAGCCGACTATCTTGAAAGGATAACTTCCTTTGGCGCTAATACGCGCGCGCTTCATCAAACAGTCCGCGTCTATGGCAGGGCACAACAGCATCACCCCACCCTCCCAAGTCCGACCACTACATCTTTCGATTGGTTACCGTTCCCTCGGTAACCGCAAATATGCCAGTCCATTTAGTATTTTTATTTGGTAGCATTGACAACGTGGCTTTCACATCTGTATTGTATGCTGATCCTTTGGACATTCATTACCCGTCAAACTCACCGGCCGGAAGCAGGGGTGAGGAGCGTCTGCTTGGTGTTGATATAATAGGTGGCACCTATCATCCCGAAAACTGTCAGACAGTGGAAAAGGAAGAGGATTAGATACTGAGGATCAATTCTGACAGTTACATTAAGTGGAACTCTTGACATCCTGGCGTTGAAGAAGATAAGAAACGATGAACAAGGTGCCCCTGGCCATAATCTGTTTTGGCGGGTTCATGTCGAGGTATCGTCTTGGGTTAGCTACCGGAATTGGTGGTTGTCTGCGGAGGCTTGCCCGCCCAGGCCGCGGCAGTGTGAGCGATGTACAAAAGCAAGAGGTCCTTCTCAAATGCGGGCGTGGGAGTGGAAGTCGAAAGGTCGACGGCCAGATGGTTTCAAACGCTGAACCATAATGATGATAGCTTACCGCTTCATCTGGTCTATTGATGATTCTATACCCTGTACCGTTTCCTAATGACCCTTGGCGCCCTACGATGATCTATTACAACACGCAGCGTCATAACCCGTATGCTCTCGTCCGTCTAAGCCATGGATTGGCCAGAGTGAGGCTGGAAAGCAGGCAGTAGCGCCTCTAAATGACCTAATCCCTCTAGACCGACCGCAACGGGTGATCTGAGAATAGTAGGCGTCGAAATGTAATTATTGTGTGAAAACCAGCAGAACGTCCACATCAAAACTGAAGCATGACCCTAGCCTAGCCCATCCGGGTAGTCTCAAAACGACAAATTCAAACAATCATCACCAGCTCTTTAGACGGCTCCGTAAATCCTGCATCGAAAGTTAGCTTTCAAACGCATCGTCAAACTTGCTTGGGTGCAACGTACGTCTCCATAAGAATACCGGTGACACGGTAGGGGTCGGCATTGCTGGCGGGCCTGCGGTCCTCGAAGTAACCGCAACCCTTGGCAGCGACTTCACGAGGAATGCGAATGGATGCGCCGCGGTTGGCAACGCCACTAAGATATGGTCAGCCAATGCCTGTTTGGGCATCGTGAGATCCAACTTACTATGTGAACGTGTCGATGGCGCCGGTCTCGTGACGGCCGGTAAGACGCTTCTCGTTGTCCTCGCCGTAGACAGCGATATGCTCCGCGTGCCTGGCCTCGAGCTTCTTGATGGCAGCTTCGATGGCCTTCATACCACCCTCCTCACGCATCTCCTTGGTCGAGAAGTTGCTGTGCATGCCGGCACCGTTCCAGTCACCAGGGATGAGCTTGGGGTGCAGCGAAACCTTGACGCCGAAGTCCTCGGCAACACGGGCCAGAATGTAACGGGCAATCCAGAGATCGTCACCCACTAGGCGGCAAGTCAGTACACTTATGTTTGATGGGAGACGAGACCGATGGGAGATCACATACTGCTGATGCCAACGCAAGGGCCGACCTGGAACTCCCACTGTGATTTGCTGACCTCCGCGTTGGTGCCGGAGATCTTGACGCCAGCGTAGATGCAGGCGCGGAGATGGCTCTCGACGATATCGCGCTGCACAACCCGGCCGGCACCGACACCGCAGTAGTAGGGGCCTTGAGGCGCGGGGAAGCCCTGCGTGAAGAATGTCAGTCGTCGAAACTCCTTTTAAAGTCAAACCCAAAAGGGGTCGAAGAGAAGCACATACATTCTGGGGCCAGCCAAACGGCCTATCGCTCAAGTCCAAGAGGGTGTATTCTTGCTCCAACCCAAACCAAGGTTCTGTCTCGGCATGCGCCTGCATGAGTTTCGCGCACTCGTGGCGGTAGTTGTACTTGTTGGGGGTTCCGTCGTGGTTCCAGCACTCGGTCAAAACACTAGACAAAGGGTTAGCGCACTGCGTCCGCCACAGATTCGGTTGTAACAGGTTCTGGTAACATCAACTTACAGGATGTTGTTGCCCTTCCTGAAAGGGTCGGGGTAGACGGCGCAGGGGCGGAGATAGACATCTGAGTTCTCGCCAGGAGCCTGGCCGGTGGAACTCCCGTCGAAGTTCCAGATGGGTAATGTCTCAACATCCCACTGCTTGCCGTCTTCGCGAGGCTCGAGGGTCTGCAAGCTCGGTCAGCTTCCAACGTTGTGTAAGTCAATCGACTATCGGCATGGAATGCGTACGCGAGTCTTGGAGCGGGTGTTGCCCTCGGAGTCGATCCAAACATACTCGGCGATGACGATGCCCCTTTGATCGAGACTCGTGTAGTTTTTGACCTAAGAGGCGTGCTACGTTAATGCTGTGTCCGGTTATCGTCTTTGAGTATGTCGGTACTTACAATCTCTGTCCGAGAAACGGCTGCTTCTGATGTCGCCTGCACACACAAGTTGTCAATACGTGGGGTTGCGATGCTTGGGGGACTTCAAAGCCTTACCATGGTTGCTGTTGCTGCTGACGCGGCTACTGAAAATCTGGGGTATCTGCGTAAGGTTTGAAGGGAGAGAGGTGCTGCGAGATATCTCAACTGTAGTTGAAGATGCAAATAATAAAACAAGGAACTCAATTGGAGGAAAGCAAAGGATTTGGGCACTTTGTAAGAGTTCACATTTCAACAAGACGAGGGAATTTAGGGGATTTCATCGGCAGCAGGTTCGCCCCGCCATGGTGTGGGGGAGTGGGGCAGAAGCATTTGTTCCATGATCTGGTCGCTGGTCCCTGGCGGCATGCATGAGACACTGCAGCCCAAACACGCGACAATTCCCAAATTCAAGCCCCGTTTCTCACCAATAGCGCTTCGTCTCGCCGGCGCTCTATTACGGTTGTTACTCTAAGCGAAGAAAAGCTCGTAGCCCAATGAGGGTTTTTTTTTCTCATTCTTGTTACATACAATTAGGTCACAATGGTCGGAGTCGCCGTAGTGCACACTATTCCGGGCTGGCCTCCGATAAAACTTGGGTAAGTCAAACCCACACCCCACTATGGAGTCGCCCAGTAGCCAACGATTGCCACAGTCCAGATTCCGCTATCGGCCGCCTCTGATTCGCCAAACGGTCCCGTTTGCGTAAAGGCGCTGATGCGTGCAAAAGCTCAAAGGCCGGCTGACGGACACAGCCTGGCGGCTTGGGAGCCGCTGATGTTGCAAAATGTCCGGGGTGCCCTTAAATCCCTCGTGAGCCAACACAAGACGACCGCGAACTTCTGTGACATTCACCATTCTCACGCTCATCCGAACTCGACACCACAGGCAGCGCTTGCAGCACTTGCAGCACTTGCGTTCGAGATGTTTCATCAACGACAACCTGGAATCCGTCTGGCTACGAACTATAAGCTCACCGCCACATCGGAGATTCTAAACATAGCAATACTCGCACTGTTTAATACGAAACTGTGAAGCTAGGGCCCAGCGACCAGGCCGGCCAGTATCGTTTCACAGTTTGCCACCGGCCATTCTGTGGCTAGCGCCTCGGATACCAAACGCCTCCGGGGGCGGTGCATCCGGACCAGGGCAATCTTTAGCCGGAACGAGGCAGCACCGCCAATGTATCACGACGTCATTCTCCCAAGATTTACCCGCTGGCCCGTTCACGTGATCACCCGCTTCGCCGACACCTCGGAGCCAGCAAATGCAGAAGTTTGTGGGCCCTGCTGGCCCCGAATCTAATGTCGGTTCGTTCGTTGACCATATCGATCACCTTGATCATCTCGACAGTCGAGTTATAATTGCCGCGTTGTTTCATGTGCAAAAACTTTGGGTAACAATCATGGTTCCGGGGTTCTCTTTAGCGCGTGCTTCCAGCCCAAAAGCAACCTAAAAGCAGCCCGATCGCAGCCCAACTGTTTCTTTTCTTCCTCGGTTTTATGACAAGAAGTTCGGCCAATGCCGGGTGTGTGCCGCGGTCCGGCGCCACCACATGACCCCCAAATCATAGCCTCAGCTTTGCATTGACTTGGAGTTCCAAGAACGCGCAGAATTGGAGCCCTCGGTGACATCAATTACTACTAGAAACGTCCGTTACGGCACTCCCAGGACCCGCAAGATTCCCGGAAAACGTCATTTCAAGATGCATGTACGAAGTTACGTGTAATTCTGCGACCCTGTCACGATGCTTCGCAAGATTGCCTTGTGACGCCGACTAAAGTAGCCGATCATTGTCACACTCGGAAGCTTTCTCCAATAATATGATAGCGGCATTAACTGGTATGCCCTAACCACTATGAACTCCACGGCTCCTTTGCGGAAATAAGAAGCGCAGTTTACCCAACGACGACGGCCATGCGCACAGTAGTTGAGTGCACACATATCAATTACCACGACTGCCGAATGGAACTGTAAAAACCTAGAACCACTGTTGCCAAGGCAACACGTACCGGCCCAGCCTAGTATCCCTTTGGCCCCTCTTTTTTCTGAACAATATGTAAAGATATGGTCAAATAGCTCTCAGACCCAAAAGTTGACTCGAGACTGTGGCCTGCTTCCGTCACCGTAACACATGGGCAGGTAAATTCCGCCAACTACTTGGATTGACGGAATTTGACCCGTTAATCTGTCTGGTATGCGAAGAGTTAAAGGTAATGTGGTTATAGAAAAGCCTCAGCTATCGAAAAAGGGAGTGGATATCCGAATTCTAAACCACTCCGCTCTTGCAGTGTTATAAACAGCTACCATATCAAGGATGCGCTCAGCACGAGGAGCATTCTACTCAAACTGGATATGTGCGTTGTCACACGATCCTGAAGTGTACATGTGTGTATTTTATTATTCCTTGGCTCTTCTCCTTGCTCCGTGATTTTTCATTTCCCCATTGGGCCATCTATTTCCTACATTCATATTGAATACTTACATACCTGAATGGCGTTTTTACGATGACGACTAGTTAGCTGTATTTGCTTTCGACGGTTTTCCCGTTTGTATTTATTCGCAATCTGGAGAAACCTCTTCTCTCCTAACCACCCCCCCTCCCCCCTCTCTCTCTATTTTCCATTGCCACCCCTTGGCTTGCCCTTATTG
The DNA here is from genome assembly GCA_033296725.1 of Corynascus novoguineensis. Lineage (NCBI taxonomy): Eukaryota > Fungi > Ascomycota > Sordariomycetes > Sordariales > Chaetomiaceae > Corynascus > Corynascus novoguineensis. Next base: position 158,124 of record MU857606.1, read on the forward strand.
CGATTCGTGACGGGAAATGATCACGAAGTTTGATAGTTGAAGCGTAGAAAGGTTGGATGCGGCGCATATAAACCTGCGTCTCACTCTGGATTGCGAATGTGGCAGAACATTGATACTCGGAGGTAGCCCAACGGTATACTTGGCTGCATGCCAGGCTGTGTGTGCAGAATTAAGTGCATGTCAGTAAGAATTCGTCAGAGCGAAAACGGAGGAGGGCGGACGATTTCATAAATTCGCATCCCACAAGGCCCCTTGGTCAATTCCAGCCAAGATCACCTCTCAACAGGTTTACCTTAACCTCTCTGCTCGGCAGACTCTTTTCGTTGACTGTTCATATGAATCTAGACATAGTAAAGCAAAATTAAATGAAACGTGTGGCAATAGATTGTTCGATGCGTTTTATACGCGGTGGATAGATCTACCTACCGTGACAGGTAGGTATCAGGACAAATCCATCGCCTCAGGATCCGCCGCAGCCTGCGTTCGCTCACCAGCATTGCCCCCCAAAACGACCCTGTTAAGAAATTCGACAACATCATCAATCCCCTCGGGCTCCTGGAACCAGTGCCCACCCTTCGCGTACTCCTTCCACTCGACCTGCGCCCCGAAGCTCTTGAGCGTGTCTCTCAGCCGCCGCCCGTTTTCCACAAGCACTAGAGGATCATCCACATTATGCTCCAGCAGAATCGGCGTCCGACTGAGCACGCCGTTCTCTCCACCTGCTGGAGCACCGGGGAGGGCGAGCACCTCCCTTATGCCCTCTAGACTCCGTCCCGCGAACGGACACCGCCCGCAGAAGCCCAAGAACCCCGCGAGCCGGCCGCCACCCTCGAGGGGAACGTCGAGGTTGAAGAGTGTGTGCACGCTCGTGGCCGCACCCATGCTGATGCCCGCCAGGATGACGCGGTCCCAGCGCCCGCCTAGCCGCGCCGCCTCGCGCGCGACGGTGTCGCGGATCGCCGGCACGCTTTCGCGCAAACCCTCGATCTGCACATCCTCGCGCTCGCTGAAGTCACGCGGCGTCCACACGTCGAACCACTGCGGGAAGACGTCGGGCTGCCGGGCCGGGCCCGCCGTGCTGGCTACCGGGCGCAGCGGCGCCTGCGGGAAGACCCAGCGAATTGTGGGGAAAGTGTCGAAGAGGGTGGTGCCCCGTGACGAGTACCAGTTTTGCAAGGCGCGGGTGAACGATCTGGTATTGTCGCCTCGGCCGTGGAGAAAGATGATCGTGTGGGTATGGGGGTGCGGGGGTGAGGGCGGGATGGTGATTATTGGGAGATCTTGCGTGGTGGTAGTCGTGGCCGACATCTTGTATGTTATTATTGGCGAGGATGTCTTCCCGGATCGGTTGCGGGCACAGGGTTTTGGGTTGGTGTACGGTCAGAGGGGTCGGGAAAAGGGGGGGGGGGGCAGATGCGTCGTTGATTTAAGGTTGGTGCTGACGTCTTGGCAGTACCTGTTGGCTTCCGTTTATCAGAGTCGGTGTTGGTTGATTAAAGGGTCCGGAGGCAGCCAACCCCACTTGCTCTGCCCGATGAGCGAACTATTATCATGGAAAGCCATTGATGATCGAGCGAGGCAAAATATCTCCTCGTGTTGACTCTGCTAAGACTCAACCTCTCAACCTGAACCGAAAGCAAACTGAGAAAGGGTATCACGAATCCATTGTTTCCACCTTCTAAGCCGTTCGCCAAGGAATACACAAGCTGACCAGAACCGAACACCAATGACAACCGACCAGCTTAACCCCACGTTCCACCACCACCACCAGTCCTACCCCTGCGCTGGGCGCTCAGCCGCCAATCATCCTCGTTGGCATACTTGTTGTATAACGGCTGAATTCTCTCGGCCTGCTTCCTCTTGCTCAACCGATCTGTCGGCGCGATCTTGAAGAACGTGGGAGCCGCCTCCACTAGCCACTTGGGCTCAATCGTCGTCGTGAAGTGCATGTACTCGCGAGTGGTAAGCACTAGGTCATGATAAATGACCCACTCGGCCTGCTTGCCAAACAGCGCCGAACTCGGGTGCAGATACACCGAGGTGCCCTCAGTCAGCGTCTTGTACCCCTCCTGCGGGTCCTTGCGAGCCGTGTTTCGGAAAAAGCCTGCACAGAGCGCCTGGCGGATTCTGTCGGTGTCGCGACCACAGCTGATGATCGGATGCCGGTGACGCTCCATGATTTTGACGATCTGGTCGCGGACGTCTTTGGCACTCCGCATCGAACGAGCCTGTATGAAGTTTTCAAAGCACCACGCGTTGGCGTACCCGCTATTCTTCCACGACGTGTACACGTTCAAAAGCGTCAAGTGATCGCCCGAAGGGTCGTGGAACTTTGCCTTCTTTTGGTCGGCCTGGGCCTGCTTCTCTTTTGGCCGGTAAAAGACCTGGCGTAAGTTGAGCATCGAAACGATGGTCACAACCTCGTCAGAACACTTCTTGTCGACCGAGGCGATGAGAGCCTTGGACAGCGACGGATCCATGGGAAAATCGGCCATCTTTCTCCCCTGGCGGGTCAACAATCCTTCGTCATCTAGAGCCCCTAGAGCATACAGCTCTTCGAGGGCCGTAAGCATAGTATTGACGGGTGGTGGCTAACGAACAGTCAGCAATTAGAAACTGGAAACAATAGCCCCGCATCCAGAACACTCACATCCATAAAATCGAAGCGGAGGAGATCGTTGATGCCCATAGCCTTCAGCATCAGGATCGTATTAGACAAGTTCTGCCGCTGAATCTCGGGAATTGTTGTCGGCAGCATTTCCGATTGATACGCGGCTTCAGTGTACAAACGGAAGCATTTACCCGGCCCTGTGCGCCCGGCTCTGCCCGCTCTTTGGTTCGCTTGCGCCTGCGAGATAGGGGTCACGACCAACGAGTCCATTCCAAGCTTCGGGTCGTATGCCTTCTGCTTGACAAACCCGGGGTCGACGACGTAGTATATGTAATCAATAGTGATGGAGGTTTCGGCAATGTTCGTCGCAACTACGACCTTGCGGCTGCCGGGCGGTGCTGGTTCAAAGATTTTGCTCTGCATCTCGCTTGGGAGGGCAGAGTAAACGGGCAGGATAATGAGCTCTGGAACACCAGGCCCCAGTGCTTTCATTCTTTCGAATAAGATCTCACAGGCTGTGTCGATTTCTTCTTGCCCCGTTAAGAAAACGAGGATATCGCCCGTTGGCTCGCTCAGGTGAATTTGCATCACCGTTGTCAACGCGGCATCGAGGTAGTCGGGTTCCCTGGTAAAAGTCAGCGATAGAGCACGACAAGCATAGGTGTAGGACTTACGGCTCTCGTGAGTAAAGGATTTCCACAGGGTACGTTCGACCAGGAATCGTAAAGATGGGACATGAGTTGAAATACTCGCTGAATTTGTCGGCATCAAGGGTGGCACTGGTTACGATGATTTTGAGATCGGCGCGCTTTTTGACGGTTTTCTTCAGCAGCGCAAAGAGAACGTCAGTGGAAATTGTCCGCTCGTGGGCCTCGTCCAGCATGATAACGGAGTACCGCTTAAGGTCCGGATCCATGAGAATTTCACGTTGCAACCTAGGCCAAGTTAGCAATGTGACTCCGATAACCCACAAGGAGCATGGGTACTCACATTCCATCCGTCATATACTTGATCTTTGTTGCAGGGCTGGTGACATCTTCGAATCTAATGGTGTACCCCACCTCCTGACCGAGCTGACATCCAACCTCTTCCGCAACGCGCTTCGCGACCGAAACAGCAGCCACACGACGAGGCTGAGTGCATCCGATCATGCCATTGTTCGTAAATCCAGCTTCCGCAAGGTACTGCGTGAGTTGCGTGGTCTTGCCTGATCCAGTTTCGCCGACCACGATTAGAATCTGGTTGTCTCTAACCGCCTGGATGAGCTGCTCTCGGAAGGCGTAAACAGGCAGAGATTCTCGTTGCTCCTTAATGGTCATATTGGTCCGTTTTCCAAAAGAATGGTCCTTAACAATGGCCTTCTTCCACTCCGGCACGGCATTCGGATTCGACTGTGCGGCTTGGGGACGCTTTCTAAGGTCGCTCGCAAATTGCCGGGCCTCAGGGTTGGCTAGGGGATCCTGCCATTGTGATGACAAATCAACCTTAGCCTTTTCTTCTTTTGCCTCGCTCTCCTGTTGCCGTAGTTCCCTTCTCTCCTTCACCAGGTTGGCGCCGGCCATGGCGGCCCGATTCAATGATCCGTCAGGCGCCTTAACCACCCTAATGGGCGACAGCTCAAGCGATTGCTTGGTTTGACCGGCCAGGAAGGGGGGTTCCTCGTCCCGAATCTCGATGTCGACATCTTCCTCCAGATCCATCTGCCCGTCTCCCCGAAGCGTCGCATTGTAATCTTCTTCTAGGTCGGGGTAATCCGAGGCTTTAACAATCCCGGCGGCGATCATTTGACGGATTTCCCACCTCTCTGGGGAAGTCATCCTCTTCTTTTGGCTTCGGGCAACCGCAGATGCTTGGAATGAACCGTTAGCCCCGGTACCAATATCAACCGCGGCTCTACCCCGTCCACCTAGAGCTTCCATGTTGGCGCCGGAGCCTAATCTCATTTGCGGCGCGAGGTCCATGCCCGTCTCCTGGTCCACGTCCTTCATCGTAAGCCCGATTCTGTTGCCTTCGATCTTAATAACCTTGACCTTGACCTCCTGTCCTCGAGAAACTACGTCGGACGGGTGATCGACTCGTTGTCCGAATGCCGAGATATGAACCAGTCCATCAACCTTTCCCCTCACGCCGTGGAGGTTCACAAAAGCACCGAAGTCCTTGACACCCGTGACGTGACCATCGTAAATCTTAAAGAGCTGCGGCGCGTCGTCAAGGTCCTGTGGGGGAGGTCGGCGGAAATCGTCGTCATCCTCGTAGCGGCCATTCCTGCGTCGGCCTCGCGGCGGGGACTTTGACCTCGACCTCGATCTTGATCGGTATCTATCTTTCCGTTTCCGCCTCGAGTCGTCCCTGTAGTCGTCTGGTGTGCGGCTGCGTTTCCGTGGACGGTCCTTGTCCGCTCTTTTTGGTTCCAGGCTCTCTAGCAGTGCGAAAGTATCATCCATAGCCTCCACTTCTTTGTCGGGAATTGCGAGTCCTTTAAATAATTTAGTCTGTTCCTCCGCCGACCGCGCCGGCTTCCCATCCTCGATGGAGTTCGCGCGGTTTTGCTTGCCCTTGAATTTAGGGTGCATAGTCTGAACGAGGCGATCGATGCTATCCACCAAACTGGGTGGGAACTCGGCGCCCACCGCAGCCAGTTTGGCTTTGAAGTCTTCGAAGGACGCGCATTCTACGCGCTGAGCGATGACGAATTCGGCCAATGTTTTTTCGTTGATGCCCAAATGGTTCTGCAGTTCCGACGTGACTTTCGACACGAGGGATAGCAGCTCAAGTGATTCCAGATCATCCATGGTGTCGGTTTTGAATGAACAAACATGGAAGGTCTGGGAAGTAAGATTCAAAGCGATAAGCTAGGCTGATGGATTGGCATACTCAAACCAAATTCTGCCACCTGCTTCCGCCTGTAACCCTAACCCGTCAATGCCCTTACCATTCCTATGCCCGTTCTGCAGGTCAGCCGCTAAAACGGTCAACAGAGGCGGGGATTGTTACTCATTGAGCGCGCCGGCGGGGCGAGACTCGCCCACGTGCCGCCTAAAGGCACCCAAGGACAAGATAGGATCAGGGCCGCCCGCATTACGCAATGCCTCCACTGTCTTGACACTTCCAGTTGAACAGCCCGCCTTCCGAACGACTCTCTCATCAACCACGAACCTGTTACAGTTATCTTTCGCTCGCTCTGGTTGTCTAAGCAATTTGAAAGCGATGTGCTCAACTGATATTTTTCTCGGCCTCCTCGCCGTGATCTTCCCCCCCGTATCAGGTCAGTTATGCTCTCGCGATCATGTATCTCGCATTCCAGTGCTGAAATGAAGCTCACCACGGTTGCCTCGTAGTCTGGGTGAAGCGTGGTCTTTGCTCCGCCGATTCCGTCATCAACATACTTCTCTGCATGCTCGGCTACGTACGTTAACCCTTTTCCTCTGTTTATGTCGCTCCCATTTCTTCACTCTTCGCAAGCGCCCTCTCGCTAACACGAACCCCCCACCAGGTCCCGGGACTCCTTCACGCCTGGTACATCATCGCCAAATATCCCGAGCCATTCTACGACTATGACTACCAGAACCTTCCGCAAGACCCCGAGCACGGCCGCATCTACGTCTTCGTGCATAACGGCGGCGGCCACGGCCAGCCGCAGGCTCAGGGTTACCAGCCGCACCAAGGCGCCCATGCCCAGCCTCCTAAGCCGCAGGGCCACATGAACTACGGCACCGCGGGTACCGCGGCTCCTGTACCTCAGCACCAATACCACCCCCAACACCAGCCGCAAGAGCAGGGCACCACCAGTGCCGCTGGTCCGTCTACCGGGCCGAGCGACGGTGGTGCGCCGCCGCCAAGCTACGCGCAGGTTGTTGCGGGAGATTATAAGGTTCAGACGCATGATTAGACCAGGGATAAAGGTGGTCTATCTCCTTAATCTCTGTGCGTGGTGGCAGCAATGCGGCGGCAAAGTGATTTGTCAACGAGCCTTTGCTGCGACTATGAGGAGAATTGCCACGATATGTGATGAGTTGGATTGTTTGGCTAGGGATGGGTTGTTTGTTGGCTTGTTTGTGCGTTTATTCAATGGGCGTTGCAGGGCGGTATAGTTGTTTGCTTAGGTGATCTGGAAGTTGGATTGATTTGATGGTAGTCAACATACTCAATGGACCCCTCGCTTTGGGCTAATCATGTTACTTGCTCACTGTGTCAAAATACAGCTCATTCCAATGTCAACATACCCGGATCACTGGGGATTTATTGTAGACCGCGGATGCCGTGTAACTTTACGAGCAGAGGCAGTTTGAGTGAGCTCACCGGCCTATGGTAGTTAAAATCTATTACACATCCCAATGGCCCTCAACTTCAACGCAGCGCTTGCCAACTCCGCTGTTTGTCAAAAGCCCGTTGGTACGGCTCCCGAATCAGTGGCCTTCTCACCCTTCATTGCATTGCCCGGTTCCCAATGTCAGCATAACACCTCAATACCCTAGTCATCAGCCTCGACGACGGGAACTCCCATCCTCACGTCGTTCTCATCATCACAGTCGTGAACGCTCTTTGCCGGCCGGTCATTCGGAAGTGGCTCTTTGTAGTGGAACATCAGTTCCTGGGGTAGAAAAATATAGAAGCTTGGCCGGACTTGAGTGACGCTTTTGATAAACTTGAGGCCAATGTTCAGTGTGCAGACTTCCATGGTCAGCTTCATACCTACCACCATCAGGTGGAGGATGTCCTCCTCCAGAACGAACTGGCTCTCCTTGTCTGCCCCAGGCGGCATGGTCGCCGTCATGTTGTTATCCCAGCCATCAGGCACGACGACCGGGCGTGCAGTGATAGTGCCGCAAGGCTGAATGTTAGCATAGTTAGTGAGATGCTGATTGATAGCCTTATACTTTGCGCAGGTGATATCGCTCGGCAAGTCTATAGCAAGCACCTCGAAAGTAAGCTCAGCGGTCTCGGTGATGAACCACTCTCCGGCGGTGGGAAACCAATTCGCTCCCATAAGGATAGAAAGCGTGGCAGCATGGCTGGCTTTAGCCTGCTTGACATCAGGTAATGCCTTCCCAAAGTAGTTGTCAATGTCTGAGGAGCCCCCGTCTTCTTGCTTGACATGCAGCACACTGAGCGCGGCATTAAAATGGCCTGGAAGGAGCTGTAGAAGCTTTGTAGTGGCCGGAACCTCCTCCAGGGCCCGGAGACAGATGCTCTGCGCACTCTTGACGTCATCGGCGTATTCAGGGCATACATCGTGGAGGTCAACGTATTTGAGAAAGTTGAGGACCACATTTACACCCATGGCGTACTGAGCACTTTGGGTACCAACAAGTGTGGGAAGATGCTCCGACCTGCTCATATCAGCGGTGACCAGACAAGGAGTGACTCTGGGAAGGCTCACACAAAACCTGCGGCAACACCGGTGAAGTCGACATCCCAGTGTTCAGAGTAGTTGGGATTGTAGAACCGGGGGTTTCGGTTACCATCTCCGCCACGTTGAATCACATCATCGGCGATCATCTCGCGAACAGAGCTCTTCGTCGCATCTTGCAAAATATCGTCTCCAATATTCCGCGTGCTTTGGAACTGCCGGACAGAGGCATCAATACCTCCCAGAAGGAGATACCTGGAGAAGAGCAATTCGCGTTCTGAACTAAGCCGGCGTCGAGCACGGTACCGCTGGATGCATTCCTCAATGCGGTCAACGAATGGGCGGTATCGTGGGTAAATCAGGTCTCTCTCTTCCTTATACTCGGTAGGAGTAATAGGGGGATCGCAGTAGAATTCTATCACAAAAAAGGGTTTAGGACTGGCAGAAACTCAAAACCACACTGTTTTGCTGCGAGAATCAGCTCTTACCCTCAAACCCAGTGCCCTTTTTCTTCGCTTTGGCACTACGCTTGTTCTTCTTCTTCTTGCCAGCATGGGGCGCGTCGGCGTCTACTTTGACTTCCCCTGCAGCGAGAGACTGTGGTTGCTCGTCGATCAAAGCGTCTTTCTGCGAAACTGTCATGGCCAAGCCGGATTCGGAAGATAAAGCCATGCTGGCACTGTTTGAAAGGCAATACTTGCTGTTTCGCGCGAGAGAGGCTTCTAGTTCTTTGTGCTCTTTTCAAAGAAGTGAGCGATAACAGCGCTTGAAAGATGGATTTGCGAAGTCGCGTACCACAATAGAAGGTACTGAGAAAGCTATAAAGTTGTTCAGTAGTTGAAAATGCAATGTTCAGATGTGAGGGCACAATTGAGCATGCTGTTTTGAACATCATCTGGAGCGTTTGCAGAATTGTATATTAGATGAAAACAATTTAGAAGCATATTGACCAGACGGTTAAGGGTTAAAACTGGCAAGAGCAAACGAGCAATTGTCTTCCAAAGTCAAACGAACCCAGGATAAAGGTTTTGGTTCTTCTACCTTCGAAAACGGGATCACTTTTGAAATCACAACACGGAGGGCTAGGGTTCTTTACTGATCATTGATAACAACGAGGCTGCTCTAACTTGGTATTTAGAAACGCAAAATCAAAGCATCATGATTCCGACTATCCTGTGATGCCGGAGCTTAATGAACGCACATTGTGTCAATTTTGTTAGGCAAGGCGAGGTGGGCGTTACCATACCAGGTTTGTCTAAAGTACGCTGATTTCAAGATCAGGTACTTCGTATGAGTGAAAACGAGCAAGGCAGCAAGCATACTATGGGCGAGACACCTGGTGATGGTCATCCATACCCCTTGTTTAATTCCTGATTTAATGGAAAATCTTTAACGCCAACTTCGATGATGGACCAACCGCAATCAATTTTGAGCCCCCGGCAATGTTCCATAAATGCCACCAACCTCTATCCGAACTGAGTATGGGGGGCTGCTGCTGACGCATGCTGGTAGCCGATGGGCTGTGTCTGAGGGTGTGGGTGTGATTCTGAAGAGGCTAACGACAGAATTGAGAGATAGCATTAGGTGGGCTCTGAAGAACGTTCCATATGTCGAGGTAACTATGTGATGTGCAGGAGATGGTGGGATGGAAAGGATTAAGTTGCGCATGGTAGAATAGTTAGGGACATTTTTGAAGCCCACCCTGGAATTTCGGTGCAATATCTCTTAAGTCTGGAAAGGGGGGCATGCGATGACATACAGGTCGCATTCGTGCTCCAGCGTGCCACTGTCGCATTTTGAAAAGTGAACGTGACGGTTGATGAAACGGGAAGCGGCATCCCTGCCTTGGCCCAGGTCAGTGAGAACCCTGCCGGTCAGCCCGGCTTAGCCTTCGTTTGCACGACTTGATTGGCCAGAAGCTGGACTCCCGAGCATTTGGGCGCCAGCGGGGCGATCCGCCATTTGGGACTCCGCAGGTCTGTCAACCCCCAATCCTTTAATCTTGACTGCCCTCGTGGCCATTGCCAGTAGAAATGCCATGCTTTCCCATTTTCCAAACACGTTCCTTGATTATCTCAGACTTCACATCACGGTACCCGAGGACACGGTACCCGAGGACACGCCAACGCGTCATTTGCTGTGCGCCCATGCAGATGCAACCGTCGCCTGTGGCTCGACCCCGACCCCTCTCGATAGATAACGACCACGGAGCCTGCAGCAGCTATCTGCATTCCCAGAGCCGTATTGTAGAAAGGGAATCGGGTCACGATCACGAGAAACAGTATGGCAGCGAGCAGAGACTTGCCAAATCACGCTGATCTTCAACCTTACAACCATGCGGTTGCAGGGCAGTAAGTGTTCGAACAATGGCGGCGCGGCTCGACCAGGTCCAGGCTCTAATTTGCAAAAACAGTGATGGAACACTTTCCGACCTTGACGGTGAGCTGTTCATCAAGCCGTGCGTACAGCAAGAGATTGATTTCTACGAAACAACCTTCCGGGACCATCCCGACTTCGCCTCGGTGATGCCGCTCTTTTTCGGGACGCTTTCGCTCAATGACGCGACCGATATTGATTCGCTTAACGAACAACTCCCCGGTGTCGCCGATCATATGAGCGAGGGCTTGAAGGAAGAGGCGGTGAAGATGGCAAAGGAAGCCGTGGCCGAAGCTACCGAGATAGCCGACCAGGACCAGCCGGTTGACATCGCATGGAAGCCGAATAAGAATCGCAGGATAGCGACCAACAAATCGGTGGTCCTTCAGAACACCACGCACGGTTTCAAGAAGCCCAACATTCTCGACGCAAAGCTTGGCCGGCGTTTGTGGGCCGACGACGCGCCCTTGGAAAAGCGGAGACGGTTTGACGAAATTAGCAGGTTGACTACAAATGGGTCTCATGGTTTTCGCATTGCGGGGATGCGCGTCTACAAAGGTTCTGACAAACCGGAGGAGCTCGACGCCAACGGTTTCAAAGTCTACAACAAAGACTATGGCAGATTTCAGGTCAACAAAGAGAACATCGTGCAAGAGATGGGCAAATTTATCTTCAACGAATGGGCGGGCATCGACCGAGATCTCGGACGGGCGGTTGCTCAGGCATTTCTTGAGGACCTCAAGCGAGTGGAAGAAGTGTTGGCCAACTCGGAGACCAGAATGTACTCTGCCAGCTTGCTGTTCACGTTCGAAGGAGACGGCGAGGCGCTCCGGGCCGCCATCGAGGAAAATAACGCCCTTGTCGAAAAAGCAAACGCCCTGATTGAGGATGACGGAATAGTCGTGCAAGACAGCAAGGAGTTCGATGCAGGGAAGACCAACGGGATTATGGTTGGCCAGGAAGACATCAGTGCAATCGATTTGCACACAGTTCCTGACGCCATTGAGGGAGACGTGAAAGTCGTCGAGCTGATGGGCGACGTCGTGTCCGACGATGAAGAGGAGGATGGAGACGATGAGTTGTCCAACCTACCGCGGATCTACTCTCTCAAGCTCATCGATTTCGCCCACGCTAAGTGGGTTCCCGGTCAAGGCCCCGACGAGAACAACCTATTCGGCGTTCGGAGTCTTATCAAAATCTTTGAGGAGTTGGCTCAGTAAAGGATAGACGGACGGGCCTCGTTATTTTTGGCAGTTGTCGGTTGCGTTTGGCATGACAAGTTCAAAGAAAGGGATACATGTGTTACGAGCCTATGACCGTTATGATGGAAAGGACTTAGAGGTGTGGAGCATGGGTTCTCTTAATACCCCGAGGTTGGCGTTGGTTTGGTGCTTTTATCGGTGGCTCCCTATGTCCCCAGAGTTCGCACGCATTTAGAAGGGTTCCCGACAAGAAACGGAGACAGAATCAGGCATAACGGAAAATTGATGAAGATTTCGGTTATATGAGAAGTCAAGGTCCCTTGAGCGGCGTAGCGACATTAACGGAGTTGAACCCGAATGAGAATAACATGGCATAAGAGGAAAGTATTAGTGTTTAGGGATCTTTTTGGTTTTGCATAGGCCACCTTGGTCCATCGTATTGATGCAGCGATTGACAATTACGTCGACCATTTTCTTTAAAAGTGGAATTTTTTCCTATGCGATGATTTGTAACATGACTTCCTGCGAGTGTTTCCGCGACAGTGTTGAAGGATGTTGGCCAACGGACAGTTTCGCTTTCTTTTTGCTTCAAGCCTGTTCTCAACAGCATCACAATTCCTTAACGGTATTATGCGGTCCTTTCCCCCACGCCTACGGTACAATGTCGTTTCGCCGGTGCCCCACATTTGCCTGCCGCAACCCATGCACGCCATGCTCAGCAACCCAAACTTGAAGCTCAAAGCTACTCGAGCTCTCTTTCGGTTTTTTTTGCAAGCTGAGACCACGATATCGCAAATGAGGTAGTCAACATGTCTATCCCAGGTCTGGGTCAAATTGCTCCGCAGGTAAGTATCCTTACTCCATCAATACACCTGTTTCATGACTCCATTCCCTCCGTATTTGGGTTGTCAGCCACAGGAGACCTTGCTAACTCACTTGAAAGCAACCGGTCACCTCGACGACTCGCACAATAACTCTTCGCCCTTTCTGGGAGTGGCGGTTTGAGGTACCTCACAGCTCGGCGACGAATGCGGGCGCGAACGTCCGCCTCACCAGCGGCACGGCTGAGCGTGACGGCACCGAGCTTGCCCTGAACCACACCTACACCTTCCCACGCAACACCAAATCCAAGCTCCTCACCTACACGGGCGCCACCCTTGAAGTCAACGGCGAGTGTGTCGACCGAGTCGCGCAGTATAACACCCCCGAGGAGTCGCCGCAGCTGCCATTGCTAAACCTCCATTTTGCCCTGCAAGAGCTGCGGGGCGCAGCCGCTTCAAGAAAACCACACACCGGATATAACAATGATAGTAGTAGTAATAGTGGTAGCCATGGCGACCGTGGCGGTTCCAAAGCCCCCGGTCCCAGGGTGATGATATGCGGGGAAAAGGACAGCGGCAAAACGACGGCGGCGCGGACGCTGGCCGCGCTGGCGACGCGGGTCGGCGGGCAGCCGCTCGTGGCCAGTGTCGACCCCCGCGACGGCATGCTCGCGCTACCCGGGACCGTCAGTGCCGCTGTGTTTGGCACCGTCATGGACGTGGAGGACCCTGCCGCCGGGTTCGGGGTCAGCGGCACCCCCAGCAGCGGGCCGAGCGCCGTGCCCGTTAAACTTCCAATGGTGTACTACTTCGGGAGGGAAACGGTGGACGAGGATGTGCGGTTGTGGAAGCAGCTGGTAGGGAAGCTGGGGAGCTCGGTGAGGGCCAAGCTGGAGGCGGATGAGGCGGTACGCGAGGCTGGGTTGGTGTTGGATACGCCAGCGACGAGCCTGGCAAAGGGGGATCTGGATGTTTTGGAGCATTTGGTGAAGGAATTCGATGGTGAGTGCCTCGATACAACACCTCACGTCAAACGGCGGCAAGCTGACTGGTTTTGTAGTGAATATCGTGGTTGTTCTGGGCTCTCCCGGCGTTCATACCGAGCTACAGCGCCGGTTGGAAACCCAGAGGACAGCATATGGAGAAACTACTACCCTTATACTCCTTGATAAATCTGATGGCGTGGCAGGTAGAGATAGGGACTTCACGAAGTTTACTCGTGAAGCTGCGATTAAGGAGTACTTTTTCGGCGATGCCAAGCGGACGTTGAGCCCGTTTACGCAGTCTGTCAGTTTTGACGATGTTGCCATCTTCAAGTCGCCTGATGGTATGTTTATTACGCCTCCAGCATGTGGTTCCTCCTGACTGACGAACGGTTCAGAGTTAGGGTCCTACAACAACCAAGTGGCCCTCGAACGGGCAGAAATCTCAGCAGAGATGTCCCACTGGACGCTCGCTGTCATGAACGCCTCGCCGAATGACCCTCCAGAATCAATCCGCCAAGCGCCAGTTGTCGGGTTTGTAGCTATCGCAGACGTGGACGAGGACAGGCGCCGTCTCAAGATCCTCTCCCCTGTTAGCGGCCGGTTGGGAAATAGGCCAATGGTATGGGGTCGTTGGCCTGAGCCGTATATCAACCTGCTTGGGTAGTTGACTCGGTCTTCTCGTAAAAAGCAGCGAGCGTTGCTGTTATTTGTCTTAAATTATTTGCATTTCCTGCTGGAGACTCACAAAAGAGTGTTTGGTTGGCGCTATGGCGCATTCGGTGTCTTGAAGACCAGGGGGTTGGGAAAAATGACTTGAATGAAGCAGCACATCGTGGGTACCTGGTATGTCATTCATTGCCAACTGAATGCATCACACCTGTTCGCCCGCGTCAAATTTTCAGCAGGGATCTGGATTAACACCAGTTACCTGAAATCTCGTGGTTCTCGCGTGGTTGGCTTAACCAAAAGGCGTTGACGGTTGGAACCGAGATCAATGACGCGAAAGAGCCGCGCTTGGACCGCATCCTATGGTAATATGACAACCTATCATGAACGCTGCCGACTGGTGGAAATCAGTTTTGTCGATGCTAGCCCAGCCCAGCCCTGGGAACCATCTGAAGAGCGCCCATCACATTTGAAAATCCCAATCTGGACGCGCTCACGGCGACAAACGTTGTACTGGGTGAGACAGATCTCGTCGCTTAACTTACCAGATCGGGTTAAGCCTCCCTCGGGACGAGCAGGCTAGCAGCGCCCGCCTGGTTTTCCGGTAATCCCATGCTGCAAGGTATCGGAAGGCACTGACAGACCTCGGTTGTGTCCGCATTGCCAGTGAACAAAGTATGCTTAAAACAGGGTCTTGGTCTCTCGACTGTGTTCGGGTGGACGTTGGCCAATCCAAACAGGCACCCACGACCTAAAACGGTTATTGGAGCCGAGTGAGCAAAAATGTCTGGGACGGTGGCAGCTGATACGATGCACAAGATGAGATGCACAACGATCCACAAGATCGACTCCCCGCGAAAGCGAAGCGCTGGCCAGCACGGGTGATCACCTGGGCCTTGCCCAAGAGAACCTCAGGTGGAGTGATCTCTGAGCGAACCGCCCAGTGCACCTTGATTTTTTGGCATTCATCTTCGCCAGCGAAATGATGACCCCATGGGGCAAGCAAACCAATCCACTGGGAAGAAATTACACAACTTCTTGCACGGGACTGCATCAGCTCACAGTCATCCGGTCAGAGGCCAAAAAAACAAGGCAGCCGCGCCGCCCGCTTTCAGCGCCTCGGCCCGCGTGCTTTTTTTACTCTATTTTTTCCTTTCGTCGGTTGGCGCCCTGCATGAGGGTGACCCCGTCACCGCCAACCGGGATTGTGACGTGGACAACAGCCCACATCCGCGGCGCAAGCGGTTTCGCAACCAACCGGCCAAGGGGAGGCAAATGTGCTGTGCCTGCTCTGAGGCGCCGACCCGACTTGGCTTCCACACCCTGATGGCCAATCCGGGCCATTTCGCCTGATCATTGCCGATCATTCTCAGGCTCCAGGACTTGCCTACCTAACTTTCCAACCTCGCCTATGGGCGGATTTTGTGCAAGATTAACACCAGCCCTATTTCCTTTTTTTTTCTTAATGTGTGCCCGTGGTCTATTCCCTACTTGCTTTGTTGAGCTGAGCATCCCCAACTGTCCTTTTCTTGATTTACGGCTCTCATTCTTTCGCCATCGGCACCGGTGTCTCACATGAACTCTCCTCAAGTCCCGGACGCCATCTCTTGTCAATAAGCCTTGGACGACCGCTTGAGGATATCGAACGATAGTTCCTCTTCGGCTATCTTCACAAAACGCCCGCTCGGCTTCCTCCCAACTTGCCTCCCACGGTGCCCGTCCTGCCTTCGCCAAAGTGCTTCGGAAGACAGCCGCAACAGCTCCGTCGTCATGCACCGACGACTCGTGGATGACTCTTGGAACGGTAGGCTAGGCTGGTAGTCTTGCCTCTCGCCCGGAAAGACACCACGGGTTGCCATGACAATACCCAGATGGGTATCCCAGGGGATGCGCCTCCCTTTCTTCTCCGATGGAGTGGCCCATCCTGAAGAGACGCAGTTCATTGCGGCCCGGGATGCTTCGAGCCGCGGCGGCGACCCGCACATACTCCGGATCCTGTTGATTTTGTCATCAACCTTCGCCTCCATCAGCGTCCTGTCGACATGGTTCGCCCTGTATTGGTTCGTAAAGATGAGAAGGGGTTTCCGCCATGAGTACGGACCAACGGGATGCTCTCCTGCTTTGACCGCCAATTTTGACTAACTCCCGGCAGGTTAATCTTGCTACTGGTCAAAGGCGACTTCGTCAAGTCAATTGTCCTTCTCGTATATGCCATCGTCAGCTTCGCACAGGGAAAGGTTCCCCGCTCGTCGACCTTCTGTCAGATTAGCGGTTTCGCCCTCGCCGTCGGCATCGAGGCCTCCGACATTGCCGTCTTGCTCATCGCCTTGCACTCTGTCATGTATATACTGCGGCCGAGGTCGGGACTGTACCCATATCGACAGTTCGCCTATCTGGCCTTTTATGTCTTACCAGTCCTGGCCGCCTGCCTGACATTCATCGCCGGCAACGGGTACGAGGACATGGGCCCCTATTGCTACCTTAGGACCGACAGGCCATGGGCCCGGCTAGCGCTGAGTTGGGTCCCGCGATATGCCATCTGCACGAGCATCGTCCTCATTTACTTTTTCATTTACTTCTATATTCGAAGGAAAATGGGGGACTATGGGAGAAGACACTCGGAGGCCACACAATCGCAGGGGCCGAGGCGGTCGGCCGGGGCGATCTCAATGCCCCGTCTCCGCTACCACGGACTCATCCCATCCCCGCCAGGTTCCCGACGCACCTCAGCAACCGATACCATCCTGTCGGTCAAGGAGCAGTTGCGGCCTCGATCTTCGGCCGACACCACACGACCCGTGAGTGCCAGGACAAGTGCCGAGGTTCAAGCGAAGGGCCCTGTCAGGTGGAACTGGCCCGTATTCACTCACGATCAGTTTTGGGGAAGTAGTCGGTCTTCAGCAGACGACATTCACGAACCAAACTCACCAAGCAGCTCGCCCACACATCTTATCCCACCTCCATCAACATACAATCCCCGCCGGAACACGATCCCAACGGACCATGCCTTCCCCGGCCCATGCCTCGGCAGCAGCAGCAACAGCAACATCAATCGGCGGATATCCTCCCCGCCCTCTCTATCACTCCCCACCGCCAACGATACCCGATCCGAAATAGGCATTGACTCCCCGGAATCTTCACCAATGCTTCCAAGACAAACAACGCCATCACCGCCCCCGTCCCCCTTCATGATCACGATCACCCCGGCCGACTCGGACCCTAATCCCGATCAGGATCAGGATCAGGACCCGGACCCGGACCCGGACCCGATCCACTCGAAACAGCTTAACAACAAGCGGACTCTCCGCCAGCTCCACGCACTCTTCGTCTACCCTCTCGCCTACATCATCGTCTGGCTCTTCCCCTTCGTGTCGCACGTCATGGGCTACGACAACCATTCAGTCCTCAGCCACTACGACAACCACAACGACGGTCACCGCGGGGCCTACCTCGATGGCAGCAGGGATGAGCCGCCGTACTGGCTGCTCATCGTCAGTGTCATCAGCCTCTGCGTGCAGGGCGCAGTGGACTGCGCGCTCTTTTTGTTACGCGAGAAGCCATGGCGGCACGTGGCGGCGGGAGCCAAGGGCGGATTTTGGGCGGCGTTGGGGAGGAGGTGGGGTTGGAACCTCCGGCGGGCGACGTCGTGGTGCTGTGGTGGGCGGGGAGGGTTGTGGTGGGGGTGGAAGGGCGGCGCACCAAGGGACGGGGTCGGCAGAACGCGGGAGGAGATGCTTGTCGATGGGAGGCTGGCGAGGGAGAGGAGGGAGGAGGAGGTGGCTGTCGAGCGGGAGAGGAGGAGAGGAATCCGTATGGACTCTTTCTCTTCCCCCAACGGGTCAAGAGGCGGTGATCGCGGTACTATTAATAGGGTGAGGGAGTGGTGGGACGTGTATATCGAAAGGGAAGGGGTTCTCGACGAGAGCCATGATGGAGTTCATGATGATAGAGGGAGGTGGGTTGAGGCTTCGGCGGGTGGTGGGGTGATGCGTTGACTACGGAGTTTGTGGCTTGCGGTTTCTTTTGACTCTACGGATCCCACGGAGAGGGGGGGGGTTGCATTAACTATACCCTGGTTTGTTGTCTTGTTGCATTTCCATAGATAGGCGTTTACGGTTGCATAGGCGATACATAGTGTAGGGCATTTTCTCGGACTTTAGGGACACAGCAAACTCGGGATCATGGAAATCTAGTTACTTCACCAAATTTTTTTTCTTGGCTTTCACATGCTATACTGGATCACTTCGTCTTCCCGGGACCTTATTTTCCCCCAAAAAAAATTGCATTGGAGACGGCGACTTGACGATCACACTTAGCGGAGTCGGAATTCTGCCGACGCGTGACGGGGTGATGGTCTGGCGATCATTGGCTTGGCGGTGACGGATTACATTGCACAAGTCGTATTAACTCAACACCAACAAAGATATTCATGTCATGTTATTGCTCCTGAAGAAATTTGAGGAACACCTGAGCCATGTAGACGCCATCGTGATGATCGCCGTTCCGTGCCTTGCCACTCTGGTACAACTCGTCTGTAAACAGCCCCGTCTCGTGCCGCAATTCGAGGATCTCATCCATAATGTCCTCAGTAAATTCTGGGTGCCCCTGGACAGTGATGACACGCCCGGGAATAACGAAGCCATGATTCCCGCATCTGTCGGTCGACGCCAACAGCTCGGCACCGGCGGGCAGGCTGAAGACCTGGTCACGATGCATCTGTTGGATTTTCTGCGTGGGGCACACAATATTCTTAGCATCATCACCTCGCTGCCTTGTCATCCCGTCGCGCATTGTTTAATCAATCACGTAGAAACTTACCAATGTTTCTCTCCCGGGAAAAAGCTCCCTCCCTTTCTCCGTCAGGGTCGTCTCCACCACGCTGACCTCCCACCCCTGGTCGCTGCGCCCGACCAACGCCCCAAGGGCGCGCGCCACGATCTGATGCCCAAAGCAGACGCCGATGACCTTGATGGTGCGGTCGCCGCGGCGGTGCGTGAGCACTTTGCGCACGTACTCGACGAGGGTGAGGATCCACGCGTCGTCATCGAATGCGTTGTGCTTGGAGCCCGTGACTAAGATGGCGTCGATATCGTCGAGGTCAGGATAAGCCGAGTCCGGGTTGTGCACTACATCATGGCCTGTTAGGGTGAGGACCGAGTCGAGCGATGCCGGGGCGACGGCGCGGGCAAAGAGATGCCGGAAGACGCCGAAGTAGCCCTTGTACCGCTCGTTGGCGGCTGGGACCGGTGTGTCGGCCTCGAGGATTGCGAGACGAAGCGGCATGTTCGAATTCTTGTTTCTTTCTATTTTCTTTTTTTGGGGTTTTTTTTTCTTTGCTTTTTAATGTTTCGGATGTTGGGAGCGTGTCTCAGACTCTTGGTATGTGAGGGGTTAGGAAGGAGCGGGATGATGTGAACGGGGGTTTGATCTCCGGATAGCTTTCTCAACCGATTGAGTGAATATGGTTGAGACACCAAATTGACCCTGAAACTCTGAGATCGGAACTGCGATATGAGTTCGAGGCGAGATAAGATGTCACAGTTGCGAAGCCGGTTCTCCGGGGCGTTTGTGAGCGGTCGGCTCCGAGAACGTGGGGGGAGGCAGTTCCATCAGAGCCCCCACTCGGCAGATCGCGCATCGGATGGGGAATGACGGCCAGCCTTGGGTCCGTTCCGAGGGTCGGCAGCCAAGAAACCGTTGGGCTCCCTGCAGCCAATCGCCGCAAGGTTCCTGTGGCGTTTTCCTAGCCAACTTTTTGGGTCCCGTATTCCAGGGTGCGACGGTGACGTTCAAAGAACTTCTGCACAGTGCAGAGCAGATGGGCATCTATCGCTTTACACTCCCAATTGTCTTGCATGAAGTCTGGAACGGTTGGATATCAAAGGACAGGTGATCCACATTGGGCTCAGTTCTGAACGATTAGGGGTTTTTGATCCGGAAAAATTATCTGGAGATTCGATCGGATCGTGCGCTGTATTGCTGCTCTCCTTAGGATCCTAAGATATATACAGGGCAGCCATGGCCCCCACTCGAGCCTCACTAAAGGGTTTCCTGGCAACTGCGAAGAAGGCGTTGCTATTGCCTCCGACTCAAAGATCCAACCCTTTGACCTTTGTTGTTGGCAATGAGTCGGCCGGTGAGTGAATACTTTGAGAGACTCGTCATCCATATCAAATTTAGGGGATACTGACATACTGACGGAGAACAGACCTCGATTCGCTCTGCTGCACCCTCCTCTTCGCTTATTTTCGCACTCACACTCCGCCTCACACTCTGCACATTCCTCTTTCCAACCTTCCCCGAGTAGACCTTGCCCTCCGCCCGGAGCTCAACGCAGTCCTTAGCCCAGCAGGTCTTAGGCCAGACGACTTGATCACTCTCACGGACCTTCCCCGAGAAGGGCTCAACCCTGAGGACACCCACTGGCTTCTCGTCGACCACAATGCCTTGACTGGCGACCTGGCCAAATCTTTCTCCAACCGCATAATAGGCTGTATAGACCACCACGAGGACGAAAATGTGATCCCGCACACGCTCCCGCCGGGCCAGCCGCGCATCATTACAAAATGCGGGAGTTGCATGAGCCTCATTCTCGATTACTGCAAACCCACGTGGGACTCCATTTCTCATCTGCCATGTGAGGCAGAAGATGAAGCTGGCAGTAGCAGCACCCCCGCAGCCGAATGCGACGCGCACCTAGCGCGCGTCGCCCTCGCACCCGTCCTCATCGACACCACCAATCTGACATCCAAGGACAAGACGACCGACTGTGACGTGCGCGCGGTCGAGCTCGCCGAGTCCAAACTCTTGCCCAGTCTGCAAACGACCGCTACCATCACCACCCCCTTGACACCCTCCTCTTCACAACCACCATCATCATCATCAGCATCGACAACGACAACAACGACAAGATCTTCGTCCTCCTCCGCGGAGAAATACGATCGTCAAACCTACCACGCCACCCTTTCCGCCCTGAAAGAACAGATCGCCGGTCTCTCGTACCGCGACATCCTGCGCAAGGACTACAAGCGCTGGACCGAGGGTCCGCTGGCACTGGGCGTGTCAGCTGTCGTGCAGGGTTTCGAATACGCGTTTGTAAACGCCGGCAATAAGAGCCGCGGCGGCTTCCTGGCAGCGCTGAAAGGTTGGGCGCGCGAGGAGGAGCAGGCGCTCGACGTCGCGGCTGTCATGACCGTCTCGCGGCCCGGCGGGGTATTTACGAGGGAGTTGCTCGTCTGGGGACTTAATGAGAAAGGCGTCGCGGCGGTGGGAAAGTTTTACAAAAAGTTTGGTGAGACACTCGGCCTTGAGCCGTGGAAGGGTGGTGAGCTGGATAGCGGGGGCGAAGGGGAGGCAGAGTGGAGGGTTTGTTGGAGGCAGAAGGCGGTCTCGCAAAGTCGGAAGCAGGTAGCGCCCATGTTGAGGGAGGCAATGAGAGAATCGGCGAGGTTGTGACTGGAACAGGGGAGGCTACTTCGCTGAACGAGCGCCTAGCTAGCAAAGTGGATTATCATTTGATTCGGATTCTTATGTCTTTCAGCTAGATCCGGAAGCCATTTAAAAGGTGTATAGGAGTACAAATGTGGTAATACATGTGTTTTTACACGCCGTTTGCGGCTGTGCTCACAGTCCAGTGCAGTCAAGGAGGTTGGCAAGTGGGCCTTCAACAGTCCATGTAACGGACACACACTCGCCTAGTAAAGACTGTAGGCTTAGAGGAGATGCTGAACGCTGACCTGCTCGCCTTACCATATCGCCCGAAGACCAGGCGGGAAGAATTGGTCACACCTCTTTGAACCCTTTCCCCTCTTTGCTGTTAAAAGTAGGGCGGCCGTCGGCCTAGGCTGTGCGGCCTCGCGATTGATCGGCCGGCGTTCGACAGTTAGGGAAGGGTGCCGGTGTTTCGCGTATCTGTCGTGACAAAAGCAGGTGAAGATAACCCTAACGGGGCTCGTTCATAGAGCCGACTGCAAATTAACAGCATCTCGCCACTCTGGAAAAACGGCTCAGAGGACCTTCGTGTCTCGCCCTTCTGGGCGGCCTCTAAACACAGGAGACCAGAAAACTCTCACTGCAAAATTGACCTTGTGGCGTTCCAGGTCTAGGATGCCTGTCCCGGCGGATTTTCTGGATCAGACCTGACTGTTTTGGGAGCAGGCATGGCCGGCAGTCCGTTCAGTTTTTCCAGGCTTCGTTGCAGCATTCCACTCCACAATCCTTCCAAGTCCAGCGCGCGCCTCCGAGGGTCGGTAAGCAACTGGACGACAACGGTGTTGCCAGTCTGGGGCACACCAAAACCCGTCGGCCTTCCATCATCGTCCAGTATTTCTACCTCCTTGTGCGATCCCCCCACCATGCCGAGGTTGATGCACACCCACCCCGTGCTAATGCCGTCGTCCCCGCCGCGCATGACTCCAGAATTGCCAAGCAACTTCGCCTTGCGTGCAAGGCGCCTGAGCTTGATCTTGAGCTCGTTGCGCCCGAGGAGCCCGTCAGCCGTCGCCGTGATGCCGCGGCCGCGGAGCCACCTGACCAGGCGGTCCGCCGAAACGTGAAGGTGGCGCTCGCTGCGGGCCGTTCCAAACACCATCAGCAGGCCTGGACCCAGCGCCGCGGGTGGATCAATGGCGCGCAGGTCGAGTAACGACAGCTCGTCCATGCCCAGCTCGTCCGCAACAAACTTGAGCAGGGGCTCCATCAGTTTGGGCGAGTTTTCGGGAATCTCTGGTAGCGGTGCTGGCTCGCTCACCAGCGCTGGGTGTCTTGGAGGCTCGACCTGGAGGTACCATGGCACGTCGGAGCTGCTCGAATCGGGGGACGAGGCATTGTTTTGCTCGTCATGGCTGGGTTGTTTCTCTCGTCGCTCTTCGATCGTTGGGCTGCCCAGTCGTCGTGGGGTCGGCCGGAAGGTAGAAAGGGCCGCGGTAGCAACCGGGGTGAAGCGTCGAGTTTCCGGTGTTGCCACTGAGACCCGGGTTTGCGGTGCTGCATAGTATCTGACAAACGGGCGCACTGCGGCTAAGACGCAGGCAGGGCAACGGCTGACCCGCAGGATGGAAGCGGGTGCCACTGTTGCTGGGGACATGATGCGAGGTTTGACGGTTGCCAGGGAGGTTAAGGGTTGTGTGTTCGGGAAGTTGGGGTCGAGGTTCTGATGAATTTGCCCCAAAGCTCGAGAACTCGAAGGTCCCCAGGTGCTGGCGAGAAACGCTTTGCCATTGGCCACTCTCTCTGCTTCGGGTCCTTGGCAGTCGACGGGACTCAGGTGCAAACTCCACCGCTGTTGGTGGGGAATGGTCAATCTGCCCAATCAGACGCGCTCAACACAGATTTTTCTTCCAGGTTCAAGCGACGCGAGCTCCCGGCTCGTCCTGATAAGATTGAAGGAGGCCAATTTTTGAACCTTGCGCATTCTCGTCGACTTCTTCGAAGGGAAGACGCACAGGCGACACTCTGTCAACCACCACCTCCTTCGAATAAGCTGCTCTTCAACCGCGGCGAGTTGATAGCAGCTGCTTTCTGTACTAGAGTCGCCGACTTTCTTTTATCTTGTTTTATTAGATCCATTATCTTGTTTAATGCATTGAAGTTCGCCTGCTTTCCGACAGATCCTCTTCGGTGGAAGCCGCCTCTTTCCCTCATCATCTCCCTTCCCTTGTTTGAGACGGCGAGGCAGCGGAACCATTGCCACTGCTGTGCGAGCCCTCTCCCATCTTCTCAAGATGCTCGTCCGCCCCGGCGCTGTACGGAAAACCCTCCCGGTGCGCCCTCTCCTCGCATCCACACCTTCACGACACTCGACGCGATGCTCGGCCGCCAACCCACTTCCTTCCTTTTCCGAAAGCCGTCGGATTTTGACAACAGGATCCGACGCACGGCCATGGAAAAGGAAGTCATATCGCGCCCTTGTTGGGTTTGAGCGCAACCTAGCCACAGCGCTCGAAGAGCACCGGTTTGGTGATGATGTCCCCTTTGAGGGCCTTCCGGCGACATTGGCTTCTCAATATCAGCCGCAAAACTCACAACTACCCCTCCACATGCTGAGGCCGTTCAACGTCAACTCCACATTAGTCCTCACCGAACCGAAGCCATATCCACCCAAACAACGCCTCAACCCCATGGGTATCCCCGGTGACTTCGAAGAGATGCTCTCGGTATTTGAAGCCTGCGTGCAGGTTGGTAGACTCGACCGGGCTTCGTTGGTTCTGAAAAGGTTCGAGAAAATGAAAACATTGGAATCGCACCGGGCAGTGGAATTACACAACCGATATCTGCAGGGGCGCGTTGCTCAGCTCATCGCTGAGCCGTCCAAGGAGAAAGCCGAAGAAGTTCACAAATGGTTCGAGCTCCACATTCGGGCTGCTCGTCTGCCGTTCACGCCCATCACCCTCGCCTATATGCTCAAGACGACTCTTCTCACATCCGAAGGCCCGACACAGGCTGCTCGGATCGATCGGTACATGAGTATGATGCCTCATCAAAATGCCTCGGAACCGCTGGATCTTGGAAATGTTCTCAGCGATGAAGATCTGGAGACCATCGCCGAGGTGTGCCCCTCCTACTACATTCCTGAGGATGCTTCCGGTGCTGCCGAAGCCGAGGCATTGAGGGATGATGAGAGCAGCGACCTGGAGGACCCGGAACATCACGACGCCACAAGGAAAATTTTGAGCGGCACGCCCGAAGTGCTTGGAACACCACAAAAGGGTATGGGGCTCAAGTCGTTGAAGACGGCTCTTTCGCTGCTATCCGAGCTCCCGGATGGCTTGGATATTGCATCGCTCCCCATCTCTCAGCGTCGCGAAGTCCAAGCAAGGCTCGAGAGGGATTGTGTCGATGCTGCGATCGCCCGGTGGCGGGATGAGAACGAGCAATTGATGGGTATGGGGTTGAATACACAGCTGTCAACCCCTTCCCTAAACTCGAAGTTGTACGACTGGCATCAAGCTCTGGAAGCTCGCCTTGTCCAAGAACAAGCCAAGGTTGAGGCGTCCTTGTCGGCCCCCAAGAAGTCGCGAGAAGACATGGAGCGTTGTGTTTATGGGCCTCATCTGCTGCAGTCACCCGCAAACCGTCTCGCCGCCGTCACCATCCTCAGCGCTCTCAGCAGTCTGGCCATGCATGGTGCGGACAAGGGCATCCCAGTCTCCAACATGGTGCAACAGCTAGCCAAGATTGCCGAGGAGGACATTCGAGCGCAGAGTGTCGCCAAAACACTTCCAAAATCTAAACCACGCAAGCAGCAGAGCGCACGGCAATTGATGCGGCTTCACGATGCTGCACCGACTGCGACTGCTGACACAGCACCACCACCTCCCGCCCCCGCCCCTATGTCCACCCCAGCTGCGAAGCCCCTTCCTAACGAAGAGCCTTCGGAGTTTGCCGCTCGCTGGCCCATAGCGATCAAGGCGAAGTTTGGCGCCGTAATCTTGGGGGCTTTGATGGACACGGCAAAGATCGTGGTTGAACGGGAGCACCCAGAGACCAAGGAGAAAGTGACTCAAACCCAACCAGCTTTTACTCATGCTGTGCAGCTCAAGAAGGGCAGGAGGATCGGTGTCATTCAGCCAAACCGCTCATTGATCGAGCTCATGAAGCGCGAGCCGCGGGGAGAAGCATTAGCCCGTCACTTGCCCATGGTTGTTGAACCCGAGCCGTGGTCCAAGTTCGACAAGGGCGGCTTTATCACCTCTGCCAGCCCTCTCGTCAGACTCAAGAACCATGAGAAGGACCAGCGCATTTATGCTGAGGCGGCTATCGAGCGGGGGGACATGGAACAGATGATGCGAGGTCTGGACGTGCTTGGGAAGACGGCGTGGAAGATCAACCGCCCCGTCTTCGACGTAATGCTGGAAGCCTGGAACACTGGGGAGGAGTTCGCAAACTTACCAGCGCTCGATCCCAAGATCCCCATTCCTCCAGAACCGGATTCGACCGACGACCCGATGAAGAGGCGGTTATGGCTCAGGGCGGTGAAAATCGCCGAGAACGAGAAGTCAGGGTTGCACTCTGTTCGGTGCTTCATGAATTTCCAGCTCGAAATTGCGCGGGCCTTTCGGGACCAAACCTTTTATTTCCCTCACAACATCGACTTCCGTGGGCGCGCATACCCAATACCGACGTACCTGAACCACATGGGCGCAGACAATATGCGTGGCCTGTTGCTCTTCGCCAAGGGCAAGGCTCTTGGAGAGTCGGGCCTGGCCTGGCTCAAAGTTCACCTTTCTAACGTCTACGGGTTCGACAAAGCCAGCCTCAAGGAACGCGAAGAGTTCGCGAACAGAAACCTGGATAACATCTTCGACTCGGCCGACAATCCCCTCACTGGGAAGCGGTGGTGGCTGCAAGCCGAAGACCCTTGGCAGTGTCTTGCCACATGCTACGAGTTGAAGGCCGCCTTGTCATCTCCTGATCCTACGGCGTACGTCTCTCACCTTCCAGTCCACCAAGACGGAACGTGCAACGGTCTCCAACATTATGCTGCTCTGGGTGGTGACACCTGGGGTGCGCAGCAGGTCAACCTTTTGCCCGGAGAACGCCCTGCCGATGTGTACTCCGCGGTCGCCGAGCTGGTTCAGAAGCAGGTTACCGAGGATCTCGCAAACGGCAACGAGTTCGCCCAGGCCATCGATGGCAAGATCACTAGGAAGGTTGTGAAGCAGACGGTCATGACCAACGTCTACGGCGTCACGTTCGTTGGCGCGAAGAAGCAGGTTCAGAAGCAGCTTGACTCGCTATACCCAGACATCGAGAAGGAAACGGGCATGACATCAAGCGTCCTCGCATCATACATTGCTGCCAAAGTTTTCATGGCCTTATCGACAATGTTCCGTGGTGCACACGACATTCAGAATTGGCTCGGCGAGATTGGCGGCCGCGTTTGCCGTGCTGTGACTCCGGAGCAGCTAGACCGGATCGCTGAAGCTTCGGGCGAGAAGGTTGAGGAGTCCAGGGCCACCAAGAAGAGGGCTTATACGTCGTCGAAAACGGGGGAGGAGGAACTGGCCTCTCACTTCCGCAACACTCTCGTCTGGACAACACCTTTGCGGATGCCTGTGGTCCAACCATACAGGAAGAGCGGCACTCGGCTGATTTCGACTTGCCTGCAGGACCTCGTCCTCACGAACGTGGACAGGGATGATCCCGTGAACCGGCGGAAGCAGCTGCAGGCGTTCCCCCCCAACTTTATTCACTCGCTTGATGCCAGCCACATGATGTTGTCGGCCCTCGAGTGCAACGCCATTGGCCTCACATTCGCCGCCGTGCACGACTCGTTCTGGACTCATGCTGCAGACGTGGATTCCATGAACCGCGTCATTCGCGATGCTTTCATCCGCATCCATCAGGAGGACGTCATTGGGCGCCTCAAGTCCGAGTTTGAGGCGCGGTATCGGGGCTCCATCTACCGGGCAAAGATCGATTCTTCGACAGATGTTGCCAAGAAAATCAACGAGTGGCGTAAGAAGCACCGCTTGGGACCCAAGGACGAGTTGCTGCTTGAACGACGACGCCAGGTTCTCCTGCGTTCTCTCGACCCAGAGGAGGTACTCCAAGGGAAGGAAATGGTCACGCCAGCCAGCATCTTTGAGTCGTTGGCGACGCCCGACATGTTGGCAAACGAAGTCGATCCCGAGGAGATGCTCTCTGCAGGCGTCGAGGAAGAGGAGGGAGATGTCCACGACGGGGAGAATGCCGACAAGGTAGAGGTCAAGGGCAAGGTGACCGAAGGGTTAAAGAATTTCGCTGCGCACCTAAAGGAGCTTCACGGCACCAATTACTTCGTCATGGAGATCAACAAGCCAAGGAGGACCAAGGACAGGAACTATACTAGGCCGGCTCCGCAGGTCGAGCTCTGGCTGCCGCTGACGTTTCCTGCGATTCCCAAGAAGGGCGACTTCGACGTGACCCAGCTCAAGGACAGCAAGTACTTCTTTTCTTGAGCTGTCCATGGCGGCAAGGGTGGTCTTGGAGCGATTGTCATTCTGCTGTACCATTTTAAAAGCGGGTTCTTGGTTGCTTCTGTGGCGTTCAACTGGCGTGGGTGGCATTGCTGGCGTGGCGTTTGTGACAAAAGAGGGGCGGTTGATTTGGATGCATGTACGTTAAACTGAAGATCTGGGGTGACTCGCGACTCCATGATGATGTTGTATACTATGAGATAACATGTATTCAAACTCTAATCAGACATATCGTCTAGTACGAAATCCGCTCAACTTGTGAGCTCGTCGACGACAAAGTGGTTTGAGGTCGACTCGTAGTTCTCACCGCAATGTCGCAATAGACTGCTTGCCGTGTGTGCCTGTGTGCTCGTGTGCCTCGGCTTCCAATCTGGCCGGCTCACCGTGGAGGACGGAAGCGGTTGAACTTGGGTATTTTGTATTCACCCGGTGTCTTACCGATGCCAAGGTGAGCATCCACTTACCAAAATTTGCGTCAGAGTCAACCACGCCGTTGACCAATGTTGCCCAGATGCGTCGACGGGCAATACAAGGCCGAGTCTCTTGGCCAAACCGGGTTCCTGGATTGGAGAGATGCTATTTTTGTTTTCCCAAAGGCTTTTTTATGGCTACGCATCCCTGCCGGTCGAGATCCGGAATAATACGGAAATTGTGGCACCAAACCTAGATACTTGCAGTACTTTCTAGACACTCGGCTACCGCAACAAACCGCCTTAAGCGGACGCCACAACACCAAAAACGTCCTAGGCGCAGAGGCAAGTTCGATAACCAGGTAACCCGGAAGCTAGCCTTCCTTTAACTTGCAGGTATCCGTCTGGGCAAAAAGCCTTCTTTTCCCGACTGCAGGGCTTGGTTGGTCGAACAGTGCAGCCACGTTGGTCTCAGAGTTACCTTGACGAGAGAGGACCGAGAAGGGTATTTAAAATTTTCGAAGCCCGACTCTGGCATGGCCTCGAGATGGGACCGTCGCTTGGGATATTGGACCTGTCCAGCTAGGGCAGCTGCGGAATTTGGCGAGACGGAGGCATATATGAGGAGGTTCTGCCCCTAACGACTTTAGTCCCAACCTCAACCTACCGCTAAGCAGAAACGAAATAGACTCTCATAAACATAGCCCACTTCGCTCTTCTGAACTCACCTGAAAGCTTCGTCGCACCCCTGGACAAAACCCACAATGCAGCCTACGCTCCGCAACAGCTTCCTCTTCCTTGGACTGATGGGAATCTGGTAAGGGCATCATCGCGGACAAGACACCCACTGCCTTCATACTCGTGTGCTTTTCCAAGATTAAACACTAACCTTCTCCCGTTCCAGCTCAGCAGCTCCCGCAGGACAGGATATCAACCTACCCGTCCTGACCCTGCCAGAGCCCCTCCCGTCGACCTGCTACGGCGTTGTCGATGGCGTGGTTAAGACGCCGTCCTGCTACACCGCAACCGTCACCAAGACGGTTAAGCCCACTAAGCCGAGTGAGTGCACCTAATCCAGACTAGGAGGAGGGAGAGTAGATCCCTTTTCCTTGGGTGGCAAACCCGCAGCGACGTGCATGGATTTGCCGCTATCTGTTCACTGACACGCTCTGTGCTCCTTCCCTCACCGACAGCTTCGTGCCCCCAGTACGAGTGCCCTCCGCCCAAGGACGATCCCATCATGTGCCCAATGTACATCAAGGTGACGAGCGTCGCCGTTCCGTGCAGGTAAGTTCCTTCAAGCAAGAAGCTGTCACTTCTGTCTGCTTCAGGTTCTTGATAATGGGAGTCTGCAAGTGATGACTGACATGTGTGTCACTACCAAGCACCGATTGCTGCCCGAGCACTCCGACCTCGACAGTGACCACGACATCATGCCCCCGCTGCACCACCAGCTGTGTCATCCCCACCGAAACCATCACTGTTACGACTGGGTGCAAGACGACCACAGAGTTGCCCTGGCCGACTGCCACCCTTACTGTGGCCTAGGGGAAAGGGCAAAAATGAGGAGAAAGGGAGAAGGTCTGTATGCTTCGGCTCCTTTAAGTAGTTCCGTAAAAATGTTCTATTTCTTGTCTTTTCGCTCTCTTGAGACAATCATCCCATCGCTTGGTGACAGCTGCCGTGTCGCTGGTATCTCTTTTCCATACAACCCAACTCTAAGAGGTGGACCCCGTCTTACCGCACCTGGGCCCCCTTGAGCGAGGCCACCTTGCACACGCCTCCGCTCGCCGTTACCAACTTGCCCAGGCCGGTCTTGCCCTCCAACGCCTCCACCACGCCGGCATCGAAAGCCACCTCGAGATCGTCCGTGGTAGTGAAACCCGGCTGGAACGTCTCCCAGATCTTCTTCTTGGGGTTGAGCACCCGCTCGGGCTCGCCCTGCCAGCCCTCAAAATAGACGCGCTCGCCTGCCTTGGCGTCGGCGGGCGGGTTGACCAGCTCAACGGGGCCCTTGTGATCGTCGGCCTCACCCTCCTTGAGCCGCGGCGACGCAGCAAGCACCATGGCCGACGACTTGATGCCGCGCATCTTGACGGGCTTCAGGTTGCACACCACCACCACCTTGCGGCCCTGCATCTCCTCGAGCGGCACAAGCCCATTGAGGCCCGAACACACTGTGCGTACCACCTGGCCCTCGTACTCGGATGTGTCGTCCGTGCCGGGCGCATCGCCCATAGCGATGGTTGAGACGTAGAGCGAGTCGGCCTCGGGGTGCTTGATGGCCTTGAGGATGTGGCCCACGCGGAGGTCGATGAGGCAGGGCGACAGGACCGTCGGAGCTGGGGGAGCCGCCGGCTGCTTGGGCGCCCGCTCCTTCTTCTCCTTCTTCTCCTTCTTCTGCTTCTTACCCCCCTCGCCCGCGACGACCTTGTCCTTGACCTCGGCTGCCTTCTCTACCACGGCGCTGGCAGCCTCCTTTGTCCGGTCAACGAGCGTCTTGTCTCCGCCCGCAGCAGCAGTGGCTGCAGCGGCCTTCTCCTTCTTCAAACGCTCCTTTTCGGCCTTGGCGTCGACAGGCGGCTTAACGTAGAGAATCTCCTCGGCATCGACCGGCACCTTGTCAGCGTCGGCGATGTTGAGACCGAAGAGCGGGCTGTTCTGCACAAAGTCGACGAGGCGGACAATGTTGGGGCGACCGTTCTGGCCGGTACGCTGCTCCGGAGTCCACGACTTAACGAGAGGTGCGAGCGACTCGTACAGGGCAATGTCGGCCTTGCTGGGCTTGGTACCAATGGCCGTGGAGCGGGTCGCGAGGTCGGCATTGAGGGAGTCGAGGAGGGCGTCGGAGGCACCAGCCTTGAGCGAGTTGACCCTGTCAATCCACGCCTGGATTTCGGACTCCTCGGCAGGAGTGTATTTTTGGGCGTCGAGGGCGGCCATGATGCGTGGGTTCGACAGCGAAATGGTTGTGAGGGGTCGGGAGGGGAGTTGGCGGAGAGGAGAGACGCTTCGCAGGGCTGCTGCTGGGCGCGCGACGGCTCGAAGTGAAAACAGTTTGACCGATTTAGAGGGAGAAACTTAGAAAAGAGCAGGAGTCTATAATCGACTGGACATGAACTCGGTGTCTTGTGTCTCTGTTGACTGATGGTGGGGTTGAAATCGTCAAACAATTTTGACCCGATAGGAAATGCGGGGCAGTTGTTTGAGTCAAGACGAGGGGCACTTCTTTGCGAACTTTGCAGTCGCTGACAGGGGGGGTCAAGGTGGGTCTGCAGCCTCTAATGGGTAAAGTACCTGACCCGTGACAGCGCGCGGGCCTTTAACGCGTTCTCGATCGCGGTGGCGATCCTCCTGTCGCGTGGATCGCGCGCCCTTAATTGACAGACCCGGCCCTGCCGTTCTCCATCCTCGAATTCTCAATTTTGTCGGTTTGCCGCTTAATTTCTGCCTGGTTATAGATTGCTTCCATGCAGTCTCTTTAGCATCCAATGATTCTGTGTTTTCTTGACTTTTTGCGGTGATCAGGGCATTTTCCCAAGTTCTTTCGCTGTGACCCGTCGATATTTCGTCACTGTACAGCAACCCTTTCTTCGCTTCTCAATTCTCCGACGATGCCTTATATTTCCTCATCCGACGGCGAGTCCTTGGGCTCGATTTCACAGCTTCCGACAAGTGCCCCTTCTTCTCCACCTCCAACCTCTCCCGCGCCTCCAGCGAACGGCGCGTCGAAGATGAGCTACACCAAGTTGAGGGAGGAGCAGGTGCTCGCTGCGGAAGAAGAGAAGGCGCGCGAAGCAAACAACAAAGCCGAGGACAAGCGCAGGAAGAAGTGGAAGAAGCGCGTTCTCAGCAAGGAGGAGCGCGAAGCCAAGGCTAAGGACCTGGATCGGCTTCTCGCCCAGAGCGCCGCATTCAGCAGTATCCTGACCAACAAGACAAAGGTGCTGGGACGTGTCGGCACTAGCCTGGATGGCAAGGCCCTCGGTGAGCACGACTTGACGATGGCAAAACAGCCCAAGTGCCTCGTTGGTGGTACTATGCGGGACTACCAGCTCGAGGGTCTGACCTGGATGTACGAAATCTGCATTCAGGGCATGAGCGGGATCCTGGCCGACGAGATGGGATTGGGTACGTCGTTTTATTCCGTTACTTGCGTGCTATGCTAATAATAGCTAGGGAAAACTGTGCAAACAATCTCACTCATCGCGCTCCTTCGGGAGCAAGAGAACTACCTGGGCCCGCATCTCATCGTTGCCCCCTTAAGCACGCTGTCCAACTGGCTGGATGAATTCCACCAATGGGTTCCCTCAATACCGGTTGTCATGTATCACGGAACGCCGCAACAGCGCAATGAGATCTTCAAAACCAAAATCATGCGCCATCTGCATGGGGGACGGCCAACAGACAAATTCCCCGTGGTCTGTACCAGCTACGAGATGGTCCTCAAAGACCGTGCTGCCCTGTCCAAGATTAACTGGGAATTCATTATCATCGATGAGGGACACCGTATGAAGAACTTCGACTCAAAGCTCTTCCGCGAACTCAAGTCGTTCACATCGGCCACTCGTCTGCTCATCACCGGCACCCCTTTGCAGAACAATCTCAAGGAGCTGTGGTCTCTTCTCAACTTCTTGTTGCCCAAGATTTTCCGCGACTGGGAAGCTTTCGAAAGCTGGTTCGACTTCAGTGACTTGGAGGACGAAGAGGGAACTGAAGAGTTCATTGCTGACAAAACCAAACAAGAGCTTGTCAAGAAAATGCATGTCGTATTGCAGCCCCTGCTGCTGCGCAGGGTAAAAGCGGACGTCGCGAAGTACTTGCCAAAGAAGCGCGAGTATGTCCTGTATGCACCTATGACGAAGGAGCAGACGGATTTGTACAATGTCATCAACGACAAAAACATCGATACAAGGGCGTATTTGGAAGACAAGGTCGTGGAGCGCCTGACGGGAGCTACGAACAGCAAAGCATCCTCGCCCAGCCGTAGCACCCGCTCTTCCAGATCGAGCAGCGTCAAGCAGGAACTCGACGCGCAGAGCGAATCGACACCAACAAAGAGTAAACAAGCTACCTCGAAAACTAAGGACGCCCACCCGCCGGCCAAGAACGCCTTCAGCCTTATGATGGGCAAAGCACGCCCCCGAGGCCAGCCATCAAAGGCCTCCACTGCCGTTCAGCAAGCAGCTGCAGAGACTACTTCCAAACCAACAAAGAGAGAGAGTAAGAGAAAGAATCCGCCAGAAGTTGAATCTCCGGCGCCGAAGAGTGCGAAGTCGAGCAGGCAGTCCACCCCAGCAAGCACTCGAGGCCGCTCCCGGAGAGGAAGGCGATCGTACAAGGAAGACGATTCAGATGATGACCTGTTAAACGACGACGAATTTGAGGCCAAACTTGCCGAGCACTTGGCTGATGAGGAAGCTGGTGGGGATGAGGAGACCCTTAATGAAGAGGAATTCGAGCGCACCCATACTCTTGAACTTGCTAGTATGTCTTGACATGACATTCAGTATGAAGGTTTCCTCTTACTGACCACCCACAGAACGAGAAATTGCAAACAAGAAGCTCGGCAACCCGCTCCTTCAACTCCGGCTAGTCTGCAACAGTCCACACAACTTCTATAACCCCTGGGCGAACGATAGGGGGGTGCCAATCGATGAGAGCATTGTGACGGCTTCCGGCAAGATGCTTCTCCTCGACCGCCTCCTTCCCGCCCTGTTCAAGCGCGGCCACAAGGTTCTCATTTTTTCCCAATTCAAGACTCAGCTCGACATCCTCGAGGACTACTGCACCGAGCTTCGCAAGTGGCGCGTCTGCCGTATCGACGGTGGGGTTGCGCAGGAGGACCGGCGCGCTCAAATCCACGAGTTCAACACCAATCCGAAGCTCAAGATCTTTTTGTTGTCCACCCGCGCGGGCGGGCAGGGCATCAATCTCGCCAGCGCCGACACCGTCATTCTCTTTGATAGCGACTGGAACCCGCAGCAGGACCTGCAGGCGCAGGACCGGGCGCATCGCATTGGCCAGACACGGCCCGTCATTGTGTACCGGCTTGCGACCAAGGGAACAGTGGAGGAGGAGTTGCTCATGAGCGCCGATGCCAAGCGTAGGCTGGAGAAGCTTGTCATCAAGAAGGGCGGGTTCAGGACGATGGGGCAGAAGATCGATATGCGCGAAGATCTCGACCGGGAGACGCTCAAGGCGCTATTGTTGAAGGATGGGCAGGTCTACAATCTCTCCGGAGACGATCAGGTGTTGAGCGATGAAGATCTCAAGGTGCTGTGTGACAGGAGTGACGAGGCTTATGAAAGGGCTGCCGTGGGAGAAGGAAACGCGGCTGGGTACACAGTTATTGAGACGGGGGCGAACGGCATCCGGACGACAGGGACTGTATAGGGGTATGTTGGAAGAATAGCGACCCAGACTATATCTGATGGATATGTGCCGAAGCACTCGACCAGCGAATCATCCGCCTTGAGAGAGGCTTGTCCGAGCAGATTAATTAATTTACCTTCGATCAGAAACCCTACATGAACTCAAAGTCAATACTCTTAGCTATATCCCTCACCACATCGCCAAGCAAGTACACCGACTCGGCAGACGTCAGCAGAAACCAATGGGCGACCTCAGCCTGGACCATTTTGTACTCGAGTTCCGACAACACGCCCCAAATGACCCAGCCCATGAGCCCCGTAAAACCCAGCATCCAGTGCCTCACGGCTAGCCCGGTCCACTGTACCGCCAGCTCCTTGGCCGTCTGAACTGCCACCCAGACAGCAAACGACATTACCTCGCCCGCGAACCACACCGCGCCCACGGCCCACGTCACCCCGAGCAAGGTTAGCAGCAGATGCGCGTACAGTTGGGCCGCGTCCGTCAAGAGGGGAACCGCCCCCCCGACGAGAGCCTGAGCCAGCCCCTGCGGGATAATCCCGACCGATGAGGTGAGCCAGATGAAGATGAAGCTGCATCCGAACCAGCCGAGTGCTTCCTGGTTGTGATGCAGCTCCCACCACAGCGCGTGCAGTGCTGGCCAGTAGGAAGATGAGGGCCGAGGGCCGTGGCGGAGTGGGCGCAGCGCAGCGGGGACCAGGCGCGGGCGATGGATTACAACGTGCAGCGGGCGGGCGAGTGCGTGCAGCAGCAGAAGGGCGAGGTCTTGGTGGTAGAGGAGGGTGCTCGCCGCGGAGCAGAGCAGAGCTAATTGGACGTTGGTGTAGTCATTGCCCCTTGTGGTGGCGGTGGTGGTGCTTGCGGTGAAGAGGGCGGCGGCGGCGGTGGTGTTTTGGATGAGAGGAGGGTTGTTATTCTGGTTGTTGTCGTAGGGTGACCCATCTAAAGGATTGTCGTCGTAGGAGGAGGAAGACCAGTGTAATGGTTCGTCGTCGTAGACGGACCAGTCCTGTTGGTAGACGGATTCTTGCCAAGTGCTAGTGCAGTGGTAATAATGGTAATGGTGGTGATGGTGAATTTCGTTGATGAATTCGGAGGACATGGTGCAGAAGTTGCCGGTTATGTCCTACTCTTGTTTTTCGGCGTCTGGAGATGAGGTATTGTAACTTTTTGAAGAGTGAGAGTCATCAGTGATCATTTGGGAATGAAATGGGGGTGTCACCCTGCCTAAGAATATGAGAAACCATTGCAGGACAAAGCCTTTCAACAAAACAGAGGCATTCTTTGTCTTTGTTCATTGAACCAATGGTGGTGTGGCAACCACATGGTTCTCTGTTCTAGACGGCCCAGTTCTTGGTTTAGATCAAAAGCATTGTGTCAAGGGAACAGCCAAAGGCCACTGAGTTCCGATTCGGTAGCTTCGGGAATCAGGGAGATATCGAGCAAAGACATAGTGAGAATGAGACGATATTGACGATGGTCACGACAGTCTGTTGCCGGTTAAAAATTGTCTTCATTCTATCAAGCTCGCTATTTAGCGATCGGGAACTGTTTTCAGTACGCCTCTACCACTGCGAGATTTGACGAAGACAATTCGTCCGTATCTTGATGGATTATTCATTCCTCACTAATAGCTCGCTTTCTTAAAAACTGTCAAACAACACGAGACAAGACTCGGAAAGAGTGCAATTGCTGGAACCCTAGTGGTTGAATGAGAGCAGTTTCAATAACCCGTTTTCGTCTGCTGGGTGAGCCAGACCAAGTTCTATCGTGGGGTACCCCCCTAGAACTTCTAAGGTGCGCCTTGGGTTTTATTACACTCACTCGAGCTCTTGATTCAAAAGTTCAAGCAGACTTGGCTGGTTTCTGTTTAGTATTCCTCTAAAAACACCAGAAAAATTGCTAACTAGACATATTGGTAACGTTACCACAAAAATCCCGCCCAAGACGAAGGAATAATTTTTTTTTTTGGCAAAACCCGGTCGCAAGCAATCGCCGGCGTCCAGCTTGGTATGAACCTACCGTTGCGAAGGGATCAGCTGCAGCTACTGCCTTCGCCGAGGTGGATATCAAGCAGTTAGCCCAGGGCATCTTCCCTTGCTATCCTGACGATAGAAGCCACTAACAATTTAAGGGCG
Organism: Corynascus novoguineensis; assembly: GCA_033296725.1. Taxonomy (NCBI): domain Eukaryota; kingdom Fungi; phylum Ascomycota; class Sordariomycetes; order Sordariales; family Chaetomiaceae; genus Corynascus; species Corynascus novoguineensis. Next base: position 195,035 of record MU857606.1, read on the forward strand.
AACGAGAAAGGCTTTGCAGGTTGAGCTGCGTGGCAACGAGAGGTGGTGACGTCGGAGGAAAACAACAAAGACGACAATGGTGACGACGGTGACGACGGTGACGACGGTGACGACGGTGACGACGGTGGTACTGACGATGTAACCATAAAAGCAGCGGCAAGTAGTGGTAATGGCGACAGAGGAGTCAGAAAGGGAAGAATGGAGACGATGGCAGCACTTGGTCGGGGAACAACTCGAGCGAAATTAACGTCTGACATTCACCATTCATTCCGGATTAAGAGCCATCATCATGATCATCGCCAGAGAATGATTACGCGCCGCAACCTTACAAACCCCACACCCGGCATAATGTGGGCGTCAAGACGGTCCCGGGAGCTACCACGGCTCAGGCGGCACCGGTAATGGCAGCAATGTAGTCAGGCAGAATCGGGGCTACTCAGGTGTATGCGAGGAGCAACCGATAAATAGGTATGTTGAGGTTGGTACTGGTTCCAGACACGAGTTGAATTCATATGGAAGGACATTCATACTTTCTCTAGGTCTCGACACCCTCTCACACTTGTCAATCACTTGACAAGTGTGTGGGGACCTCCGAAATACAGAAGAATCAAATAATGATCCTAGTGTCGCCATCTATAAGTTGATGTTGACAAAAACAACCATGCACAAGGAGCCAGAGGAAGAAAGACATAACGGACTATCACTCGCCCCAACTCAACACGCCGTCCATCATTGTGTTTGCCCATCTCATGGCAGGTTAAGGTCTAATCTTTCTGCTATCCCCATCTTGACACTGAAGAGACGGCAGATGAGCGACTTATTGCCAGCGCTGTCAGCAAATCGAGTCTATCAAGTCAAGTTTGTTTATTCTTGAGGCTCGACTTGACAGACTTGACACACAGTAACTATCCAGAAATCGACTCCCGACACGCCCATATACCCCGGAGCAAGTTCCTGTGTGATACGCAGTTGGGAAGCTCGTACAGCGTACGAAAAGAACAAAGCCCTGTTACGGGGCGCATGGAAGATGAACAAAGTGCATTACTTTCTACAAAGGAAAGTAAGAAAAAGAAGGATATTTATATACAGAAGAGAGGTGGAGCTTCCTGTTGATACTCCGTAGCTCAGGAGCTTACTAAGCTGTGCTTACCGCCTTCGACACCCTGGCTTTTGGGGCTACTTTCTACGATGCCATAGTAGCCGGTAGTATTGCGGATGAGGTTGGGGAGTATTTACGAAATTTATACACTCCGTTGACCACTCAGTTTAATCGTGCTTGGCTCGGAAAAACGATTATTCACACCCCACGGGAATGGCGCTCAAAATGTTCTCAATACCTTCATGCGCAGCGGAATGTGAGCGGACCTTTAGCCGCGCAAAGCTCGCGATAGGATCACAACAACACTCCCTTAGCGACAATGCTACATCAGAGCTTCAATGGGAAACGAAATTGGGCACGGGTAGAAGTATCTGGAAGCGTAGCAACATTTTAGAGGTTTTGGAAAGCCCTATTGTCTTCTATTGTTTGGAAGACCAACAGCCACAATTCCACGGTTTTTCACAAGATAAAAGATTTTTGGTCGTGGGATCAGTTAATTCAGTGCTGTGTAGCAGGTGTGGTTCGTTCCTTCCTCAGAACGTTTCTCTCCTCGTTCTTGCAGAATATATCCTCCCCAAGAGCACCTGAGGTTGCGGGGTTTGCAATCTCCCATTTTGTGACAGCTCACACTCCTAGGCCAATGTTTGCTCAATGTTGAGATGGCTTGCAGCATCCTGTCCTTATTTTTCCGCGTGTCACCACACGCCTAGGCCGTTGTTTGATCCAACATCTATCTTGTGTTCAAATCTGAGTCAAGTCGAGGGCCAATCAGATTAAGTCTGCTCAAATTTGCCAAGTTTAATTTGGTTCCCGACTCGGATTGAACTGCGAGAGTGCTGCTTGGTGCCGAAGGGACGGCCGGCTTAGGTGCAATGCTTCGCTGGCTAGCTTCATCTGAGAGCGCAGCTGTGATCCCCAAGGCCAAGTTGAGCTGCTCGTTGGTAAGGCCGCGCCTTAGCCCGACCTTGTCCTCAGACAATCGCCCATCGCTCTCATTCAAGAACGTCCAGATGATCAGCCCATGCACCCACTTCCTGGCGAGAACTTTGTCCTTAAAGGCGAGGTAACCGTGGCCGTCGAAGAACGCCACGCAGCCAACTCTGGACGGGAGCCGCATGGTAACGATGTTGCTCTGCACTTGGCCGTCTAGGGCGTTGTCCCTGTAAACAGACCGCTGTTTGGCTCTCCTCAAGTATTCCCCGGCTTGCTCGCCCGTGCAAAACTTGATGTGTATTCTCAAGAAGGGGTCGAATGTGACGGCGAAGCCCCTAACCCCGGACGCTTGAAGATCTGTTGACATAGTTACCGATGTTCAGCAGGAAAAGGCAGAAGTACGGCGTTGATGAGCCCGGTAGCGGAGAGGAGGTGGGTGACAGGAGTAGGTATTGAGCGTTCGGTTACTATGCGGGTTAGTAGGGAGGTGATATCTCGCCTGTTATGTAAATAGGCAGTCGGAAACATGAATGGGTTTTTGACGCGGCGCAGCCTTCCCTTCTCACCATCGTGCCAAGGTGGACATATTTGAATGCAGCAGTACTTCGATTGCCTCAGCACTTGTCTCATAGGCTGATTGTTCGAGCCGTACATGCAACTGCGGGGCTTGCAGCTACTCAGCCACTTGCATCCTCAACCGATCCCATTATGATGGTTGGTCAGCCCTTCCCATACCTAGTCTCTCATCGCTCCGAATCGAGAATCTTCTTTGGAGACGGGGGAGCCTGACTCAACGCGTCCCGGCAAGATTATAATTATGACCGTCGCATATGGACGTGGACATTGAAAGCATGAGCGGCCGCCCATCTATGCCCCTTGGGCGGCCGGAAAGGCGCGCTTCGGTTCTATCGCTATCCACGATTGCTGATGGACCGGTCCCTGGGCTATCAGTTCATGAATTTCTTCACAATGAGGTGGGTGGCAGCAATGGAACCAGGGAAGGGCGAAAGCAAGGTGCGCCGTTGAATGATACAACACCGGGGCTGCGGCGGGAATCGGACTCGGATCCGGAGTCGGCGAGCGGCGAGAGGCCACGGCCGGCATCTCTCGAGCTTGGAACGAGCGAGAGAAAACGGCCCGAGAGCCCGTTCAAGGCCCCTTACCGCCGACCTTTGGAGGATGCCGAACCAGAAGAGTCATGGGTGTTAGACGCCCCTGAAAGCACGACGGTATGAGCCCAACCTCCCAAGGCTTTCTCTTTCTGGCTTGACATTAACAACAGCCAGGGGGGAAGAATTCATTTGTCCTCGATCACCACAGAGACAACCTCGTCGAGATGGTTGAAGAAGCTAAATCGCCGATGGACCGCCTCGGTCTCAGGAGGCGCATCAGACCTAGAAAGTCGACATCCTCCCACAAGGGCTCGGGCGACTACTGGAAGAGACCAGTGCCGACAGGCCCAAATGGATCCCTGAGGAGCTACCGCATCAGCTTTGCCGAGCTGCAGCGGATGCACCTCCGCAAGCTGCAATGCAAGCTGGTCCAGCACGTAGCCGACATGCGGTTTCGCAACAAGGAGCCCAGAAACTGGGAGAAGGACCTGCAAGCCTACAGTGCGTCCTTCCCGATATCTATCTTCTTCTTTCCTTTCTTTTCCTTTCCTTTCCTTTTCTTTTCTTTTCTTTTCTTTTCTTTTCTTTTCTTTTTTCTTTTTTCCGCTAAAGTTGACTGACTCTGCCTCAGCCAAGGCGCTCCAAGATTACGACTATATGTTCCAGCACAACCAGCGCATGCGAGATAATTTCCTCGTGACCGGGGAGCGCTATATTGATGACTACGTCCTTCAGCAAATGCTGGGCGCTGATGCCCGTCAGGATGCCAAGCTGGCAAAATCCAAGCCAATCCCGGTGGTCGGCCCGTGGGAAGACAAGAGTGTTCCCATCGGCGGGACACGGTCCGAGTACAGGACAAAGTCCGAACTGGCCCAGCTCCGCGATAAGATCATCATGGCCCTGCTCGGCGGTGTTTTCCTCGTAGGGCCTATGTGGCTCATGGTGTTGCGCAGGAACCTGTACACGAGTCTCGTGACGACCACCATGTGCGTTGCCGTTTTTGGCCTTGTCATGGCCAAACTACTCCATAGGCCGATGGAGGTCCTCTCGGGAACGGCCGCGTACGCCGCCGTGCTGGTGGTCTTTGTGGGCTTGAACGATCCCGATAAACCTGCAGGCCGTTAGCTAGTCCGGCAGGGTCCATTCCAGTTCTCCTCGCATTTTGAAAAATACATATGCACGGTCTGTTTGCAGTTGGCAGAGTTAAAGTAGACTGTGAACTCCAACAGAGTGTAGACAGGGTTCGTAAAAGATCAAGACTCTTAAGCCAGACAGCGCCTTGCGATTAGCCTTTTCTGAGTGACGGAATAAACCCTCCTACGCCCCGCTAAACAACCATCTCCGCTCGACTTGAGATTGAATTCTAAAACATGGACACCGCTCCAAGCACACTTGACACCTTTGATGGATCCCTCATCGATGATCCGCAGGCAACTCCGCCGTGTTCCGGTCGACAGAGAGCTCTGGGAACGGCAGCGGGTGAGACGGCGGCAGCGGGTGAGACGGCGGCTGCGGGTGAGACGGCGGCTGCGCCATCTCGTAGGGACCGTACGGTGGTTGCGTCTTGGGGTAAGGGGATACCTCGCCATTGCCGTAGTACGAGTGCGTGGTGCTGCCGCCGTAAGCAGACTTTTGCTCTGGCGGTGCCTGGTAACCAGCCACGCTACCGCTGCCGGCCGCGTTGGCGCCGGTGCGCGCCCGTTCCCGCGCTAAGAGCCAGCCCCCTACCCCGGCGAGAACCACGACCACCACTCCCCCGATGACGCCGCCAACAATCGCCCCGACGTTGGTCGAAGATGATGTGTCCTCCCCGTCCTCGCTCGGATCCTGTGTTCCTGTTTCTGCGCCTTGCCCCGCCGAGGTTGCCGCCGAGCTGCTGTGCCGAGATGTGGACGGGGCGGATGAGGATGACGAAGACGATGAAGAGGAAGTGCTGGTAGCTGCGACACCAATGGTCGTGATGGGGGTTGGGATTTCTGGAAGGACCTGTTAAAGAACCCCTCCACTGTGCGGCGAGGAGCCGAAAAAGGTACGCATAGCAACAAACATACCAACATAGTATAGGAGGTATTGGTTATTCTCGCAGCTAGCCTCCTGTCCGTTGATACAATAAAACAAATTCTCGGTCGTGTCCTCGCACTTGGCGATGCCCATGCCGCCGTCCAAGAAATCATACTCCTCGTCGATGCAGAACAGCGGGCAGCTCGAGCTCCGCCATGACTTATCGGTACAGGATCCCCGGACATATTCGCTGGCCCCTTCCTTCGCCAGCTCCGTCTCGGTGGCCTGGCACATGCCATTGCTGAGGCAGATGTACCCTTGCCCGCAACATGTTGAGTGCGTCGTGTCGTCGCGACATGGTGTGTCGTTTGGCGACATGCGCCCGCTCGGATAGTAGCACGCGGCATGGGCCCCCGACAAGAGCCAGCATGCCGCGAGGGAAAGCGCGAGAACTCGGGCCTTGACGGCAGATGCCATGCTTGAATCCGATCCAATGCGCGCGGCGTGTGTCTCGAGATGTGCGACTTTAGCGGTGTCCTTCGCAGAATAAGAATCCAAAGAAAAAAAAAAGCAACCACCGAACAACGGCAACCCTGTCGAGGTTACCGGAATTTAGGCGCCATCATATCCGTACACTATGCCTGGAGAGATGCAGTAAGCGACGCTAAGCCCAACTCATATGGGATAGGCTGATACTGACGAATCATTGGCTGGCTCGGACTGCCTCGCAAATTCAATTCCTATTTGAATGGATAATGACCTTCCTATTTAATCGGCAGCAGGATGCTACCCTTTAAATCTGTCTTTGATGTTTGCGAGCGTGGTGTCGCATGTTCCGAGAGAACCACTGAATAAACGAAAATAAATAAACCTTCGAATTGAGAGACATTGTTGGATGGAGCTCGAAAGCAGTATCGTTATGATCTTTTGAAGCCATGATTTGGGGTCCAAGGACGATGACTTTGAAAACTTTCCTCGAGGTCAAATTGAAGTCAGCCCCGAAGGGATAGACAGGGGGATACGTCAGCCATGGGCGCGCGCAGCCGCGACGAAGCGGAATGCTTTATCCGCTACTCCGTACAAGTACGCCGTCCATACAGTAACGGAGCGGAGAGGACCCTGCGTTTAGGGTCCAAGGCGTAGCCTCACAAGGCCCGCAAATCACGCAAGAGTCGCTCTCGCTCCCGCTTAGCCCCTGAGCTGGGCAGGCCAGGTTCGATGCCCAGCCAATCCTAGCCGGCGTTAGGTGACTTGGCTCGCAGGGATCTTCTTGTCAGGCCCAAAACCTTCTCGGCAATGCCGTGCAACGGGCCGCTCAGGAGCCGCAATCTTTCCAATGGCTTGTTTAGCGAACCCATGACGTTACCCGTAACGTGGATTCAGCTCGCCAGCCTGTTCCAGACTCATGCCCGGGCGTCTGCATGTTTCTGATCAACCGCTTGCCCCGACCATTCAGAATGCTCGCCGTCCGGAGGAGGGGGTATTTCGCCCTGTTCCCCGCGTTTGGTCTCCTGCTGTTTCTGGTATTGTACTTCCGCGGGGATGCCGTGACGGTGCCGAAACGTGGCACCGGGGGAGGCCGACCCGGCGGGGACGAAGACGAGCCGACCTTCTGGAGTAAGGTCCCCGTCCACTACCCGCCCGACTCGATCCGGCCGTTGCCCACGGGCACACCCGTTCAATACCCGCGCGTCCAAGCAACGACGTTCCCCGTCGAGCGGGATGCGGAGGCGCGAACCCGCCGCATTGAGCGCCGGGATGCCGTCAGGGACGTGTTTTACAGAGGCTGGCTGTCGTACAGGGAGCTCGCATGGGGCGCCGACGAGCTGGCCCCCGTGTCGGGCGGCGTCAAGAACCACTTTGGCGGGTGGGCCGCAACCTTGGTCGACGCGCTCGACACGCTGTGGATCATGGATTTGAAGGATGAGTTCGATGAGGCCGTCAGCAAAGCCGCAACCATTGACTTCACCCAAACGGACCTGCCGCAGATCAACGTCTTCGAGACCAACATCCGCTACCTCGGCGGCTTCCTCGCGGCCTACGAGCTGAGCCGCGACAGGCGGCTTCTGCGGAAGGCCGTCGAGGTCGGCGACATGCTGTACAAGGCTTTCGACACGCCGAACCGCATGCCCATCACGCGCTGGGACCTCCATGCTGCAGCCCGGGGCGAGAAGCAGGTCGCAAACAAGGGACTCATTGCCGAGGTCGGCACTCTGTCCATGGAGTTCACGCGCCTGTCCATGTTGACGGGCGAGCCAAAGTGGTTCGACGCCGTGCAGCGCATCTCCGACGAGATGGCCGCACAGCAGGACTCGACCGCCCTCCCTGGGCTCTGGCCCCTCGATGTCAACGGGAAGAAGAAGGTCTTCAACTCGGGATCTGTCTTCGCCCTCGGGGCCATGGCCGACTCGGCATACGAGTACCTGCCCAAGATGGCGGCGCTAATAGGCGGCCAGCTGCCCATGTACCAGGAAATGTACGAGAAAGCCATCAAGGCGGCCATGAAGCATAACATATTCCGTCCCCTGACTCCCACCAACGAGGACATCCTCATCGCGGGGAACGCACATGCCAAGGACCACGGTATCGAGCTTGAGCCGCAGGGTCAACATCTGGTTTGCTTCTGGGGAGGTATGATGGCGCTCGCCGCTCGTCTCTTTAGCCGCGACCAGGACATGGAGCCCGCGAGGAAGCTCGTCGAGGGCTGCATCTGGACGTACAAGGCGTTTCCTCACGGTATCATGGCCGAGGCCTTCCTCATGGCTCCCTGTCCGGCGGGTGACAGCTGCCAGTGGAGCGAAACTGCCTGGAAGCGCGAGGTCCTTCGCAGGGCTGGGAAGGATCCTAACGGTGCAGAAAGCGGAGCGGAAGCCGACGCCATCATCAAGGAGGAGCGATTGCCGAAGGGCTTTACCTCCATCAACGACCGTGCGTACGTCCTGCGGCCGGAGGCCATCGAAAGTGTCTTTGTGCTGTACCGCGTCACCGGCCGGGAAGATCTGCTGGACGCGGCGTGGGACATGTTCATCGCCATCGACAGGGCGACAAGCACTGAGCTGGCGAACTCGGCGGTTAGCGACGTCACAAGCCCGGAGGAACCGAAGAAGAAGGACTCGATGGAGTCGTTCTGGATGGCCGAGACGCTGAAGTACTTTTACCTCATTTTCAGCGAGCCGGGGGTGATCAGCCTGGATGAGTTCGTGCTCAACACAGAAGCACACCCGTTCCGTCGGCTGTTGAAATAGCTTTTTTGAATGCTTTCTGTTCTTTTTTGGTTTCCTCTTGGCGCAGACTTGACTCCTTTGCAACCTTCCCTCACAGTGCCGAACGTAGCAGAAATTTTTTTCGCCCGGCCCATGCATATCCTCGAAATATTCCTCCCTTACACCGACCCATTTCGTCATGACCATAGCATTTCAGAACCCCATCTCCTCGTCACTCTCGCCCTCGTCTACCCCCTCGCCCATCCTTTCTTCTTCCTCCTCCCGCCTGGCCGCCTCGGCGCTCGCACCGATCTTCCTTACCCCGTCCACAACCCCCAACACGAAGCCGCGGCTCTCAGCCAGCTCCATAGCGCCCACACCCCGCAGGCTCATTAGCCCGCCGCCGAATCCCTCTAGCTTCGCGGCGCTGCTCCGCATCTTGGCCGCCCGCACCTCCACCAGGTCCCGCAGCAAGCCTCGGACTTCCCCGGCCGCGCCTGACCCACTCCCGCTCCCGCTCCCACCCCCTCCACTCCCACCACTGCCGCTCCCTAAGGAAGCCGCCACATCGTCGCCCGCGTGCGCGAGCATCGCCTCGGCCACCTCAAGCCAGTGGTACGGCAGGTACCCCGCGGGGGCGTCGGCGGTGCAAGAGGCGAGGAAAGGCGCCGATAACGTCACGCCACCGCCGCTCTCCCTTTGCTCCTGCTGTTGCTGTTGACGGCGTGCGAGACCCGGGCGGGCCGGGTCGGCGCGTGCGGGCGCGGGCGGTGGCGGCGAGAAGGCCTCCGGGTCGAGCTTCGTCTCGTGTAGCAGGATAGAGCGGAGCGAGTCCGGGTGCAACCAGGCCGGCGGCAGGATATTGGCGCGACGCTGCTTCTTAAGAAGGAGGGCGAGCCACAGGGGGAGGTCGGCTCGGTGCGGCGGGCGGAGGGTCGGGGTTTTGCCCTAGCGTGCGAGAGCGAGAGTGTTAGTTTACATGTTTCGTGGCCTCCTCCTTCTTCTCCTTATATGACTGTTATTTGTAACGCGTGGAGACTTACGCTGAGCAGATCGATGCTTTCGAGTCGCTGGCGCGGGACGACGGTGACGAGTTCCATTTCCGCCAGGAAGGCGACCTCGGCATGGGTGAGGCCGGGAGGTAGAGGAAGCGCCATATTGTATTCGTGGTTCGGCACTCGAGTGAGATGTCACCTCGTCATGTTCGCCGCTGGATGTGGGTGGTGTGTCGCATGCGCGGCGCGGGCACCCGTGATGTTGGAATTGGTTGCTGATGCTCAATCGCGACTCTGCCGGGAACGCGGGGCAGACAAATTGCGGGTATCGAATTCGCGTTACGTGGGGCCGCTGGCACTAACAGCGTGGCAGTTTACAGGGCTTAACGGGCAGTGATGCGCGAAGTCGGTAGTGGGTCTGCAGCGTGAACTTAATCGCCTGAGCACGGCCTCAGGTCAGTCGGACACCCTTGATCACAAAAGAGGTACGACCTTGTAGATGACTACCAGTGCAACGACCAACAAAATGCAAGGGTCTGATGTCTAGGCTCAATAAGAGATTTTTACTCCTTGCGCTGATAGAGCTTCAGAAATAGATCAACGAGTCAAATAATTGAGTATATGATCAGACACGGAACGATAAGATGGAAAAGCCAACGCCGTAGATCGTCCAATACTACAGTACTAGTTATACCTAACTATGTATTAACAATTTGCTCGGTAACCCGCTGTGTCATTGAAAAAAACGAAAGTTTGACACAAAGTAGTTGAAGATGAACATCCGGTATCAGGACGCCATTGGTACGGAAACGTGCCTAGGCAACCCGAGAAACACAAAACCTTCGGATCAGGTGTTACCTGGGACCGTGACCTTCCAATCGGTCCCGCGCGTTGGGTGCAGCCGAAATGGTTCAAAATAAGTGGGGGAATCGGGAGCCGGAGCCGACCAGCCCACCCGGGTCCGGCCGGGGCCCGCGCTTGATGGTCAAGTTCTGACATCAGCTAAGCATCCGCCGCGCGACACAATCAGGCAGCGCGGGAAATTTCTTGACAAGAGCGAACTAGAACGTTCGGTAGAAACGGCTGATCGCTGTCCCGACAACCTGGCTCGCCCCAGGCCTTGGAGCATCTGCCTGCAATCCTGCGGCCCAGCCTCAACCGCCCCTTGAACTTGGCAGCTTCTTTGCTTACTGATCTGTCTCGCGATCTTATGGAGTCTCTATAGAACGGAAACTAGGTATCTGTTCATTCGGAACATAGGCCTGACCTAGTCCGATCCTTCAAGGCTGCAATGACAATTCCAGTTGTTCAATACGCTCAAAACGTACTCTGACGGTTTCAAGTATCGCAACGTATGCGACGAGAACAAAGAGATTAGATGGATATCGTAAAGTCGTTATGTCCTTTCAACGTAGCTCATATGTCAAAAATAGGTCCTGAAATGCTACCCGCCCCCGAGGCTCGAGCGAGGCTCCAGCTTTTGGGGCTCCACAGGGTGTATACACACAACTCGGAGTGCATGTACATGCCTGTACCACTTTTGAAACCCGGTTGAACGGAGAACATACAATGATTAACGAAAACCAACTCCGGAATGAACCCGTTTCACCTTTGGCCATCTTTCTTCTTTCCCTTCCTTTGTGGATTAGCTTCCGCGGAATTTCTTGTCATTCTAACCTTCTGCTCCAATGCTCCTCCCTTTTGGCCGTCCATGTTTCAATATCATATGGCGCACAAGGTGATCTGCCCTAGCGTATGATTTGTCGCACCACTTGCAAACGTGTCGTTTTGTGGATATCCCGTGTTTGACGGCGACGTCTGGGTGATGGACGACTATATGTCTGTCAAGCTCGGCTTGGTAACTGTGCCCCTTTGCGCAAACAGGACACTTTTCTGGCTTGATTATCTTGCGCCACTCTCGTCTGTATCGATATCGTGGTTGGTTAGTATCGTGCGTGAAATCGATCACAGCATGACAGCAACGTACGTGGACGTGCCAGGAGGTGGTCTCTCCATGAGTTTCCGGGCCGAGGTGGTCCTCTTTGATGAGTGTCGCTCAGTATTCCCTTGGAAAGCGCTGATCGGCGCTTGGGTTGGAAAACTGTCTTCCATCCACAAGCTGTTAGCCAAATTACGAGAGTCAAATTGAGGCGCGGTCGCTTCGGTCCCCACGGCTGCACCGCTGGAATTGAATTCAAGCCTTGTGGCCGCCTCGAACTGCGGCGTGTGGTTTCCGACCGGGCTGCTAAAGTTGATATCAGCTAGCGGTAATGTCCAGTATGGAACATCCAAACTAGTTGGCACAGCTGTTTCCGTCACAAATCGGGAATTGATTGTCGGAGAGATCAGGCTAGGCGGAGAGTGTCCTGTGAACTCTGACATTGGGCTGGCAGGGGTGAACCTGGATGGCGATGAGACCCAAGAAGAAATGCTGGAGTTTCCTGGGGAAGTGATTATTCCCATTAAGGATGATTCAATCCCTGAAAGGTACGACTTGCCCCAATTGTTTGGCCGAGAGTGCGGTGTGGTTTTAACGGCGAGGTAAGGGAAGTCAAAACCATCTGGCAACCTTGTGCAGTGGGCAATGTTCAAGCTGGCTGGAACTGTGGTGCCCGTCGTGGGTGAGAACTGAGCCTCCAAAAACGGACCTGGTGTCACACGGAAGTCTGATCCGGGATTTGATGTGATTCCAACGCCAAAATCATTTCTTAGGCCATCTTCTAGTGACAGCAGAGTCGAGTGTGTTCTGCCTTGGCCATTAACGGGGTCAATCCCCAAGTAGTCCGGCTCCAGATCGAAACACCCAAAGTAACTAGGTCGTGACGAAATATTATTGACAAGGCTGAAGTCCAGCTCGAGTGGGACTGAGACATACGTACTGTCCGAGTATCTTGGAGCAACGGTTCTCGCCATCTCTGCGCACTCGAGGCCAGGAGAGCCTAGACCAGCGAGGCTGTGTATAGTCGTTGATGTGAAGCATGAACTGGAGTTCTGAACTGAATCGGCCGCTGAAATTTGTGATGTAGCCGGCGGATTTACCAATTGGAGAGGCTGTAAGTTATTGTGAATGTTGCTGTCCCGACATCCTTCGATATTGTCGTCCAAAAAATATGCGACAATGTCCGAACTGTCACCAGAGTTGCTGTCACCATACGAGGCCATTTCCCGAGCGGAGTCTTTTTCAATTGTCTCTCCTATTCCGGTTGAGGGGGGAAAGACCGCGTGGGCTTCTCCGCACTGTTCGGAGCCAATGTGCCTGCTCCTGTCGAGAGCGACGTGCCTTCGATTTGCGCTGGGGTTGAGTTCAGTTGTTGAGAGCAGCCCAATGGCCGAATACGGATGACTCCTTCTGTCCATTTCCGGGGACGAGTGGCAGCTTTACTCCCAGGGTAGAATCCGGCCGTTCTCGGTAATCTTCAACTTGCTTTGAGAGCTGGTTTGTCTTCTGGATTGATCCGTGTTGCGGATTATGCAGGATCTTTTAGGGACGTATCCTCAGGTCCCTACAATCTACTGTACCCAATGCAACATAGTGAGTTTCATGAAACTCCGCAGCAGTACTAACGGGGCACTTACTGTTTTTCCACCGGCAGCAGTAGACAAGCGAATCATCTGTGGACGATCCCTTCTCTGTCAAATCCACAATAAACTTCTGGCTTCCACAAGCACTGTGCAGCTCTCAAAGGTCTCTTCAAAATCATCACCGAAGTGTCCGCGGGACCCGCGGAGGTGCGAGACAAGGCATCTTTCCATCACTCGACCTTGATACGTTGTCATGGGCCCGACAACATGCAATTTTGGGAGAAAATGTTTGTCTCTCAGGTCTTTTGCGTGCCTTGCGTGCCTCGCGGACACTTCGGTGAGAATGTTGAATGACTGGGGAGTTGGCTGGCTTCGAAGGTGGGCGACCAATGTTGCCGCGAAGTTGGTTTGATGGAACCTATTCACTTGTTAGCATTGCTGTACGAAAGTACGTTACAAGACAAGCTTGACGAAGTTTACAGCCTCACCGTTTTATTCAAGCCGGAGAAGGAAGTTTCCCAACGAGGAAGAAGGGGAGCCTCTAAAATTTCCCCGAGGCCAACGATGCCCGAAACTAGCATGTTATCGGGCCCATGACAACATGTCAGAGTCGAGTTAGCACTAGTTTCGGGCACCGCTGGCCTCTCCCAAAAAATTCGATGCCAAGAAGTTTGCGAAGGATGGGTGAGATGAGAAGGAAAATGGAGAATCGTGACGAGGAAGCTCGAGGAATTTAAGATTTCTAGACTCCTCCCCACCGCATCCCCCGCTTTCCCTCCAAGTGTTGAAAGTCAATCGCCCTCCTCCTCGTGCGCCAGTACTGGGTATTCTCAAGGACGATGATCATTGGGCAATTTAGGGTCATACAAGGGAGACTGCAGGTTCGGCGTCGTTTTCTGGCCAGCAATATGCCAAGTTGGCAGGTGTGATTGGGTGCCTTGCCTGTCGGTATTGGGGCATACAATGCACGTCAACGGCAAGATGCGGGGACAATTCTTTGCAAACCGGCGAGCTCCCTATGATTCACCGATAATTATCCTCCCTCTATCTCTCTTGACATACCTGTCACACTACCTTACGCGTTGCTGTGATGGAAGGGTGCACGATTTCCAACCATGGAGTACTTTCTTCGTGCCCGTTTGAGTCGAACTGTTACTCTCAACCAATACGACTACGAATTCGAGGCCCGTCCGAAATTTGAAAAGCAGAAAGAGCCTGTCATAGCTAATGAATGAACTCCTTGAACCGTCTTGAAGCCTGAAGAATCTGAGGTGACGGAATGTAATCTAACTGTGTACAAGCAAGTAGTCTGATTCCACGCCGCTTCAAGCAACATTGTCCCGGATATGTACCTACATGTACATACTTCTGCACTATGCCAGGTATCGTCGACAGACTGGACGTGAGAACCATGACGCAAAGCCGGTCTTCAGCGGATAACACTCCACGTTCGGCAAGTTCAGCCGCGGAATACCAAGTCGCTGGGCAGAGGAATGTCACACATTCGGATCTAACCACATCCCTCGCCGCGAGGACTTCCGATCCTAGTTTTCTCTGGCTGCAGCAGGTCAAGGACTATTGGGTGGGATAATTTCATTTTTACATCCATACCTCACCCAAGGTCTGACATCTTGTTTAATTACCTGTTACACGTCAACCAAATTCAGTAGTGGCAATGTGATACTATCAAGTCTAAGCCTGACTTGAACGTCCGATCCTGGAAAAGCATCAATGGAGCAATTGGCATGGCTTTCTGATGATCACTAATCCAGTTTGTAAACGGCGGTATGCCGTAGCTATGGTGATCTGTTTTGGACAAATCAGATTCTGGCCGGTCCCTAATGTGATGCCGATCCTTGTATGGAGTAGTTATATGGATGGTACTGGATTTCCTTCGCACGTTGAGGGCCGGGCCGACCAAATTCTCGGTACTGAAGTCCAGGCGACCAAGTCGGCAGAAATGGTTGCACCAGAAAGGTGCAGTACCAAGCGCCTCGAACCCAGTCTGCACCAAATGAAGGCTATACGGTCGTTTACGCTGATGTTAGCAACATCTAATGCGGCGCGAAATTTTAGGTTATGATGCCTGGTTTATCGTGGGGCTCTAGGTCCATTCAGTACTGTCTTTAGGCGTCTAAATTGTTGGTTCGAGTGTGATGCTTAGTGGGTCCACAGGCCCCCTCGGATCTCTGTTAGGCGCATTTTGGCAAGCCTTAGGCTTTCTGCCCCATGACTGAGCTCGGATTTTGCTCGCACTTTCCAGGTTCCCCTTTCCCGTTCCTTCCTATCTAGAAATCTATGTGTTGTAATCTGATCAGGTAGAAAATTTACGCACTGTCATGTTTAGTGGCCATGCTTGAGGTACCAATCTTTTGCCGCAATCCTTTTCAGGTACCTGAATCTGGTCTACGGAGCCGCGCTCGGAGAACTGTCGACCGCAGACATGATGCACCACACATAGTGTGCCACTGCCCGTATTTACCAATCATGCCAAACACTTGTCCTTTTACCTTCCTTTCACACAGCCAGCTCACGACCTTGAGTCATGACAAAGACTACAGTGATGCCTCTCTAGGCTGTGTTGTAAGAATTCAGTCCGACGCGTGAGACCAGGCATCTATCTACCCTACACCTTGTGCTATGCTGGAAAAGTGGCTTGTTGTCAACCTTGCAAACAACTTCGACGATACCGTCAAGACACCTGAGCAAGTCTATTGTGGCCGTCTCAGGGATATAAACCATGGCGTCCCGACCCGGATCACGACAATGCTCTCCATCACAGCACAGCGATCACACCGAAGCATCAAGAGCAAAGTCACCAAATCCCTTCTCACATCTCGAGTCTCTCACGGTTTCAAAGCCTCCCATTTCCGACAAAACCAATTCATCGTTGCTCACCAGCCTCTTAACCATGTCTGGCACCTCGGACAGCTCGTCTCGCAACTGGGATGACATCCTCAAACACGGCTCGGCTCTGGGTATTCTCAAGCCTGACGTTGCCTTCCCTCCATATGGTGGCAGCTCTACCTCAAACAGCACCTCGGGTTCTACCTCTGGTTCGGCCGGCGGCGCCTCATACCCATCTGGCAATGTAGGCTTCCAACTCTGTCTGGACTCCAACATGAAGTGCTAACTTTAATGGTAACAGAACTCCGGGGGAAGCCGATCTTGACCAGCGGAGTAGATGGCTGGTATCATCTTCTTCGGTAAATGGTCGTTCAACCTTCTTTGCTGTCGAATTGAGAAGCACTTCTAAGTGCTGTTTGGCTTGGGGGCACTCGTCTTCTACTCATGAACCGAACACATTGGTGGATATGTTTTTGGTTTGGCAGGGGTAGGATCTGGGTAACAGGGACGTGGAGCAATCAGTAACATACTCTTAGCATTTCAGTTTTGCATCTTCAACAGGCATTAGTCACTACATACACAGTTTGACAGTTAGGTAGATAGCGTTGCTTCACATCACCTCTGGCTTGCAATCTACATCCGTTCCTCGCCGTGTATCAGCTCCATGATGCTTGTCTCCTTTCATCCGCTTTGTTGACCAACGCTTTTATTCGAACTTATACAAAACTGGAACTGTGGGGAAAATATGTAGGCATTACTTTCGGTCCCGGGCAGGATGCGGTGTCGTGGCGCAGCTGCACGATCGCATATTCCACGTGGAAACCACACTTAAATCGTGAAAGAGCTGAGTGGCCTAACCGAAGCAGGCGCCTAACTCCTGCCGCTTACAAAAATTTTATCTGCACGCCTACCTAAATTCCTAGTATTCGGATAGGGGTTCGTAGGAGGGTGAGATTCATGATCCTTGCTTTGTGCAGTTCTCAGCCCTACGCTGCATGTCCAGTATGCGAGCGCTTACACCCCAGGAAGCCCAAAACATATGAATAGATCGCATTTTGCACGTGCTTTTTCGGAAACCGCAGAACACAAGGTGAACTGACATCTGCACGAACTAAACACCTCAGAGGTGACACGGCGGCTGGGGTTTGTTGACAATCCACGAATAAACTCGGATCGTTATCCGACTGAACATGTATGAGGATTGAGAACTTTGCTAAGACGTGACCTCACCCCGCTCTCACTTCTCCCCCTCCTCGCTTCCCACCTTTTTTGAGCCCAAAGGGAGGACGAACCCCCTCCCCCATGACAAACAAAATAAATAAATAAATAAAGAAACAAAAAATAAAAGGAAAGGGAAAGGAGCAGCAAAATTTCAGAAAAATAGAGCAATGATGAGAAATATACAACTGATTTCTCATTTGACATGGTCACATGTGCCGTGTGACACTAGAGTGCTCCGCTGAGACAAGAGTGACGAGGAGAGTGTCGAGTGTCGGCACAACGATAGCCCCCGTCGAGCCCCTCGTGTTTCGCCATGGAAGTGCAATGGTATGATTTTCAACAGCAATGCTCGGGGCCTTTTAAGGTTCTCGCTAATAAATGATGGCCCCAACCTGGTAAAACGACACTTTAAGATAACAACTCCCCGGTTTGACCCTTTGAGTCCGGGGAGTCCAAGATCCGGATCGCCGGTCCCAAGTTTCAATGCCTCAAAAAGGGGTCCGTGGCACCAACCATTTCAACTTTGGTCGCTTAAACAAACCTCCTCTTAAACGTAATGCATAAGCCATCCTGCAGTCTGTGTTTCCAATTTACCTTTTCGGAAGAGCGTATGTAGTAGGGCGCCTGGTATGCTCAACGATGTGTGTGGTTGAGCGGTGATCAGGACGAAGTTATAACAGCTATTGCCCCAAGGCCTAGATAAACAAGGGTCCATTTCCATGTTCACCTATCCCCTGAGACTACACTCATTACCCCAGTCACGTTTACATGTTGTTTTGTTCTTGTATCCACCTCATCCGTGGTTATCACAACCCACAACTAGAGCTTGCTTTTTCAGGTTCGGCATCAAGATGTGCGACAAGGACCCAGATACTTCTCTGTTTTGCTCTCCTCGAAGTGGGGCTCAATTGCAGGTTGGGGAGACAGTAGATAGTAAGCAACCTCTTTCTTCCTTGTGATACTTCCGCGACTCTCTGGGCTAATCCAGACCAAGTCACATGGGACCCCGACTTCTTCACCTCCGAGCTTCCACCACCTCCACACATCTTCATCCAGGCGGAATTCGCCGTTGCCGACAATGGGCCTCCAGCCACCGCCGGCTTCATCTCCTCCCCCGTTGATCCCGATGCAGGATCGTTTCGCTGGGCTGTCCTCGACGCTTACCTCCCGCCCAACAGCAGCTCCACCTCAGCAACACTCTCTATTGCCGCCCCTCTCCCACGCATTGCAACCAACGGCACCTTCTTCCGCATCGGAGCGGGGACGATGCGCTACCCAGGCCCACAAGTTGACATCTTTCGCAGGAGCAGCAGCGGCAGCAGCAGCAGCGATACAAACGCCGCCAACCCAGCAGCAACGGGAGCAACAACACCATCATCAACCGCCTCCAACCCTGCCCAGAACGCGCTAGCCATTGCCCTCCCCGTAGCTCTAGGCGTACTGACCGCCATTGTCATGGCAGTCTATGCCGTGGTCAAGCGCCGCCGGCCTCATCTGCTCGCCTCGCTGGCCGGTATGTTCCCCTGCGTCGGTAATTCTGACAATCATCCTGGTAAGGGTGGGAGTGAGAACGGCCCCCCGTCGGCGACCCGGCGGCGAGTGAAGGGGCGGGATGTAGAAATCAGAGTGGTCAGAACTGATGGTTTGGAGGGGCGGAGAGGGGGTGCTGCGCCGATAGTGGCTATTGAAGGAGGAGGAGGAGGAGGAGGACATGGTACTGTTTACAACGGCGGTGGGCGTCTAGGGGGCGGAGAAACGAGGTGGAATGTGTTTCGGGAGGAAGTGAGGAGGCAAGAGGTGGATAGGAATCGAGGCATGGTTTGACTACGGCAGCGTGGGAAGGCGAAAGCTATCACCTGCAACTCATGAAAACTATTCGGCTTGTGTTGGAAGCGGTGAGTTTGATTTGGTAAGCTTCCAATCTGGAGAGTTTTAACGGGTAAGTTCTAGTTTTAGCATTTAGTTAGTTACCGCTCTTTCTTGTATATAAATACCCTTCTTTTCCCCTAAGTTTTTGTTCGTAAGAGGCAATGCAGTTTGTTCATCTTCAGTATACCCGGCTGCAGGGCTCTATTCAATTCCGTTCGCTGTTCTAGTCTTCCAACTAAGTATCGCAACTTAGCTCCTGCCTCTAGCCTCAGAAAACGTTCGCCCTAAGTTCACACAACTCGCTGCCAAGAACAAACACAGCATTCCATGTTGCTGGAGGCTCTTAGTTTCTGAAACTGAGCTCTCCTGCACTTGGTTTTGCCGCCTTGGCCAGAACAAGCCTGTGAATTTGTGATGGTACTGCAGTTAAATCCGGAGAATGAGCACCTTGCGTCCCTTTGCATTCGATCATTACCAATTGCAAGACGCCGGCTAAAGCAACACGAAACATGGGATAAAGACAAGTCACCTTGTTTGAAGGGGAATACGACTCGATCAAACAGACTGAACAACAGGCAGACTAATCCATAGTCAGCTGGAAAACTAACTTGCTGGCACCGCTGGAAAGCAAACTACAGCTTGCTATCCTTCCACACCGGCTTTCTCTTCTCCACGAAGCTCCTGACACCCTCCTTCATATTCTCTCCGCCATCCATCCTCCCATACATCCCCCTCTCCAGCACCTCGGTGCCCATCTGCGGGCCGAGGGGTTCCCATCCCAACCTCAACCCCTCTCGCGACGTGATGACGGCATCAGGCGAGTTCCCGGCAATCTCCTCTGCAACCTTGATTGCCTCCTCGACGGCCTTTCCCTCCCCGACTACGAAGTTGACGAGCCCCCATTCGCGCATTTGCTCCGCCGTGTAGCCAGTCCGGCCGAGCAGCGCCATCTCGGCAGCCCGCTGGCGGCCGACAGTCCGGATGAGCCGGGGCAACGCGCCCGCAACGGCGATGACACCCTTGCCGACTTCGGGCAGGCCGAAACGCGCCCGCGCGCCATCGGCCACGACCAGGTCGCAGTTGATCGCCATTTCCATCCCCCCGCCAAAACAAAGCCCGTTGACTGCCGCCACAACGGGCTTTTTGCCCGCCCGGTTCGACAACCCACCGAACCCTTCCTGCGTCCACACCTCGCGATACCGCGCCGCCTCGCCAGCCTCTGCTTTCCCTGCCTGACGATGGCTGGTCCCGCCGCCGCTGCTGTTGTTCCGCTGGTCCCACTCGCGCAGGTCGGCGCCCGCGCAGAAGGCGCGCCCGTCCCCTCCTGTAAGCACGGCGCACCGCAGCTGTGGCTGGGCGTCGTACCAGGCCCAGAGGGCTGCCATGGCCGGGTGCTGGGCCGCGGGAATGGCGTTGAGGGCCTGCGGCCGGTCAAGCGTGACGAGCAGCACGTGGGGGGACGGGAGCGAGAGCTTCACGTTGGGCACGGGCGGTGGCGGTGGGAGGGAGGAGAGAGATGTCGATGTGGAAGCCATCTTTCGCTCTGCTGAGCTGATATTAATCTGAGCTTGGCTCTCATATAGGAGTGGGCGCTGTTAATATTGCTCTGACGTTGATGTTAATGACTTTCAGGACTTGTTCTAAGTTGGTTAGAAGCCCGTGATGTTGAACAAATTGTGGGGAGTGTGGTTAGTGAATCTAGGTGATGATGGATGATTGGAAGATGTAGAAGAATCCGATGAGAATGGGAACTTGTATACAAGTCAACGTATCTTCCGAAGATACCGAGGTAATTACCCAAAGGGGTAATTAACGTGTTTCCCCTCACGCTGCATTGCCGCTGGGCATCATTCAGTTGGGGTAGCTCACCAGGGATTCTGGGCGGGGCCGAGGCTTCCCGGGTCACAAACTCCGCATTCAAGGCTCAACAAAAACCATCTTAATTGGCTATCAAGGTCTTCGCGCTGCAAAGAGATTTAAGGAGGGAAAGAACAAAGGTCAACCAAAGTCTAGGGTCAGATAGGCATGACTATTCTCTGGTTGCGGGCTCCCTTCCACCAAGGAGCCCGAAATTGAAAATTTAGAATGAATTGTACAAGTAACCAACAGATGCGCCACGAACGCCTTTACCAGACGATAGACAATACACGTATCGATGTAGACTAGCCCTAGCCAACAACAACAGCAAACTTGCGCTCACGCAGGTAGGCCGCGCTTCTCGCTCTCGGTAAAGAAGATGACCATGCGCCACAACTTCTTGACCATGTCCTCGGCGTCCTCGTCCAGCGCCTCGCTGAGCGTCTCCACCAGCTCGGCCGGGTTCTGGTGCTTGCGCAGGTGCTCCTCGACTACGTCGACCAGGAATTGCTCCTGCACACCCAGGTACTCGACCACCTTCTTCTCGACAAACGGCCGCAGTTTCTCGCGGATGGCCGACTCCTCGAGATAATCCCACTTGACGTCCCATGCCCAGAGTCCCTCCCGGTCGACCGGGATCTCGTGGGCAAGCGCGCGTACGGCGTTCTGAATGTCCTCCTCCGACATAGTCTTGGTGTCGGTGATGGGATCGAACTTGATGGGTACCAGCTGCCGCTTGGTGGTCTGGTCCTGCTCCTCGTCGTCAAGAAGACCTTCCACCTCAGCCACGGTACGACGTGGGGCCGCAGTGCGCTGGGCTGCTTTCTGAGCCGCCGCACCGAAGGAGATGGTAACGCGCTGCGGTGCCGCAGGAGCTGCCGGTTGCCTCTCCATCTCTTCCGCCTGCCGCTCCAAGAAGGAATCGGCCATATCCTTGGCCTGCTCCATCTCGGCCTCTGCCCTGCGGCGCTCGTCTTCCTCGGCGCGCCGGTCCATCTCGTCACGAGCCGCTTCTGCTGCTCGGAACGCGGTCCGTTCTCTGATCCATTGGCCATGGTCGCGGTAGTAGAGGTGGCCCTTGCGCGAAGCCTCACGGTCGTCGTCCCAATTCTTGTCCCTCTCCAGCTGCTCCTCCCTCCGGCGGGCAAATCCATCCGTCTCTGACCTCTCCCGCTCCCGTTCTCGGTCGAGAGCCGCTGCGCGCTGCCGCTCACGGTTGACCCACTTCCGCTCGGCCTCAATGTACAGTTTCTCGTCTTCCGCCCGCTGTTTCGCCAATTCCCTGTTGTAAAGCTCGTCGTCATCCGCGTCTGTATCATCGTTGTCCCAAAAATGTTGCCCGTTGGTTGTGCCGCCGTTGACGAATTCCACACCACGGCCCTGCCCTTTGGGACCTGATGGGGCATTCGGAACCCCCCGAGGCCCAAGCGGGACCATATTGGAGTTGTTCGACGGAGGCGGCGACTCAAGACGCGACTTGCGAGGTGCTCCATTCCGTTGGCGTTCCATCTCTTCAAATTCTTCCTCCTTCCGGAGACGCTCCAGATCTCGCTTGTTGCTCCGATCTCGGAAAGCTGCAATCTCAGCGGCGACGGTTGCCCGCATTTCGGCGGGAATATCTGCCAATTCGTCCTCCGGGGCCAAGGGAATGTTAATCACCTCGACGTTGTCACCCAGGCCCTTTCCACCGTTGGCCATGGCTGTGTCACCTTCGGCATCCCGGCCACCCGCCACACGGGGGTAGAACAGGTCGCGAAGAAACTGCTTCAGCGAAGCTCGCGCCTCGCTCAGCCGCGCTTCAAACCCAGAGTCATCTGGTCTGCTTTCCTTCCAGGACTCCAAATATTTAATGGTGCTCGGATCCACCTCAACCTTCAGCTTTTCCTTGTCAATGCCGTCGAATTTGTCGTCGTCCTCGGCGGGCGGGTTCTCGGTCGGGGATTGCTTTTTCAGGGGCACCTCAACATCTTTGAGTAACTCGACTGCAGCAGCTAGCGATTCAGGGTCTTCGTACTGTGCGAACCCAAACAAAGCCCCCTTGTGCTCCGATAGATGCGACTGTCCCGAATCCCAGCGCCGGAGCCTGCCAACCATTCCCAGCAACTTCTGTATGCCCGCCTCGCCACCAACCCCGTCGGGAATTTTGTGAATGAATATCGTTCTAAGTCGCTCCTCCGCCGTGGGGGGTACCAGAGATTGCACGCTCTCCCTCATCTGACCGCGCGACTGGTCCATGCCACGATCGGCCCCGAGGCCGGGCCTGCCGGATGTGGGGGTGTGTGAGTCTTTGCGATCACTGCTTAGAGACGAACCGGGTTTCGCCGGTGGCATGCTGGCGCCCAGGCGGATCACGGGGGCATTGAAGTTGATGTTTGGGAGATTCGGCGGCGGTTGGAAGGATGCGGGAAGGCCGCTTGGTCGATTAGCTTGCGTGGGATTATTGGACTGCTGGACACCAGGGGGCGGTGCCATTCCAGGGGCAGAGGACATGCCTGGAGGGGGACCTGAATGAAAGCTGGTCAGTATGCGAGTAGAATGCATGGTGTTCAACCCCACATACCTAGGCCCGGCGGCGGTGCCATTCCCGGTGGATGCGACGCGCCAGGGTATGATGGAAAGACAGGAGGAGCTCCATAAGGAGGAACTGCTTGAGAGAGTGCGATGTCAGCGCAACCGATCATCAATCTGGAAACAAACGAGGCTGCAGCAGGAGCAACATGCAAGACTGGACAGACCTCCGTAAGGATTGTACGCCATGGCGGCGGGTAACCGTGCAATACCTGTGTGGTTTTGGCTAAGAGGCGTAATTTGAACAGATATTCCTGCTGCTCTTGATTGGAAACGTCGTTATCGAATTCGGCTGCCTACACGGATGTTGGATATGGCGGCGACAAAGTCGCGATCGCGCCGAGCAAAAGTTCACAAGGATTGGATAGGCATGGCGCACGGTCCATCTGACGAAGCAGACCTCTTGGGTCCTGCTTTCTGGGTACCTTATCACCACGTGACCTATTTCGTTCGAGTAGGCAAAGCCAGAGCGGCCCAAGATTTCGCAGTTTGTCAACCAATGAATTCCCCAGATTGCCAAGTGTGTAAAGTGGGCCCCTGCATCTCAAGCGTTGCAGCCGAAGCGCGACTTCAGAAAATCAAAAGTCGCCGCCAGGAGTTCACCGGTCTGTCAAACGATTGGAGAAGCCGACAACACCCATGACCCATTGAGTACGTCTCCCACCCTCGCCGCCAGATGCCCTTTCTCTAGGCCCGCTCATTAACCTCGCCCGTTTTTCTGGCAGGATCATGGAGTTCCGTCAGGTCGTCTCAGTCTGCCGTTCGGCGGCGGCAGCAACGAGGCCGTCCCTCGCCAGTACACGGCTCTTCCCCACGGGCATACTCGTCCAGCGCCACCAGTTCACCACAAGCAACAAACAGCAATCAGAAGCCGCGGCCGCGGCCATCCAGCAGCCGCAGTCTGAACCCCCGGTGAACCCTCGCTCCCCAGCGTACCGGGTCGCGCAGCTCCAGGCCTCCCTCTCTCAGAACCCGTCGACGATGCCTCCGCGGCCACCGATTCGCAAGAACAACATGCTTGAGGGCTCTCAGCAAAAGAGCTGGGCCGCGCCGCAAGTCAGGGACGGTGGCGGCAGCAACGGCAAGAGCAAGTCTTTGTTCCGCAACACAAACCTCACGGGGCGCGCGCCTACCGGCACCGCATCGGGTGATCTGTTCAACCTGCCTACGCAAATCGCCTCGGACATGGAGCGGGCAACAGGAACCAACGCCAACAACACCAGCGCCACGATGAGCACGTGGAACGAGGACGAGTTTCTGCCCAAGCACTACGACGTCTCGGAGCCTGAGCTGCGGCTGCGCCCCTCGACGGGCCGCACCATCCATGTCAAGGGCAACGTTGACCTGGCCCGCGGATTCCGCCTGCTGCAGCGCGCCGTGTCTCAAAACAAGATCAAGGCCGACGTGCGCCTGACCAAGTTTCACGAGCGACCCGCGTTGAAGCGGAAGCGCCTTAAGCGCGAGCGGTGGCAGGCGCGGTTCAAGAACGGGTTTAGGGCAACGATCAACCGGGTGATGGAGCTGAAAGCACAAGGATGGTAAAAAAGCGGAAAGGTGAATATCTGTGTAGTGTATAGACGGGTCGCTGAGCCGGATAGATGGGGCTTATGGTATGTGAAATGCCATTGTGCTAGATTTGGTTCGCATGGTAAATTGTACTTGTAGTTGGTCAAAACAAATATTTTGAAACTTTGCATTGCATTTCTGTTTACTGGACATGTGCCATTATCCCGCCATTGCCGTCATGAACCCACTCCTTCCCCGACCCAACATTTAGCATTGTGCCCTTCATAATCCATACCCTCTCATAACATTTTTCATTTGGTTACCGATAACCACATGACTCAGTCCCAAAGCTCCCTCACGGGCGTACCAATCGGACTAGTCTTCAGCTTGGGCCGGCTCTTGAAAACCGCCTCGTAATCATCCTCACGCCCACCACTCAACAGCTCCTCAGCTAGCAGCAAAGTTGTATTGCCCTCTTCCTCGTTCACGGCAGGGAAGTAACCGCCGCCTTTCCCCTTCGCCCCCGGCGTCGACGGAGCAACACCGCTCTGTCTCCCCTTCTTCAAAGACCGCCGCCGCTCCATCTGGGCCTTCTGCCTCGCTGCTTCGAACCCGGCCATGCTTCGCCTCGTGCGGGCAGCAAGGTCTTCATAGCCTCCTTCGTCATCATCCACTGCTTTATTTTGCTCTTCCCCCTTTTGTGGCTCAGTCACAACGGGGACAGCGGGTCTCGGCACGTGCTCGACGGCGTAACGACCTTCGTCAGCCGAGGAAGCCCCTGTCTCCGCCTCATCCAGTCTGTCCTCGTCGGCTTCTGGAACGCGGAGGTTCGCGCGGGAGGTTCGCCGCGCAATGGAGAGCTGAGTACGTTCTGCCAGTGAGAGCCTGTGCCGCGGTTTTTTGACTGGCGATGGGGAGGCTGCGCTAACGGAGGCGAGAATCTGATCCGCGAGCTGCTGTGTTGGCGAGACTGCTTCTTCGGGCGAGGGTGGCGGCTCAGGCGACGGCGTAGCCACTCGGGGAGGGGAGCGAGGTTTGGCCGGAGGCGGAGAGGCACGGGGTGGGCCTTTTGGTGCCGAACTTTGCCGCCACCCCCCCGGGGTCTTCGTCGGCGAATTCGAGTTTGGTCGCC
Organism: Corynascus novoguineensis; assembly: GCA_033296725.1. Classification (NCBI taxonomy): domain Eukaryota; kingdom Fungi; phylum Ascomycota; class Sordariomycetes; order Sordariales; family Chaetomiaceae; genus Corynascus; species Corynascus novoguineensis. Next base: position 220,900 of record MU857606.1, read on the forward strand.
GGCCGACGGACGGTGAATGGCCCTGAACGGTGGTTGATCTTCGGAGACGTGATGGAGTAAAGGGTTCGTCCTCGAACAATGCGTGCTCGTCGTCGAAAGTCTTGGCCTTTCGCAAAACCGGTTCGAATGCAGGCTCTTCGGATACTTTGATCGGTGACCGGCGAGAGGGCGATGGACGCGGGGGTGGTTGTGCTTCCTCAAAATCACTAATGTCGGATATCTCTTCGGGCTCCGGCTCGGCATCCTCTACCCGTGCCTCTGGTCTCTCCAATGGAGGTGGTCTCCGAAAGAACGAGGGAATGGCAGGAGTGGTTCCACTGATCTTGGAGAGATCCGACTTGAGTCCCTCAATAAGCGCTTCGTAGTGGCTGTCAAGCTGCTTGGAGAGCGTCTGAGGCAATTTGTTCGAACTCAGTCGGTCGAGGCGGAGGTTCTCGTGGGCTCGGAAGCCCAAATCGATGCCCTTCTGTTTTGGCTGCTGTTGCTGACCTTTTGTGGCAGGTTCAGACCCAGACTTCCCAAACATTCTCTGGCGAAATTGTTGCCACTTCTCTAACCTTTCTTGCTGTCCCTGAACTCGGTGCTCCAACCGCTTCAAAAGGCCAGTGGACCCATCCTCGAGTTCAGCAAGCCTTCCAATTTGGACCCGCCTCCAAACACGATCATACGGGGTCCCGAGAACTCCGTCCTTGTGTGACTTGCTGTCGCCGTACAGCAGCGCCTCCATCCAGCGTTCGTTGCCCGTCCAATTGTTTCGGACGATACGCCAGACCTCACGCTTCTCTTCGTCGGTGACCGTCTTCCCGCGACCGCTTCGTTTCGCACCGTCGATCTCCTCACGCTTCTTCGCAATCATCTTCTCTTTCAGAGCCAATAGATTGGAGAACTCCCTGAACCGTGCCCTCGCCGCATTCTTCTCATCCAGAATTCGGCGCAACGACACCTTGTGTGCAAGGATCAGCGCCGCCAGCTCGGATCGGTCACCAGAATATCCTCGGTTTTCGAGAGCGAGCGTCAAGGCCAAAGCAGGGTGGCCCCCATCGTTCAGCTGCTGCTCGGTAACCATTTTCTTGAGGACGGCCGACGAGAAGACGGCCAGCACCTCTTCGAGCCGTTCGCCTTTGCACTCATCGAGCATGGTCTTGCGCACAACTGCATCCCGGCCGAGGACACCGTTCTTCTTTGCCTGTTCCAGCCCCCTCAACAGCGCGGCGCGGAGGTTCAGCGACTGGACCTGGTCCAAGGGCGGGAAGAAGGGCTGCAGCTTGTTGCGCGCTTCCTCCGGGTCCCATAATCTGAAGAGGTGGTATAGGGCCCACTCAACCGACTGAATACGCTTCTTTTGCCCTTGCGCCACATCTTTGGTGCTGAATGTGAGCGCGTTAATGTCGGGCCAATCGGGGTGCTGGTCGAGGTCGAGCAGGCGGAGGTTGGTGAGGAAAATGGAGACGTGGGAAGGGGCAGTCGGAGAGATGGTCGAGGAGCCGACTCCTAACGCGTTCCCACGCTGGGCACTTTGCTTCGGCTTGCTGATGTTCGCGGATGCTCCAGTTGACCTCGCGCGGCTGAGCGACGAGGTTCCGTTGGGGTGCGCCATTGCGGCATTGTCGAGTCGCTATTGTTGTGGTGCGTTCCGACAAGTGTTACCAGTTTTGCAACCAAATTGGCTGTCTGCGGTTGTCCAGCGTCCACCGACTTCAGGCGGTCAAACAAGTCTTCCGCTTGCGCACGTGGACCTGCGGCGGTCTGCAACGACCTGCCTCTTGAGACGGAGGTTCTCAGCCTTGCAGTAAACAACGGGTCCCATCGGGGCCAATGTGGGGCGATATCGAGCCCTGCCACTAATCTTCGGCACATGCAGCGATTGGTCCGAGAAGCAACCGAGAGGACGACCCAAATGCTCAACATCGTTCGATGATTTCGACAACTCGATTTCGAACTCTAATTCATGTAGTTGTGTGTCGTCGCCTAATTTTTTCCTAGTCTTGTTTTGCCCTTCAGCAAACGCTTTGTCTAGTCACCTATGGTATTGTCCCACTACTGGTGTCATCCTCGCGTGTTCCCGTGCTGTCCCGAGTGCGTGCCCTCAGACTTCCTTGAATTGAACAACACCCGTACTGTGAGGATTACGCACCACGAGTGTCTTCAATTGCATGGTCGAAAACTGAATTTTCTGTCCATATCAATTACATACATTAGACTGAGGCCGCTGGCCAAAATGACGGTCTTTCCAGAGTTAAGCTACTTACTCGCCCTTTCCGCATCTGTCCATGTCGCAGCCAAGCCGCCGGCCATCTTTCCCAAAGGTTCCAGGGTATTGTGCATTTGATACCATACCCTTGCATCTCCCTATGTCGAGCTTTCGCTCGCCCTTCATCGGTCACAATGTTTAAAAGTGAGCCATGGCCACGATGACAAAGTTACTAAAACCACCCCAACTCAAGGCGGTTTTCAGGGTGATGCTGGGGCAAACCTGTTTTCTTTTTCTTGCTTACAAATGTTTTTTCGCCGTGTAGCCTATGATTGTCAAGATATCAGCATTTGTAAAATGAAAATTACAGACCAAGCAGAGTCAGTTTCACGTTATGTATTGCCTCATTATAATACATAAGCGCAGTAGCCGTGCTCGCGGGATATGGATACCAACTAAAACGGTCGCAGTAACTGGGTGTACATGGCAAGTATTGCTTGATTCTGAGTAATTCATGATTTATTCTTTCTTTCTTTTTCAACCGACTTTTAATTCAGTGCGTCGCTAAAACAAGTTAGAATACAGTGAAGAGCGAACATCGCCTCTTACGTTAAACAATGTTACTGGATTAAGTCAAACTCTATCCGTTGCCGATATCTATCCTAGTAATCAATGGATGCCACACCACTACTCGCGACGAAGTTTCCCGCGTCCTGTGGTGTCCTAACGACAATCCGCTTTCACTATAAGGAGGAGTATCTTTATTCAGTCACTCATGTTGACTACTACTTCGAGTGCTCGATAACTCAGGCGCAGCGTTGTGTTTGAATCTGAAGCACATCCTGCAAGAGATCCGAAAGAACTTTGTCTTCGAGCTCAATCAATTCCATACCACGACCGGTAAGATCCGGCCATATGCCGCGGGTGCCCAGCCAACTGAAACGAGCAAGTTCCACTTTGGCAACTTTCGCTGCCAAGCCTAGACTACCCACTAGCTCCTGCAGGGGTGACAATGCTTCCTTCGAGGTAAGCTACGAACGTGATCCCTGTGACCTCTTCGTCCGGGGGAGAAAGAGCGCTTGTTGCGAGAGACGAAGAAAGCCACGGCAGCTTAGTTATGTCGTGACAGGAAGACACAGTGAACAGTGTACTCTGAAAATGGCCTGAACCGACCCTGAGTGCCGGTTAGACACGGGAAATTGTTTGCTACAGGATGAATATTGAGAAAGGCGAAGACAGGATGTTTTGTCGGGCCACGAAGATTCTTTGATTACTGCAGCCGCTCATGCTGATGGCGAACTAGTTGGCGCAATGCTCAAAGAAGGAGGCTTGACGAACCCATGCATGTTTTCAAAGAATTGATCGAAGAGATGCATTTCACAGTTCTTCGGTTGCCGCTATCACACTCGCGGCGATGTACTTAAGATAGCTTGATGTCGAAAGTCTGTCGGAACCGTACACTTACCCAAAGTAATCGCCGTGTACGTCAGTATCCGTTAAGTCCCCAGAGAGTCGTGATAGAGGGCCAACGAGAATGCAGTGATCAAGAGTCAAAGAGATAACGTAAGCGGGCAACAGAAGGAGCGGGAATGAACAGAAGGGACAGCACGAATGGCAGGGAACGGTTCTCCGCTTCAGATAGGACCCTACACCTGCAGGTTGCAGCACGGACAAAACGCGAGGCGTCCTCATGTTCCTCCCAGACAGAATACAAGCGGGCGGAGTCAAGTCGCATATTTCTAAAGCAGTCTTGATTTAAGGTAGTCGCTGCATCCTCTTTCAAATGGATTTTCTATCAAATGATGGGGTATTCCTCTCTCCCTAAGCAAGCTACCGTCACTATATTCAATGCGGATGAAGTTGCCCATCCGGTAGAACCTCGGTCTTGGCACTCAACGTTTCTTCGCAGTGTGGATCACCCGCCTGTTATTGCGATTGCCGGCCCGCACCAGCTGTCTCCAGTTCGAGCATTCCAGACCTTTTTGACCGCGGGCTCCAGTTTGCGCTGATCACCTCAAACTTCGTTGGTTTCAAATGGCCGTCGCGAAGGTGGGATCAACAGATGAAGCGCGAATCTACTGACCCGGCTGCTTGGCACCTCAAAACCTTGTCCGGCCCGCCAGAATTGCCGTCTCCTCATCTTCTACAACAAAGTTGTCAGCCATCATGAAAGTGTTTGGACTCTCTGTTGATCAAAGACGGTGAGTGATGAAGGCAGCGGATCCCTTGCAGTTTTCAATGGGATGCATCTCACCCTGCGGTGTCTGGGGTGAACTTCTTGGGGTTCCATGGCCGCTCTTGGTATCATCTCGGATGATGCTGGGCAAATCCCACAAACTCTCAAAGCCTCAATTGTCGCTGCATCGAGTTTTGATGCCAAAGACTGTAACAACAGATCACCAGGTCTCCCTGTGAGTGCTGCGGCAAACCTTAACGCTACCCTTTGTTGCACATTGGAGACTTGTCCTGTTTTCGTGTCAAGTGTTCGACATCGGACAACCGGTTGCAGCCAATGGTTCGTGTTGGCGCTGTGAGACACCATCATCCTGTCACGACCATTGGCGCTTGGCGCACCAATTTCAGGGGAATGGCGTCCGCTTGGCAGACGCAATGCCGGCGCCGAAATTGCCAGATCCAAGAATACCAAGACTTTTGGATCGTGGCTATGCTCCAACCCCTTTCCGGACCAAGGGGGTTGTGTTTTAACTGTCGCCGTGCCGCCAACGGTGCCCCATCTGGTGTTTTCTCGCTTTCTTCAAGACCACCAACGTCGCTTCTTTTTCCAAGTCGATCGCTCCTCTCCAGATTGTTCCTGTTCTTCGACTTAGGCCATTCCACTCGTTTGATGGCCATTTAACTGTCAGGTTTTAATCTTCTCTTTCCGACCGACCATCTGTTATCCCGCACGCACTGGTATCCAACATCAAAAACATCGGATTTGACTAGACAATCATGAAGACTGCAGCGCTCTTGTCCGCAATCGCGGCAGCAAACGCCGTGCACGCTGGTCCGACGGCGACCCTGCGGTCGAAGCCCCGCGCTACCGAGCTTGAGCCCATCACCATAACTGGCAATGCCTTCTTCAAGGGCAAGGAGAGGTTCTACATCCGTGGTATTGATTACCAGCCCGGTGGCGCCTCGGCCAACATCGACCCTCTGGCCGATACCAAAGTTTGCAAGCCCGACATTGCAAATTTCAAGAAGCTCGGCGTCAACGTTATTCGCGTCTACTCCACCGACAACTCCAAGGACCACGATGAGTGCATGAATGAGCTCGCCGACGCCGGCATCTACGTCGTGCTCGATGCCAACAACCCCAAGTACTCCATCAACCGCAACGACCCTCACGGCTCGTACAACACGCCCTACCTTCAGAGCGTGTTCGCCACCATTGATGCCTTTGCCAAGTACTCCAACACCATGGCGTTCTTCTCCGGCAACGAGGTTATCCACGACCTCCTCAACACGACCCTCACTGCGCCCTACGTGAAGGCCACCGACCGTGACATGCGCCGCTACATCAAGGAGCGCGGTTACCGCAAGATCCCTGTCGGGTACTCGGCCGCCGATGTCACCACCAATCGGATGCAGACTGCCCAGTACTTCAACTGCGGTACCGACGAGGAGCGCAGCGACTTCTTCGCTTTCGTAGGTTCCGCCTCAACTGAATGATATAGCAGCATGAATGCCCGGCGTTAACCCCTTATCTTAGAACGACTACTCCTGGTGCAGCACCGACTTCGTCACCTCTGGCTGGGACAAGAAGGTCAAGGACTTCGAGGGCTACGGCATTCCTCTATTCCTGTCCGAGTACGGCTGCATCGACAACCCGCGTGACTTTGGCGAGATTGAGGCGCTCATGCACCCCAACATGACGCACGTCTACTCTGGCGGTCTCATGTACGAGTACAGCATGGAGCCCAACAACTTCGGTATTGTCAAGATCAAGGGTGGTGTCGACCAGACCGGCGAGCGCGAGGAACTGGACGAGTTCGAGGCTTTTGCCGCTGCGCTCAAGAAGTGGCCCGCCCCCAAGGACGACGGCGGCTACACCAAGACCTCCAGTGCTTCCGAGTGCCCGACCAAGGACGCCAACTGGGACGTCGAGTCGTCCGTGCTCCCGGATATCCCCCCTGGAGCTCTCAAGGTTCGTCATTTACTCGTCTTGAACAGCCACGTCTTGGGCAGACCGCTAACCTCAAAAACCGCGTAGTTCTTCGAGGAGGGTGCTGGTAAGGGCCCCGGCCTGGACGGCCCCGGCTCCCAGTGGGCTGTCGACCAGGCTTCCGAGAGCGAGGGCGGCCAGAGCGGCAGCGGCACCTCGGACGGCGATTCGGAGTCTTCGTCCAGTGCCGCCATGCGCAGCACCGTTCCCGCCTTGGACAAGGCCCCCTTCGTCATCTCCGGCCTTGTGGTCCTCTTCACTATGGTTGGTGCCGCTGCTTTGTAAGGCTAGGGGGTCGAGGTTCAATTGGTTGAGATGGCTTGGATCACTTTAACTTAATACATATACTATCGAGGCCAAAAATTGCAGCCTTACATTTTCTCTCCCCTGGGCAGAGTGGATGCTATTGGGTTCCTTTTTGTTCCTCGATCACTCGGCTATCATTGGTTCTTTCCCACAATATCGGATCATTGTTTAATACAGGCTGCGACATTTTCCTTCGAGCATGCAAATTCGCCAAGGGAACGGTTTCCATAACTTATTGCTTTCATCACATGTTGTTGAACTCGTGTATTTCCGCCGCTTGATCGCATCCTTTTCATGAACCATAACTCGATACAGCTAAGCACCTCTGTTTCTCCCTCTACGCAAGCATCACCCTCAAGGTGCGTTGTGAGTCTACCATCACCTCAGCCCATCTCTGCCATTCTAATTTTGAATCGGAATGTCTGCGCATTGATCACGACCTCATCGCAACCCATGCCATTAGACGAAGGGGCTGGGCAAAACTGGCTTAGGCTTCGCACAGCAACGAGCCAGGAGGGTAGGGAGGGGGCTTCGAGGATGCACCAACACACCAGATCTTGTAGAGACAGTCCCCATGTAGGTGCACATTTCGTGGGTGTGTGATGTGATTGGATCGGATGGACATTTTCCAGAATTGGGTATATGGCTAGCCAAGAACGTCGTTGAACAGATGACGAGTCTCGACGCCTCGTAGATCACAATGCGAGTCAAGGGAATTGTTGCCCAAAACTCAAGGAAGAAATCAACATTCGCGACGTAACGTGGACGAACAACTTTGAGGGGAGTGGTAGCAAGCACTATGTGACCTCGAACAACTTCGTGGAACTAAACTGACGGAAGATGGGGTTTGGCAACCGCCAAATGTTAGTCGCAGCAACGATGTGACGAGAATCTCAGCTGCTGCATCGATATATCAACTGTGCAATCCATGTACATGCAAGCCACATGAATCAAACTATTTCTTCCTTCCGGTTCATGACCACGGTCTTGGACTCAGAGGCGTGTAAGTGCGGGTCGCGATTATTTCAACCTATCCTTGCGCTTGTCAGTAGTCTCCCACTCGCTCCTGGACGAGTTGCTTAAGTAGCCGTAGCTGGGGAAACTCTGTCAGTAACTAGCCAGATCATCACATGAAGACAGATCGTGTTGACGGAAGCGACGAGGCACCCTGAACTGAGTTGAACTCAATACGAGAATGGGGAGGGACTCGCTTTGATATGCAAACAAAGGAAATGAAGCAGTGGAGTGTGGCTGGACTGATTTTTACCTTACGACCAGGCCTATGAGCCGTTGATGAACACTGCGTCTCTGCCATTGTCGTCGTCAAGCATCTTGCTGTAGTGTATCTTTTTGAGACTCCCTTCCCAAACCACAGCGCCGCCCTCTTCCCGTATCATTTCTGCTACAAATGCGGATGATACTGCCGGCCACAGTGGGAGACCTCAGAAAGCGGGAAGAGATGAGGGGGGACCGCTGGCGGGCTGGTTACAGCCAACATCTCGCACGAATACCCAGCGAGCCCAAAGCTCGAGCCAAACAAGATCAGACAGGAGGGACCGTAGCTCTTGCGGCACGCTATGGCAATGGAAACAGGAACGGTATCGGTTATGAGTATGACATTGGAGGCGCTGGCTATGGTGCTTGCGTTTTCACTGGATGGGATCTCGTGGATATTCGAGGTGCCGGCTGGGCAGTGTTGATTATCTGCTGCAGACAATGAGAACCTTCCCGGGTTGTGAAACTGATTTTATTCGCTCGGAGATGGTCATTTTTCTTTTGTTGGACAAGCCCTGGGTGGAGTCTTACTCAATCATAAGCTTGAGTCCTACGAGCTCCGCTGTTGGCCACGCAACCTGCGCCAGGGTCGGTCGTTCAAAGTGTTCAACAGAGCGCAGAAGTGGTAGAGCTCGTTGCAGCTCCACCAGACCATTGAGCGCAGTGGGACTACTCGGGGCATGGTCAAATTTCACCGTCGTCTGGGCCAGCACATCTCAAGCTTTCGGCGTATCACAACATGATGCAACTATCCCATGGTGACTGCTATAATGCGGGTTCTCCAGATGCCCGTCATCTGGTTGCAGCCAAGAAGCCGACAGAAGACGTCAAGAGGTACGTGGTTGAGCTCGAAACCACTCTTAATAAGAAACGTCGAATCAGCGCGAAAACGCAGCGTGAAGACTCATAATGCGACGAGGTCAACTTCAGCGCAGGGGTTGCCAGCTGTCAAACTCCGATATTACGAGACGAACCAGAGGTTCTTAGACTTCAAATTCCAGATTTTACGTTGGTTACCATTATTCCCAATTAATCCTTTCCTGCTCCTCATTTTTTTTACGCAGGTAATTGTGTTTAGTTTGTAGGAAGTTTGGCTTTGACCAGAGCGAATTCAGGTTTAATGTTGACCTTAGCCCAACGCTCTTGGCGTGGATCACTCGAATCATCGAAAAGTGTTAGTTATAAGAGGCATAGGATAAACTCAAATTTTCAACCGTTCTCGAAATATACGATCGTGAAAATAGAATCACCCATTGTATTGATTAATTTTTCAAGCAATAAAAAATAAAATAGAGTACAAAGGAAAGACATACCTTCGCAACCAACCCAGCAACAACAGGCATAGAAGATATTAACACGCCGTAACTAGAACCGGCTCCGAATTGGTCAAACACGGAACCAACAACAATGCTGACGAGGAAGGTGATGAAGACATAGGGGCTCAAACTTGCGCCCGTGGGTATGTCATCGTGATGGTGATCACTGTTCTTGTCGGAGTTGCCCGAGAGTGTTTGGCCCTTCTTGGTGGTTGTCACTCTCAGAGAGCGCCACTGTCTCCAAAATCAATATCGGCGGATATAGTGTTGCTAAAGCTGGACCGGGGCAATTTGATTTCGTATGACTGAGCAATTACGTCCGTAGAGCGCAGAGGAACTGCCGGCCGTGTAGCTGGCGTCGGCCGGGCACGGGAGGGCGCCCTGCGCTTTCGCCCCCCCCCTTCTCCCTCTTTTTCCCGATTCTCCAAATACGATTTTTTTTTTTACCAGTTATCGCGTCAGTGAGTGCCGAGAGTGCTGGCACAGGGTTCGATTCGACTCAGTCCCGGCCGGCCCGCGGTACGATATCAGAGCCTGTAGGACCCATCTTGCGATTGGACGAGTCGGCCAGCCACGGTCCGACTTCTCACCGAACATGACAAGTCCAAGGTTGCTCTGAGCCAAATCTGCACCGGTTGAATGTAGTATGGCATGGCTGCCAAGCGGGGGCGAATATGACAGACCCCCGCTTCTTGCAACCCATCCCTGGCGTCCAACATGGCTCCGTGGCTGGCTTGGTGGCCACGGGCAGCTCTGGGAATGGGAGCTTGGAAAAGAGAATGCCCAAAATGCACGAACCCGGTAGATGGCCCTGCACCATGCAGCCACACGATATGATCTTAAATGTATTACGAGCCGCTCCCGCTTCTGGTTTCTTAACACTCTCGTAGTCCCCTTACTAGTTATCAGAACAGAACTCAGCAATCACACAGTATCCTGAAGAAAATATATGCCAGAGAGCATTCAAGTCAGAGTTATGGGCCAATTCATGAAGCTCACGGGGCTCATCGCCCTTATCTCGACATTGACGAACTATGTCTGTGCTCAGTCAAAGTGCCCCAACACCGGCGATGAGCAGTTTGTGCTCAGGTTGGGTGATGGGTACCGATACAGTAAGCTCGAGCTCGCTCTGTGGGCCCCTCATCACATGGTAGTGGACACAGAGGGCAACCTGTTGGTGGTTGAGGGCGGGAGCGTATCTGTGCGACGACTTGTCCTAGAGGAGCTGGGCGACATTGTATGCGTCCAGTCCAGCAGTGACCTCATCAGCGAAGATGCGGTAAGCCACAAAGTACCTCTCAGTGACTCCCCTTTATTTCAATACTTATCTGAGGCAGAGCAACACTGGGATTGCGCTCAGTGCCGATGGCAAAACCCTCTTCACGTCCACCGAAGAGAGCGTGTGGGCCTACGACTACGATGCCGCAACCGGCCAAGTCGGGCAGCGCAGGGAGATCGTAACGAATATGAGGGTCGGGCTCCAGCACATTTATCGGCCTCTCCTCACGTCCAAGTATAACCCGGACACGATTCTTGTCGCCCGGGGTGCTCTGGGCGACATCGACCCCGACACAACGGACCCGGCTGTCGCACGCAGCGTCATTAAGGCCTTCAGCATCAGTGAGGGCCTACAGAAGACGCATGACTACGCCCGAGACGGCGAGGTGCTCGCGTGGGGCATTCGCGAGGTCGTCGCCATGGCCGAGCATCCTGTCTTTGGCGGCATTGTATGTCCCCCTAATCTGACTCTCTTTATCCCACATTTTGTTATCGTCTATTTCTAATCTCTTTCCGAACATCAAGTGGGCCGTCGAGAGCCAGATGGACGACGTGCACCTCAACGGACGCGACATTCACAACGACAACCCGGCAGAACGGCTGACTTACCACGGGGTGCTCAACGACACGGAGAACCCGTACAAGGGTCTTAACTATGGTTACCCGTCATGCGCGCCTGCCTGGGATACAGAGAGCATCGGTATCGATGGCCTGCAGGTCGGCGACTTATTCAAGCCCGATGGCGTGCCCGACATCCCTGACGGCGAGTGCGCCAACCGCATGAAGGGCCGTCTGCATTTCGACGCCCATACGGCCCCGCGCGACATCAAATTCAACGTGAACGGGACGGCCGCCTACATTGCGTTCCACGGGAGCTGGTTCGTCCTCTTCTTGTTTCTTAATCAGATTCCTCCCTCTTTTCTTTTTCCTTCCCTCCCCCCTTCCCAACAAACACACACACACAAAAAGGGAAAAAGGGAGACTGACTTGATCAGGAACCGCGACTCCCTCATCGGCTTCCGCGTCATGCGCGTTGACTTTGGTCCCGACGGTCAGCCCGTCCACCCCGCCAATAGTAAGACGGCGCAGGTGCCCGTCTTTGAAAATGTCGAGATGGCCCACTGCCCCTTGAACTGCTTCCAACCCTCCGGCCTGGCAATTGACAAAAAGGGACGCATATTCTTGTCGAACGATCAGCTTGGCTATGTCTACGTCATCTATGAAGCTTAATGGGCTAGCAAAGCCATTGTTATTGGGCTGTTGGTATTATAGTCGGGCAAGGTTGGATAGTAGGCGGAGAGGATGCTGCGGGTTCTCATGTACCTAAGTCACCATAACAATGACTGGTATGATGCGGTGGCACCACAAAGACTTTGTCTGAAGCTGTTCCCTTGATGGTGCATAAGGGAGAATAGAAGAGCGAAGCTCCCTTGATATTGGCGGCAGCACAAAGCAGAGTGTTTTGATGAAAGAGATTGACTTGGGCTTTAACCCACCTGGATCTGAAAGCTGCCCACATAGCTGACCATAGAAATCACGAACAATGTTCAATCAAAACACTCAAACAAGGTAACTGGTCAAAGGCCGGTCCCTTCATTTGAACTTTTTTTTTTGGAATAACGTGACCCTCCCCTGCCTTTACTAGAAAATTACTTAATGCTGGCCTTCACCATCCCGGTGAACTTAACCATCCGGACTTCAAATAGGTTATTAAGCTACAGGCTAGTACCGCCAACTCATACCATTTAGTTATTACGCCCCTTGCTCAGCAAAACCACCACTCTCTCACATAGATACGCCAACATGCCTTCTTTCTCCGCCATGATACCCTCTATCCAAATCACCAACGAATACGGCACGACAATAGCATACGATCAGAGGCTCCCTCGCATCGTGGTGAGCCCATCAAGGGAGAATCAAAGCCGGAGCACCGTGAGGGGCATCGTAGCGGCCGGCAGCGAGCATGACGGGAACAGGCTCAGCCCCTTGTGCGCCGGTCAAAGCCAACGGGAGGAAGTGACGGTCTGGCTCCGTATGAACCTTAACCATGTGATGGCGCCCACTAGCTGGTGAAACGGTGTCAAAACTGGAACAGACGGTTGGGAGTGGTCAGCACGAGGGGTTTAGAGTTGACACGTACGGTAGGTGAATATCGTGTCATCAATGGCTGCAGTTTGAAAAAAAGTTCGGACAGGACTATTTACCAAATGTTCAACTAGTGAATGGATTTCTAGTGGCCGCCAGGTTGTCTCTACCAAAGTTTGCATGGGCGAGAATGGCTCATTTGCGCTGTTCTGAGTCAGGAGAAAGCCAACAAAGATTCCAGCCATAAGCCTTCGCGCCCAAGTACCGACCGGTCATTCCTGGTTGAAGCCATGATCCCTCGTTTCATGGCAAAAGCCGGTCTATAGATGGCAGCCATGTTCTAATTTTCTATTAGGATATTATTCGCGCAAGTTAGGTTAAGGGCAACTAAACACGAAGAAAAACAACACAAGCATGCCTGGTTTTCACACCGACACCGACAACAGGTAAGATCTGCGTCAAATATGGTATTTTCCTGTCTTTCTAATCTGTCCAAGAATCAGCTACAATAACATTGCGCTTTGAACGATACGGAGTGTTGATCTAGTCTATATGGAGAATGCTTGCGAGCAACGAGTTGTTTTGATTAGCCCTAGGTAGCTGGGTAGGTAAGAAGTATCTCCGGTTGCACATCAAACAAGCTGATCCATGAGCTATTCCGTGATGAGGGTCGAAGTAGCGCCAGTGACGCTAAACCCTAGGTAGGTAAAAAAAAGCCTTTTCATACTCAAAATACTTCACCACTGCAGCTCAAGGCCTTCTAAACCGTCTAGTTCCTGCTCTTTTTCATCAGTCATACGTTCGATGAGGATGTCTACAAGAAGTCGTGGCTGCGTCTCGACTCCGAGGCGCCGTTGACGTGCAAGCCACGCTCGGATTTCCCTGTTGATGTACCCCTTCAACGATAAGAAGCCGCCCTCGTCATTGTTGGGGATGCGCTCGGTAGTCGTCATGCAGGGGCTGTCAATGGTGAAGATGAGACCCTGGGACTCGTCGCTGTTGTCGCGAAAGGGGAGTTCCTTAAGGAGCTGCGCCAGCGTTTTGTCCTGGAACCGCCCCTGCGGAGTCCAGCGCTCGGTCACCGTTTTAGGTGTGCGCGACAATACGATGCGGTAAATAAACTCGATTGAGAACTTGCCTCCGCTCCTGCTCCCGCCCTCTCCGCACCCTTCACTTGCGCCTCCCCCGGGGCCGGGTGTAGGTGATATATCGGAGCGCACTAGTGGTTGCTTGGGTTGTTCGTCTGCGTTCCCGCTGACTCCCAAATTTCCGGGGTGAGAGGGAGTGAGTGCCACATGCACTGCTCCGAGATAGGCCTGATCCCGATCTAGGTTGGGATCATCCTCATTCCCTGGGCTCGAGCGGGGTGGTGATGAGCGCGCTTCAAGCTCAGGCAACAGTGTTCGATCCTCTTGTGCTTTTCCACAAACCTCATCTGGTCGTACTGGGTCATCCGTGCTAGCATCGACAGGGCTTCTGAAGGTGGTTTTCGACACCCTCGGCGAGGAGGCTTGGTTGGGGAGGTCTGAAGTATGAAGCCTAGAGCCTTCCAAGGCCGGATCAATGAACTCGTTTAATACGTCAAGGCCATGATAGCCTTCACGCCGCACAGTCCGCCTTGCACGATGCGATTTCCAAGTTTGTCCGGTAGGACCCTTGACCGATGGTCCGTCGTCCCTAGCGGAGCCTGAGGACCTTTGCTGCAGCTTTGGACGTTTCGACGGCCGATCTTGCGGTGATTCATTTGCAGAGGTAGGGGCATGTTTGACTTTTGAGGGTTCGTTCGTCGACTCAAACTGCCGCATTCGCTGCTCTTGTTGTCAGCATGGAGGGAGCACAAAGCGACACGGTAGTGCACAGGGAAAGAAACTTACTGGCGGGGATGCCGGTACGGCGTACACGTCATCCGTGTCGCCCAATTGAATCTCTTCTTGCGAGCCGAATGCTTGCCCACCATATGGCCGATCAAAGCGAGACACCTCGGCGGGTGATGGCTCGCTGAATTTGACGGCTGGGTCGGTCAATGGGCGTATCGATTCAACTACAATGGCGTCTATGTCGATTGCCGTTGTCTCGCTATCGCCTCTGCTATCTGCAGACTTGTTGTTCGGGCCAGCCTTATGTTTATACTTTTTGTTGCGAAATTGTTGCTGATTGAGCCGAAAGAAGAGCTGCTTCACCAACTGCTTGATTCTATCCGCCGATATCAGCCAGCCGTCACCAACACATCTGGCAGTGAAAGAGCTCGAGAACGAAGGGAAGAGTAGTGTCGGAACAATGTAGCTACGTGCAGACATGCGGGCTCGCCACTTACCGAACATGGTCCTTCGAATACTGGTACTTGTTGTAGTTGTCCGATGATTTATCATCTGGCCAGAACAACATGCCATTTCCTTCCTTTTCAAGGTAAGCCACTGTCATCTCCGTTAAAGCGGCCTGGCCGTCACGGGATTTCCAATCATGTAAGTCGGCGCCAGGAACGCCACGGCTAGTTTTGAATTTCTTGCGGAAGGCTCTGGTATCATCGTAAAAAGCCGCACATCGCGGCAGATGCGGATCACCGTAGTCAAGCGCATTTCGCAGAGCGGTGATACTTGGTATATTAGCAGCAAAGATGCTGGACGAAGAAGAAGTCGCCATGCGTTCTGAGTCAAGTTACAGAACTGCGTTGTTGGCCAGGTCGCATCAAGAATCACAGAGGCGCGGCGGCCGAAGCAAATATGCAAGGGAGAGAAGGTCATAGAAACTTCCGATCAAAAGTGGACGGAAAGACACTGGGCAGCATGCAATATATCCCGCATAATTGTCTCCGGCTGAACTCGATTACGCCTTGCCGGCCGACATTGCGTGGTTTCGAAATTGCGTGGGGGACAGCAGGACTGCCTCATCACTAACGCTTCTCTACAATGATCCACTTTCCAAGACACAAAAGTAAACAAGAGTAGTGGCAATATTACACTTGTTAGAATCCTTAGACTTTTTTCCTGAACATTAGCTCATAGACATATGGTCAATAACTGGTAAGTTAGGAGCTCTCTGCGAGTTCTATGATGTGGTCTGTTAGCACATCTGAGGGCTTCGCTTGGCGGCCTCTCGCTGCGTCCGATGCTGACCACCATTTGAAATATTTGCGGACGGATGGCGGCTTGGCTCAGTACTGTGCTCAATGCAAATGTAATACTGTGTATACAGGAAGACATCGGCTCGCCGTGCTCTGCGTGCTTGGGTGACGCGCTCAACTGTCCTCAGGGCCGGGCACCCAGCTTCCCAATCCTCCCCTCCATCTCTTCCGACCCCCCCTTTCTTGTTTCAAGGATTATCAGGTCGTACGCGGCCATGATTGAGTCTGCCTCGTTGCCTAGTCTAAATGGGGGTCGAAGTCGGCGGCAATCTAAAGCAGACTATTGGCCCGCGAGTATTGATCTGTCAGGCATATAAGGAGCACCTCCTGTGCCTTATCTTATGGGATCAGTTTTTCCCTTTTCTCTCACACTACATTTGAGTCGACATACACACGGCAAATGTTCGCTATAGAAAATCCCCAGTATATTCGGGAAGTGGGCGATTCAAATTTCGAGGGATATCGCGACCGCATATTCGTTGTATTTGTTACGACTCCGTTTATTTGTTTAGTAGGAGCGGCCTTGTTGTTGTTGATGTTGTTTTTATTATGCGGCGGCCGTCAGTTCCACCGAGGTATACCTCACTGTGGCAAGCTTTTTTTAGAGGAGCATGGACTTCTCATCATCAGCTAAGACCGTGACAACCAACGCTAACCGTTGCTTCTGCCAGCAGGACCTGTGGTTGCATCGGTAGGCGAACCACAACCAGGCCTAAATTTTGCTGGCTGGATCCAACGCGCGATATCGGCTCACTCTCCTCAGAGAAACAACGAGGCAGATCGACCAGTATCTCCCTCCACCTCTATCCTTAGCGGATATCCCAATTCCTCTATCGGTCAGAGACCACGCCGAGTGAAAGAATCATACAGCTTCAAAGATGCTCATAACAACTCCTGTAACTTTTCGCGGACAGCCGATTATCCTTAGCTAACGGATGACCGTTTGCTGCTCGATTATAAATGGTCCTGGGACAGTGTCTCTTCTTGTCAGCGATGATGGCTGGGCGTGCTCTGAGGACATCGTGCTTTACGTCCACACTTCGCGGTCAATGGTCCCCTTCTCCCTTTCTTTCGAGCAACGCACGTTTGACCCCGTGGTTGCCCCCACCTTTTAGCTGATAGACTTAAAAGTGTGATTGCAGCGTGGTATTTCTGATGGGATGTTTTCTGGAAATTTTCGTTCGGCTGGACTTTGCTATTTGTGAGTTTCGGTTCTTCGATTCCAACTAAGGGGCTCATGTCTTTCAGAAAAAAAAAATATAGACTTTTGTTATGCGAAGAATTTGACTGTTGTAGAACATGTGACGAGTCCCCCGTAAGCCACAGCTCTTCAGCAAGAGGCTCTCTGAAGACATTGACGCCAGGGAGTAGACTCTTCGGATATCAGAATCTTTGAAGAATGCCCGATGTTGCTGTGCACCAACACTTTTTCTGTTTACTATTAAGGAATCGTCTGAAGTTCCTCATCTAGAAATTGATTAGGCTAGACTTATATCCTCGTTGGTCCTGGGGATGCGCTCCATGTTCCGTATTAATCTGTACTAAACCTTTAGTTTTCGTTGATGGTACGTCCGTAATCTTATTTCGTGCATTTTGTGTGTTTTGTGCTGAAGCGCCTGGGGAACATCACTCTTTTCCCTGGTTGGATGTCTATTTGCACTCGTAACTCGCCTCCTACATGCGGCTATCTTTTATTGACCGTCATGTCCTTTGTACGGGACGAATTTTGTAAGATTCAATTGAGTTTTATAATAACGTGTGGATATGCCATTAACTAGCATACCTCAGAAAAGGATCATATCTTTTGATGGGAACGTGCATAATGTGGTCGAATGCCTATATTTGCAATTCGTAGTGAGGGTACGACAGGTACACGGTACGCGACGCGCGATGCGACAGTTTTTTGACAATACGGCGAGTTTGGTTCATTTCTCGAGCAGCCCTCGCGCACCCGGCAGTGACGGACCCCACCCGACAAGTCAACTCCCAGCTGGGGATGATCGAAAGAGCAAGCTGTAATTGGAGAGGACTCAGGAACAAAGAAGCGGCTTAGAATTCTGCGGAAAATCATGATGGACGACTACACTGCATACTACATGATAGCAAGGCGCTTGTTAGGTGGATGGTGCGTCTTGTCCCAGGTGAGTGTTCTGGGCACCGTATAATTTGGGGGTGCTGGGGGGGCGCAGGTTTGTCTCCGCTATCTGCTGCGCCCATCCGCTGCAGCGCCAGGTATGTACGGTATGAACCTTGCTGTATCATCACCACGTCTTCCTGATGGCAGGCTTTTCGGCTACCGTGTCAACTGCATCCATCCGTAATACGCAATAAAATAAGCACTTGGTATCTCTAGCCCTTTACAGGTTATGGCTAGTTACCCCTTTGAAACGAACTAAGCGAATTAATGAGGTCTGCAAAAATCTACTCTTTCTGACCTCCGTATGTGGCCCTTTAGAAAAGCTCCTTGGCGGTCGCCAATTTGATGAGATGCCTTTTCAAATCACAATTCTCGAGGTTCTCAAGAACGGGAGCCGGTTTCCAATTAGGGAATAAGACACTGCCGGACTAGATATCAGTACCAAGGCGGCGATGACTGGCAAATCCCCATTGTTGTACGTTTTTGCTATTTTTTTGCGTTCTGGTTGTTTGGTCGGGCAAGTCGATGCGAGTGGAAACTTGGCGTTCTCTGCGCATGGGTTGTGTTAGAGCCCGCCAAGGCGGATTGATGTGACCGCTGTTTAACGTTAGTCTAAAGGAAGATATCGCCCATCATGACTTTATTTTCCCTTGATTCCATCCAAATCCATGAACCATCTAGACTATAGAGAAGTAAAAATAAAAATAAAAATAGGAAGTTTGCCTCATTCAACGCAGCATTCTATCGACGGTCCCCTGTTTCGCAAAATCTGGAACGAGCTGGGCCCGGGACAGACCTCGGCCATCCTCCGCTTTCCCTAACCCTGAAGACCCAACCACAAGATGAAGCTATTCCCAAATTGCGCACAGATTAACGTGCTCTTTCCTTTTAAGGGTCCACGACCTTCAGAATTTTCTCTCTTTTCCTCCTTCCTTTCTCAAGCTTGGTGTCCTCGTAGAGTCGTCATCGGCTAGTTTCAATATGCTCCCTGAGATCGTTACAGCTGAAGCAGAAACCCCTCCCACCCTACTCCCCTCTCCCCGGCCGTCCGCACTTCGACACTTGCCAACATGCCTAGTACTTTGAAAACTCAAGTTCGCCGCTCACTGGCGCATACTGCGACGCGGCCTTCCCCCCAAAGCTCGCCTCCAACCACTGCTGGCGAGCCTTGGCATTACCATTCCACGCCGCCGGCGTCCAATCCAGGAAGTCGGGGAAACTCGTTTGCCAGAAGAGTTCCATGGGGTTTTGGGGCAGCGCGGGGAGCTGGGACAGGTGCTTGCCCTGGCGAGAGAGCTCGAAGACTACGGCGCCGTTGTAGTCGACGATGACGGGCTGCGGTAGGGGCTGTTTGGGGTTGCGCGCCGTCGGCGACAGGGAGCCGGTCCGCGGCACAACCAGCAGTAGGCTGTAAGCCATCTTGCAGTCTACCTTTTCTTGCTGGGCGCAGAGCCAAGTTTCAAATCAATGGCAGAGGTTTTCATCCGGCCCCGCGAGGGCACGGTTTCCTTTGTAAATAGAGCAGTTGAAGGACCAGCATGCCTCCTGGTACATCGGTGTAGGAAATAATAGTAATAATTAAGTAAGTAAACCCCCCAGGTTTCGTTAAAAAAAGAAAAAAGCCACATTCTACCCGGCCATACTATCTACAATCCCTATTTCGCAATAGTTATCCTTGATTTTACGAATATCTTGGTCTTGGTATTGGGAGCTTCAGTTCCAATGCCATTCCTTTCTTCCTGTATGATTCGATAAAGGCGTCTATCTCCACCTTTTTTAACCGCGCCGGTTCCCATAGGTTGGAGTCCTGGTCCCCAGGACGGCGCCATACCCTACAAAACTCGAACTCCATCTCTACTCTCTTCAAGTTCGTCCCCAGCTTAAACATGGTATCCCGCGCCTGAACCGGGTGGAACTGGTGCTCGCCAACGCTATAAATCCCCGGCCTGCTCCCGAACCTGAACGTCTCGAGGCGCGGGCACGCTTTAAAAAGGAAGACCAGCGGGCCCGGGCCTAGCACACTACGCAATATTTCGACGTACATCAGGCTAGCCGATACCACCCCTTCGAGCATATTCCCGTCCCTCCCCGTATCATAGACGCGCTGGCACCGTAGAGTTTGGAGGTTTGGCGCCGCCCGGAAAAGCCCCGCTAGCTCGCTCAACGTAAACCCACCGGCAGGGTTGCAGACGGCCAGCTCGACCATGGTTAGTCGCGGCAGTGATCCTGGCGCACTCAGGTAGAAGACAGGCGGCCAGCACACGATAGCTTCAAAAACCACGGTTGCGGGACATAAGGTCGCGAGTAGTGCTGCCCGCTCGTGGGAGACTTTCTTGAAAGTAAAGCGTGAGCGGTTGGTTTCGATGCCAACATCGTCGTTATCATCGTCGTTATCGTCGTCGTCGTCGCCGTAGTCGCCACTGCCATCGCCGCCATTCTCATCGCCGCCATTGTCATCGTCGCCATTGCCATCGTCGCTGTTGAAAATTCTTTGAAGATCAGGATAACCCGTACGCGAGGCGGTGGCGGCCTCCTGGGCCGCCGCCAGCCGGGCCGCGTAGCTGGACCAGACCTCGGGCGCAATGTCGGCCGGGCCGGCCGGGTTGGCCAGGGTTGGACCGGAGTCTTCACAAAATGGAATTCCAACGAAGCAGAGCCTTTTCACGTGGTCTGCGAGGTGCGGGTGGCCAAGGAGGGTGCGAGCCAGGAGCCACCACTTTTCGGTGTCCGGCCGGTGGTAGAGGTGTGGTGTAGCGGCGACTCGGAGGTGGCGTGAGGTTAGGCAGAGCGAGGCGAGGGTGCAGATGCGGGCCTTAATCTCGGGAGGGGGGCATTCAAGGAGGCAGCTGTCCCGGCCGCGGTTTGGGTCGATTCTTAAGCAGCCCTTGCCGCACTGGCAGCCGTGTGGGACATTGCAGTGTAGGCAGAGGTTCTCAAAAATCCTGTCAATGATTTCGAAGGGGAGGTCCTCGAGGTACGACATTGTGTAACCTCGCCTTTTTAGTGTTGAGCTTCGGTGAGTTTGGGTGTCAACCTGGGCACTTCAACTTTCACCTATTATTGAAAGTGAGACTGGAAAGATCAACTGCCATGAGAACAAAGAATAGTCATCAACTCGGTCGTAGCCGCTAGTGGTTGACACGATAACCAAGGTATCGTATGCACTATCCCAGCCGGGCCCGTGAGGTTAGGTTGAAACCGAGGAATTAGCAGTCATGATGTGAGACGCCAACTTCGGTGGGTCTCGGCGCAACATCACCCGCACGGATAGCGTAGGGTTAGTTAGACTTACAACGCCGACTGGGGGATTTCCTCTGAAGAAGGATTCTCCCATATGCAGACATTAGACCCACTTTTGTTAAGTAATGTACATAGCTAGCACGGTATTTCTCATCTGGCTGGGCGACGAGACTGAGAGAGGAATCAAGCAACTTTACCCGCTGTTTTCACCTCGTAACGTTGATTGTTGGTTTTTAACACTTTCGGCTTTCCTGGGATGATGCAGCTCCGTTTCAATGAATGATCAATGAAAGATTACTGACCTTTCAGCGTTTCCAAACAAGCATGTCTCTTACCGTAGACAGCTTCTGTGTCTCTCCCCGTCCTTGCGAAAAACGTACTGAAACCCGACGAGACTACAAGACGAGCTGTAGCCGCACCATTCCGGCGACTGAGAGCATTCGAACACCTCCTTATAATGGAATTGCTGAGTCCTTTTATTATTTTTCCACCTTCTTACCTTTTTCTTCCCCTTTTTAGATCCAGCTTCAGTTTTTAGGAGGTGCGGCATAAGATCTAGGTTTACAGGCTTGGGTTGTTGAGCTGAGGTTCCGCCGCGAAGGAAGCGGAGAATCACCGGATTGGTGGAACTAGAGCTCAAAATATGCCTTCTGCAACCCTCAACATGATGGGGATGACCATATGAAGGATACCCATGGCCTCGGGACGTCGGTATATTGTCCTGCATAGGGAAGTTTGTGGGGAAGAGCATGAAACTTCAAAGGTGGCCTTGGCGCGTCACATCGTCCAAACGGAAAGCTCTCCCGCAGCGGATGGGGCGGTCGATCAACATCGCCGTACATGACAGGGGCTCGGTAGTGCCTTGGTGTTGTTTCTCCAAGATGTTAGCCACCTACACTAGCCTTCCGGGGGAGAAACGGAGGGAGGCGGCCGAAGTCAATGTGACTGAACTGTAGAAATTCTCCGCCCAAGGAAAATTGATGGCTACTACCCGACGAGTAGCTGTTTCGCTCCAGGCGGCGAGCGACCATTGATAAAATTCGGATTCTCCCGGAACCGAAATAGAAATTGGGCTTGCGATTTAGTAGGTTACGCACTATCTTGAGTAAGCTTTGCACCGACGCACTTTACGGTTACGCTGTCCATGATTCTCCTTGGTTGATGATCGTAGTCTTTAACATGAAATTCCTTGCACTTGCCTCGCTGCTATCCCTGGTCACGGCCACACCAACCCCGACTCAGCCCGAGTCAGGAACGCCCCGGTTGGCGAAGAGGGCCGATATCTCGGATGCCGCTAACATAGGATATGCCACGCTTAACGGGGGGTAAGATCGATGATCGGCTGATACAAAAGAAGAGCTTTGCTAATTGGACTTTGCTCGTTAGCACGAAGGGAGGGGCGGGAGGTACGGTAACAACAGTGTCAACGCTGGCCGAGTTCACAGCTGCCGTCAATGAGAAGAATAGCGAACCGGCTATTGTTGTTGTCAATGGCATCATCAGCGGTAACGAGAAAGTGCGGGTTGGCAGCAACAAGAGCATCATCGGACTGCCTGGATCAGGTGAGGCCGTTTTCATCGACCCAAAAGGGGGAGGGACTTGAGCTGACGACGGCTCAGGATTCAAGGGTGTCGGTCTTCACTTCCGGCGCCAGAGCAACCTGATCCTGCGGAACATCGTCTCTTCGTTTGTAGAGGCAGACAATGGCGACGCGCTGAAGATTGAGGTAACGCCTTTTGTTCTGACCCCTTGAAGTTAGCTCCCGGCAATAGCTCTGACATCCGAAATTGATAGGAGAGCACCAACGTCTGGGTCGACCACTGCGAGTTTTTTTCAACCCTGGATGTTGACAAGGATTTCTACGACGGACTGGTTGACTCGTCGCACGGCTCCGACTTTATTACCATTTCCCAGTGAGATCTACTCCTCCTCTCTGCTGTCTCCGTCAAAAGCCAGACAAGGCTAACATCTGCCAGCACATATTTCCATGACCACTGGAAGGCTTCTCTTGCCGGACACAGCGACAGCAACGGTAGCGATGACCAGGGCAAGCTCCATCTGACGTACGCCAACAACCACTGGAAGAACGTCAACTCGCGCGGGCCGCTGATTCGGTTCGGTACGGGACACATTTACAACTCGTACTTTGAAAAGTAATACAAGATCCGTTGGCGCCCGCAGCAGCAATAACGAAGGGACAGCAAAGCTAACAACACCGACTTAGCATGAGCACGGCAATCAACACACGCATGGGCGCCCAGGTACTCGTGCAGAGCAATGTATTCAGGAACGTGGAGGTCCCCGTCACCAGCCGCGACTCGGATGAGGTTGGGTAAGTTGACGGCGATGTTTCTTCTTTGCGTCTCATAGCCCAGTCGTTGTTGACATGTGCGCCTCTTCAGATACGCGACTGTTATCGACACAGATCTCGGTGGTGGTTTGAATGACGCGCCCGAGGGCAACATGGCACCTGACTCTGTCGGGTACAAGTACTCGCTGCTGGGTTCCGGCGCGGTAGCGGCGCAAGTGCCGGGTGAGGCTGGCGCCATTTTGACTTTCTGAGTTGATAGAGGCTGAGGTGGTTATCGAACGTTATGGAATGGTGTAGGTGAGCCTTTCGATATAGAGGCAAATAATCTGGAGCGTTCTGCCAGGTGCTTTCGGTATTAACTATTGTCGTCGGTGCTTCTGACAAACAAAGCGAACAAGGTTGGTTAACTACCCCAAACGAGCATAGACAGCGGATCTTGACAACTTCCTGTATACTTGGTGCCTGAAGAATTGAGCTAAAAGTGAGAATGGCGACCATGCTCAAAACTTCCAATTTGCTCTACGGTTCTTTATATCATCCCCTGACTTCCAGATTCTCACCCACCCGTGCAACATATCATTTTAATATCCAGGATAATATTTGTAAAGAGCTTTCAGCTTGTTCACGATTTAATCATCATCCCCCAGCGTCCAAGATGTTACTAGCATTGAAGCATCCGCCATACCTGATCCATGTTTACCCATTAGCGATATATTCCACAGAACATGGGGACAAGAAGGAGCAACATCTGTAATAGATGGTGTGGTCACTCAGGATAGAACTCAGGATCTCTCGCAGAACTGCTCAGGTTGGAGCCTAAACGAGAATCATACCGCTAGATAGCGGCACTTGACAGGGTTGACGCTGCTGGCCGAGGTTATTTTGCAGGATTGAAATTTAGGTGAATTCTTCACAAGTTCGACTGCCAAGAACTTACTGTATTCGAACAGCTCTTTATCAGATTCCTACGGCAAGGAGAACCTTTCGGTACAAAAAAAAAGCTCTGATTACCTGGACCAATAGGTCACAATCTCTCCGAGATCCTCAAGCAGCGCCAGCGGGTTATCCAATCCGGCATAATTACCGCCAAAATCATGATCTGTATAGAGGGTAAGCCATAATTCAACCAAGATGTAATGACTTAGAAGAAGTAAAGTCACTCCTATATTGTGTCAAGTTCCCGACCGTGGCAATGACCTCGCGTAGCCAGAATCCCACGTTGTATTTAAGAAGCTCACAAGCAGGGGTGCATTAGTCCTTGCTCTTCTGTACTCCCGCTCAAACGCATCCGGATCCTGGGCGTAGGTGTAGATTGAGGTCCGGAATGAGCCAGTGAGATAATAGAGCGAGACGCAACGAAGGATCTCATTCGTCAATACAGATGCGGATGTGCCTGCTTGCGGGTCGGACCCTGCGTTGCCTACGTCACTGACTTTATTTACATCAGTGCAGAGGGGAGTGCTCCACTTACAATCGATGTATTTCTCCCCAATCCAGGCTCGCTGTCCGATAGGGCTACAGGACGGTCAGTCTCAGATCACGATTCACTGTCAATTCAAAACCCTCACCTTGGTAGTGTGCATGACAAATACCCATTGCCGTTGGTGCCCCACTCTACCGCGCGTTGTAGCTCAAATCGCTCCAGGGGAGTGAGAGAGATGTTTCTTGCAGCAATCTCCTCTGGAGTGATGGGGTAAAAGGCATAAACACAAAGTGGGCGGCTCTCGCCGTGCTGTTGTACTCATCGTACAACGTGAACGAAAGCGGGACGCCATGAGCTCCCAGTTCATGAGCAGCCTGTTCAGGTTCAAGGCCAAGCCCCCGCCAAAAGGTCAGTGGGCTTTGGAGGTGCCCGAGGACATCACACACAATCACGAATAGAACGCAGAGACTGCTTTTGCTGGCTCTCGAGCCGAGAAGCTCAAGCCGCCAGAGTAGGAGGTTATTGAACTCGCGAACCAGGGCGTTAAGCCAGCGCAGACACTAGGAAATATACATGCTAAGAAACCTTATGGGCTAGTTCAAGGTTATAACAATTATTCTGCGAATAGATTCAATCAACGTTCTGGATTTTGAGTGCTAAAACAGCCTCTTCGGCCCGTATGGCGCTGCTAGCACTGTGTATATGATGTGTTTCAACAAGCTAGTTCCTTTTAGGAAAGTATGGGTGCTCTAGTCATATCGGGGTGGGGGGTCGCTAGACATTCCCTTCTTAAAATGTTGTACTCCTTCTGCTTAGTTATCCCAAGTTATCACGTCGTATATTCATTGCCTCGCATCCATTTAGTATGATTACTACGAAATAATCATGTCTGTATTCACTCTCAATACAGTAGCACGAGCAGCAAGCTGACAGCGATTCAATGTCCCTGTCAACGAACCCACGCAAAACGTTGCATCTATGCGCGCACTGTACACATGTTCTAAACAACGCGGATCAACTTATCATGAACACTGTATGGATTGTAATACGGGATTTCGACAAAAATGGTACGAACCGTGTCAAATGCAGTGATACATTTAGATCTAACCTTCCTTAGCTAGATGAAGAGAGCAGGAGGGACATGCTCTCGTTCACACCTGCCTGCGACGCGCCGCCTGGCAGGACTATTAGAAGCTTCACTGATGGCGTTCCAGCGAAGTGAACTTAGACCTTAAGATTATTAACCCAGAAAATAGAAAACGAAGACTTCTGCTTCCAGCTGCATTATGCAGTTAAGTGGCGTGTCGGAGAACTTGCCGACTTGGCAAGTGTATTGCTGCAACGTCGTCAATCCTTTGTTGACTGGTGATTCGAATACTCCGTCGTTGACTATTCTCGGTAATCATAAACGACAGCCAGACGCATATTATGTGCTGTATGGCCTTTTCCTTCCCTCCCTTTGGCATCAGTCTATCATTCTTCGCGCCTGTTTCTGCTCCAAGGCCTTTGGCGAAGCCAAGCGCCAGGAGCTGTGGTACAGCCAGGCAGTCCGTGTCCGGGACAAGACTGAGGTTGCTGGTCAAGGTAATAAAATTGCTTCATCCCCCTTCACCCTGTTTCGTTTTTTTTTTTTTCTGAGGCGCCAGTAATAACCGTGAGCCTAAACTAGGCGGCTGAGTTCCCGAAACCAGCGAGATCCACAAGGATCTCTCAGACGAGGTTGACCAGGCGTTTGCGAACGTCGACCTGGCGCTCAGAACCGCCAGGGGCAAAGGCTGGTGCCAAGTGTACAAGATCAACCTGTACCTGACCGTTGTCAACGAGGAAGCGGTAGGTGCGCTGGTGCGCAAGCTGAAGAAGTGGATCCCGACCACCAGCCTGTCATGACGGCCGTGGGCGTGGCTGCGCTGGGCCTAGAGGGAATGCGGGTCCATGTGGAGGTGGCGGCTCATGATCCTGAGGGTGCTCCAAAGCTTGCGGCTCAGAAGGCGTCCGGGTCCAGTTAGACGGCGTCAATAGTCAAAGCCAAATCCAAATTTTATCTCGCTTCACATCACATGGTGCCCCTCTCGGTGTGCTGCAGTGTCCACGGCCAACATGGATAGCGCATTCGCTGCATCCCTAGGCTCAGCTAAGCTTAGTCTTACGAAGTTGTTTCCTCGCTTATTGGCAAGATTAGGTTCGGGCCGTACTCGATCTGGTTAGTGCAACATTGACGATAAGGCTGAAGTTGGAGGAGCATTGAACCATTCAATGTTTCTCTAAGTCGTAAACGTGTAGACCCTCTCGAAAGTGACGGTAAAACAGCCTAAGCACAAGCATCTGAGCGCGAGTGTCTTTCCAATCTTGCTATCACCTCGGGTTACAAGATGTTACTCTTGAGAACATGATGCACCGGAATCTCCCATGTCACTACGTGTTGACATTCTCCATCATACCAAGCTTGGTTGCACAGTAATTATGATCGGGCGGTTCGTTACACATCATGTTACAATTGTACCTCAACCAGATATTAGACGCTGCTTGACGCATGTTCGTTTGTTTGGTTTTGGTGTTGTAGGTCCAAGCAAGTTGTGGGTCATCCACTTACCCACCAGCAGCCATCTTCAATTAACGCTACAACACACCAACACTAGTAATCAGCTACAATTCCCTCAAAAATAGATGCATCAGACGGTCAGCCTCCTGGAAATTTAGTATTATGGCCAAGCTTTCCTCACTCCACAGCACCGAACCTTCGTACGAGGCCGCCCTACGCCACCTCCCTCCTGCTGCACTTCTTGGACCCACCCACCTCACCTCCGGTTTTTTTGCCTAGTGAGTTTTATACATCTTGTACAGGAAGCGATTCCAAGCTGAGGCGTGTTTTTCCCATCAGCTTTCCCGGGCCTGTTTAGTACCTTGTTGTCCTTGGTAGCGAAAAAAACTTGGCGCGAAGAATAGCCACCTAGACTTAGTTAGTAAATGACAGCTATTATACCTTTGGTAAGCTGGTTTATAGTAGCCAGTGTGACGAAGGAGCTGGCCTTCGTCAACAGTATATGTACTGGAATCGGATTGCAATTGTCGACTTGCAATTCGACATCCTTTTATGGGAGGTTGGTCAACTGGGCATTGCAGTGCTGCTTGACCAATCGTCACAGCCACCATTGGAGTTAGGAGATTTTATGATTTAAGCCTGGTGTCGCGTTGTATAGGATTGGCAGCGCATCGGTCTTAAGAGGGTTATGGCTGGCACATTGTAGAGTTACGATGTCAGGACCGGATTGGTTTTGGTGGGTTGAAGGTAAAAGAGAAGGGTATGGGATGCAACCAGAGATTCTGAGTACAGTGGGAGGGAGAAGTTCTTCACCAAGCATTAAAATTGAAAACATACTGAACTCTGCCCCCCTTTCTATGCTCACCGCCTTGTTATCCGAACCCGCAAGCCCCATGTCAAGGTGTGATTGCTACTCGATCGCCGCTCCCTTATCGCATCCTACGAGCGATAGCTGCCCTTGTATCTCAGCTTTGTGCGTCTGCTCCAATGCAGCTCGGCAGTCTTGGCCTCTGGTACAGGGCCCGCGTCCTACCGCTTCCTCGGTCCTGACATAAAATACAACTTCAAGCTTCACTTTCTTGTCATTTTGAAGAGCTCTGAGAGCCAACATTATCCTGGCGCCTCATTCAGGTCAAGGCATGTTGGGCTGTGGGGGAAAAGAGCGATGTTCGCTTGTATACACGACTCGCTTACCAAGTATAGTACGTTACATGGCTTTCGCTGAGTTGTTGCTCCTCCCATTCTGCCACCTGTGGAGAAGCTGACAAATATCAATAATCCTTCATTAATAATGTTGAATGTCACATGTTTACCGGTTCATCTCCGACCGTCACGGCACGATCCCTGGTTGATGTTGGCTTTTTGGGAGGGCTGGGTAACAGAGATTCTCGACGATACCACCGATCTGGGGTGCGGGGTGTCCAGCTCTCGAGCAATTTTGGTTGTTCTTGTTAGGTTCGGAAAAGGATAAGAGCGCGAGACTCTCGTATTCAGACTACTACAGTTTATCTCCCTGAATACAACGTAATATCGTCTTCAGCCACCTCAACTAATCCTCGACCGTCACTCCGCCGTGGAGCAGGCAACAACACGGCAACTACACGACACAGAACGTGATCTGGAATCGCTCTCGCTCGCTATCCTAGGCCGGGTTGGGGTTTCACGGGTGGTAACGACATGGAAAGAAACACATCGATATTGCCACCCCCTTCAACAACCAGCATGCCCTTGACTGTTCTGGTTATTGGCGCAAATGGTTACTTAGGTTCTGCCATTTGCAACGCCTTTCTTCGCACTCCGGCCCCAGATGGTCAAGGTTACTTTCGCGTCTATGGCCTGGTACGCCGGGACTCAGCCGCACGCCACCTGGCCATGATGTGAGGTATTACCCATCATCGGCCAGCTTTCCGAGAGGGAGGGTCTCCGTCAGATCATTACCTCTCACAATCCGAAATGGGATATTATTATTACCTGCACGGAGCCATCGCGAACCGATGAAGCGCAGCATTGGGACGACTTGCTGGCGCTAGTTCAGGGGTTGGCTCGGGAATCTACGGCCCGGGGTGTGCGGCCGTTAGTGTTGTGGTCATCCGGGTGCAAGGACTACGGCATGACTGGCTTGGATGGCGACAAGGACCTAGCACCGCACACCGAGACGTCGCCTCTGCAGGAGCACCCTATCATCCGCGGCCGTATGGATGCTGCTCTGCGCGCCATTGAGATGGCAGGTGCCGAAGGCGGAGTAGCGGGATTTGATGCCGCTATTGTGAGGGCCACACCTGTGTTTGGATATAGCGGGAGCTACTACGGCGCTGGTTTCGAGTATGTCGCTGCGTATGCCGCTGCCATGAAAGGAGAGGAGGATGTAGCCAACAGGGTGCTCAAGTTCACGGCGGATGCTGGGACAATCATGCATGGACTGCACATCGACGACTGCGCCGAGGGGTATGTCGCTCTCGCGTCAACGGCGTTGGGAACAGAGGATGGTCGGCGCGCCGTCGCTGGACAAGTCTTCAACGTCTCGGGGCGGAAGTATGAGACGCTCCGAGAGGTGGGAACTGCGCTAGCTCGGGAGTATGGATTTGATGGCGGTGCGGGATTCGGGGTCGCTGTTGAAGATCTCCCAAAGGCGGTGTCCGGGCGCAACTGCGATCTGACCTTTGGCTGGAGCCAGTGGGTGAGCAGTGACAAGATCCGCGAAGTTACGGGGTGGAGTGACTGGCGCCCGCTTTTTGCCGAGAACACGCACATCTACAGATTAGCGTTTGAGGCTGCTGCGGAGGCAAAGGTTGACGATGTGGACAAGGTGAGGCGCCGGATGGCCGGAAACTGGGCAGATACGAACTAGAGTCAATGAGCCCCAGTTGGTGCGCACGATGGGCCTGGTAGGCAGGGCAGATGTATTGTGTATGTAGTATGAAGGTACTCACCTAACTACCTAATCTGTCTATGATGTGTCTCGGCTTTCTCGGTCGGCCGTGGGATACATACTGTAAATACAGTGAACCACAGACGTAGCTGCTTGCTGTCAACCTCTACTTTGGGCCAGGCTAGCTCGTTGTTTATTAAACACGATGATCGCAGCTGTGGCGGCCGCAGTTTAACACATATACAAGCTGCACACACCCCTTCGCATAGGTTGGTCATGCACTATCAACCTCTGGCTGCGTCGCTGCTGACAGTTGATATTGGCCTGTCACTGACTTGGCACTGCGGAAGTGCTCCAGCTTGTCCTACACCTGCAGGCTTGGAGAATCCGAAGCCCCTTTGGTGAACCACATGGAACCACGCTTGCTGACGCAGTTGGTGCAAAGAAAGCAAAGTAAATAGTCAAATTAAATGTGTAGAAAGGGATGTTGAATTCAAGTGAGGGATGCGCACAGCAGAGCCGATATATGGCTCTACTTGCCACAACTACAACGGGCCACACCGCCGGCCGACGACCGGACGCCTGTGATCATATATCACACGCATGGCCGCAATTGAGCTGTTGCTGAGCAAGCGGACCGGCGATCAACACCTGGATGACGGCGCCTATAAGTGGGCGCCAGATTACATAGAAACTGAGATGTGAGCGGTATCAAGTTCCCCGCATAAAAGCAAGACGCTGTGAGAGATGCGAACTGTATCGCTAGCCATTCTTTTGCAACGTAAAGGTCACTTGCGGTTGCGATTCCTCTGAGTATTCCCATGAGTCGTTTGAGGTAAGAGGCTTCCCGGGATCAAAGTTCTTTTTTTACCCATGTAACGTTAATTATGGTTAGTTAACGTTACGCTTATACAAAGATATGTACTGTTGAACCCCCTGGATATCAGGAAGGGGCACTCAGGATGCAGGAGCAGGTGCGCAGGGAGGAAAGCGACCTGGGAAGGCAGTCTCGGGAGCTTGACAACATGGCTTTTCAGGGCTTAAAAGGCCACCACCAGACATCAACATACGATCGAGAGATCAAGCAGAAAAATTGAGAAAACAGCTGGTTTCAGCGGTCTGATCAAGCTCATATCAATTTCTACAAGCTCGATCAATCTTGTAACCGTGAATTGTGGCTGTTGGACTTCCAACATGTACAACGCAGGGTGAGATAACTGTGAAGTGGGGCCCAGGTTGACACGCCCTTTGACACTACAGGCATCTATATGTAACTGAAATCGAACCGGCGAGTCATGGAGCATGGCAATGCACTTCATGGCCTCTAAGCTACGCCCCCAAGTCCGCAGTCAGTGGTGAATTCTCGCTATAAATCTACACTAAGGTGATTCTTACGCGCGAGGGTAGTGCGCCAGCCAATATGTATGTGCCGTTTTCTGCTGGCGCACCGCACAACCAAGCTGTTGACCACTACACCATGTTCGGCACGCTAACATGCGATCTTTGGCAGCGAATTCCGTTGAAATTCGTCGAGCATCGAGATTTGTCCTCAGCACTAAGCTGGAACAGCTAAGGACGACGGCTGGGAGCACTTGAAGTGCCACCAGAACATTCAGAACTGGGGTACAAGATGATTGACGACACGAAGGAGGACTTCGAGAAGCACTGCAAGACGTGGAAATAAGCATTGGTGTCTTGGAAGATTTTGGGGCACCGCAGCATCAGAGGGCGAAGAGGCAAGGGGAAGCGGTGTTTGTCTTGCTAGAAGAGGATGGGAGAACACTTGGACCGCCAGGTACGCAGCAGTTCATGGATATCAAAGCCAGCGCAGGCGTTGGTTGGCAATACCACTCGTTTCTTTTTCACAAACCTAGAGACCTCGAGACGAGTTGACGCTGCCTGCGGGGGAGCTAATCACGAGTCCGTCTCATCATCGGAGCTTATCGAAGTTATCGAGTGTGCTGGGGATCCTAACCGGAAGCCCGATCGCCGCCCAAGCATCTTGTCGTTGAATTGCCAAGCATCGTACCCAAAATCTATCCCGGCTATAGCGAACATAGCATCTAGATTATACCCGTCGAGCCTTTGTTCTGTGTTGCAACTGACGCTTTTGAGATTGCGGAACTGCCCTTGAGAGACGGCTTGGGCAAGATGTACAAACCCGGTTGCTAATCGTGAAAGCATCCCCTGGGTATCTATATTATCAGCTACCATGACCTGTAGCAAGACAATAGATCGAGGGAGGAGCCGAGTAAGGACACTGGCATCCTCGGCTACCGAGTCACCGGCGTCATGGTATAGTAATATCGAGCTTAGAAGCAAGTTTCGGAGTACGGGAAAACTGTTTAAGCTGGCGAACAGCTCGGTAGGTGACTTCCTATTCCTACCAGGAGTCTGCGGCCGCGACGAGATATCGAGATGCAATGTTTGGAGCGCCTCCTTGTTCCTGATCAATTGCGCGACTGTGTCGGATGAAAGGAAGTCATCGTCCCTTGTAACTGTTTCGGTAGATGTTAGTCGTGTTACAAGTAATATTAGAGAATAATAATGACTATGCCAAACAATTAATCCAAGAACCCACCGGATTCGTAAGAAAATGTCTCGAGGTTGTTGTAGTAGCGAGAGAGGAATGACGCTAGATCAGTCCCGCTCAGCCTGCTATTGGCGATACAGAGGTTCCGAAGATTGGGAAAAGAACCACGACGGTTCAGAAGACGAAGGTCGACACCGTCGCAGACGTCAATATATAGATTTTTTATAGTCGAAGAAGCCAGCTCGACAATGCCGTCCAAACGGGACCCTAAGCTCTCAATGCAATACATGATTTCGAGTGTCTCGATGGGGAGGATCGAAACGTCGGCAGTCCTTAAGGCTGAAGCGGGAATGCCCTCGCGAGGTGCATTTGCGGTGAAGCTAAGGGTCTTGAGATGCGGGAGACAGGCCAGTAACAGGCCGAGCAATTCATCTCCGGAAGGTCGATATTGGTCCGGGCTAAACGGGTACCGCAGATCTTGGAAAGGACCAACAAAGGCGGAGGCGTCAATGCCACGAACTTGGGAAGCATCCTGAAGAACAGCCTCTACCGAGTCCTTGTCGATGCCGGCAAGAAGATTGACGTCGATATATAGTCGCTTCACCGACGCAGCCCGATCCGGGTTCCGAGCCACGGCCCGGAGGAACCTTTGGGGACACCAGTCAAAGTCGTACCAAGAGTCGCCGTACCCGGGAATGAACTCATGGTACAAAATCTCTTGGGCGAGAGGGGAGAATCTCCGGGATACCAAGCTCATGGAATGCAAGGCCGCCATGTCCAAGGCGTACCAGGAGGGTTCATCGCGCCGCTGCCCCGTGGCTGGGAAGTAAACCTGAGGCGTTTCGTGCGGCCCTTGGCGACAGTGTAGGCAAAAGTTGCTGAGAATCAGCAAGATCAGCTCGTTCGAAAGGCTGCAAAGCGTTGTCAACCTCGCTGGGCGTTTCAACTGCATGGTGCAACAAACCAAGAAGAGAAAGGAGGGGCGACTCCAAACTTGCTTCAGGTTAATTTATCTAAGGTACATAGTTAGGTACAGTACGTATGTACCTTATCTCAACCGTGCTTTGCACAGTAAGGTGGGTCTTGACAGGCTAACTTGAACATGCGAAGGACGCTGCCTGCACAATCGCGTTCCATCAGGTGATGCGAATTTGTGGAAATGCGGCGCTGTGATCGAGGCGCATAATTAGCTGGGCGTTGCCGCGACAGGTTGGCGGGACCCCGCACCCTAAGGCATAAAAAGATGACACAGATTGCTGGTAATAGAAGCAGTTGGCTGCAAAATAGAGGTTTGATCAGTTGTAAGATCGTTCGTTGTTGAGTTGATTTGTAGTGAGTGTCAACCACCTCAAGCATGCCCTCGAGGTGCGCCTTATGTTTCGTCCACGAGCACTTTGATGGTTCAGACCCTAGAGCACACTGTCCTCGCGGGTCACGGAGGTCAACAATTCTGAAATCTGACCATGAGGTTGAGAAAATAGAGATCGTGACCCAATAACGGAATCGGCCCCACGGTGGAATCATGGAACACTCACTCGCCATCCCAGACATCAGACATCGCCGACTTAATTTGGCACAACTCATCCAAATCTAGGCCAGATTGAACATGACTTCTATCCGAGAAGAGCTTATCCGATTCGCTATGACCGACGTTCAAGATAATCTCTATTCGCAAAAGAATATAGCTAAAGTTGCAGCATTTCGTAGTCTACCCTGAACTGACGGCTCTATGGCGCCTACCTTCGACAACAACCCAAAATCCACTACCAAAATCTCAGTTTTGTACCAAAAAAAAAAGGTGTGTAGTAAACTGATGTTTCAAAAAAGTGAAATCTAGCAGGGTTCCTAGCCGTATCCAGGTGGTAGCTTTTACGTGAACCATCTTGGTTAAAGGAGGTTCTTATAAGCCCCTGTGTGCTAGATTGACCGCGTTCTACGCCGTAACGACGCTGTCGAAACCAAAGGATTAGCTCTAGTAGAAAGCGCTTGTACAAAACGCTCAATACGGGAAGGCTACCAAGATTTCTATCAGAGGCTAGAGTTCTATATCCGCGACAAGAACACCGTGCCTACAAACATCGCCGACATTGAAAAACATAGTATATGGGAGGTAGAAACGAGCTTGGCACGGTCATTGGCAGTTTCCTTATGTACAGGGCTTATAAAATTATTTTGGATACGGCTATATAAGTCACTATCATTGAGTATGGCAATATATACGGGCCAAGATTATCGCCAACTATGGTCTTCGTATGGGTGTGACGAAGAAGCTGGACTTCGTCAACGGTATATGTACCGCAGTTGGATTGCAAGTGTTGACTTGCAATTCGACATCCTTTTATGGGAGGTTGATCAACTGGTCATTGCAGTGCTGCTTGGTCAATCGTCACAAGGGCGTCCTTTTAGTCTTCTCATCTCTGAAGTCCCACTTTCGGCAGGCCGCTAACGTCCTAAGGTCCTGGAATGGCAGGCTGAAACGTTATCTCTGAGTTTAAAAGCACTAGTATCTGGGCATTAAACCATTCTAAAGTTCCAAATGGCCCATGAACGTCATCTGGATTGTATTCGTGACTAGAAGAAGATGAGGCAGACGGCAGCACGTGCGGTCTACGAGTAGTAGCCTAAGGGCTGGATTGATCGAAGGACTCGTAATCGATATGGAGTTTGGACCCAGAGGATGAGAATCACTCTGGGGATGGATATCCCCGAAGAAGGAGTATCCGATTGGCCAAATGGCTGTAAGCGGTAACAAAATATGTACTTTCCTTGTGGCAATGGGTAACCGTTATATATGAATTACTCACGGAAAAATTTGAGTTGGATATAAGTAATTGAGCCGATGGTGATGCTGGCCAAAAGTCAAGGTATTGTCCGATGATTGACAAAAGAGAAAGACTACAGTCTCCTCGCGTACAGAGTCCTTGTGATTATGAGTAGAAAATAATATCATCCCTCGAAGATTGATTCCATGTTCCGATCTGTAGGCTATTTGAACCTCTCAGGCGAGCTCTGAGTTGTGGGAATGGCTTCCGCGTCCAGTGGCCGTTGGGATACTGATACAGTTCGAGCCTCGGTTTGTATGTATCCATGGATCCACCTACAGGCGCCACCACCCCGGGCGTTGACCGCCTGTCCGTTTGCTCAGCAACCGCTCAGATGAGGCCATATCCGCAGCATATACGGGCGTCGACCGTCCGGACCCGACTAAGTGTACGGCCACCACAGGCGTCCGGTCTCTGACCGGCGGTGTGGCCCCATTTGTACTTGTGGCGAGTAGAGCCGATATATGAGGCTCTACTGTGGGCATTCCTCACTTGAATTCATCACCCTTCTTCAGACATCTAAATTTGACTATTTGCTTTACTTTCCTTGCACCAACTGCATCAGGTGCTAAGTCCTTGTTACCCGTGAACGGTTAGGGGATATTCTCTAGGTCTACATTTTTGTCTTTACTTATTGGCATGACTATGAGAAGTGCATCCAATGCAAACTACACATCATTAGAGCCTACACTGTCCTCACAGTTGAGAAAGCCCTGCACGGGAGGCTCACTGACAGAGTCAGGCACACGACGTCTCCTAGGCAGCTAGATGTAGATAAGACATACTTTAGCTCACCTTTTTCAACTCAACACAGCTTTGTTATTTCTTTGCCGCATTATTTCAGATTTCGGCGTAACTTTCAAGAATACGCCCCACAACTAACCACTGTGTCTAGGTTTATCAACGCAGTCCCCTCTGGAACACCCCTACCAAGTTATGAAACCATGACTTTCTATTCCGAATCAAAGTGTTAGGCGGACAGCTGATAACTAATTCAGTGTAACCTAAGGTTGGAAAGTGATGGCGGGCCACGCGTTGGCGTGGGAGGGGGAAGCACAAGATGTGTTAGTAACAGACTATATTACCTTGTATGAAAGAGAGAAGGAGTGAGAAGCCAGCAACAGGAAGAGGTGACACAGCCTTATGATACATATAAGTTGACATGTGAGACTCGACCCAACCAGTCAGCTCAGGCTCTGACAGGGTCTAACCTTCCCTCGGGCCGATCCTGTAACAGAAAGAAAGTTGTCAAGGCTCACATAAAGCAGAATAGATGGCATCTGATCTGTGGCCGCTCAACAAGGCTAAACACCTTATAAGCCGGCTCCTGTCGAAAAGTTCGAACAACGTGGCTAGCATTTACCAATAGTTGCCTCTATACAGACTCTGGCACCTATTGATCTCAATTATGAATCAGCAATCACTAAATTATGCAGTCAGTTCTCTTCCATTGGAACACATCCATCAAACTCAGATACAGGTCAGTTGCATTGAGGGCTCAGTAGGGGCAGAGAGCGAGTCAAAAAGTGCCGAATTGGATGAGTCATGTGTTGTTCTGTGTTGAATAGATTGTAATACCCTTATTATACGGCTGAGGAGAAGGTTCCCCAAGTAACCCAATCTGGGTTAACCTAAAGAATGAGGTCCGACTTAGTGCAGCAGTAGGAGCCACCTTCGTCGGGATCTCACTCCGATGATGACCGCATTTTTCTGCCCCCAAAGGACAAAACCTCCGCGGGAAGCTCTGTAACATCATCCTTTCTTGAGAGCACAGCAGTTGAACGAGTTACGCTCAGCATGGACCTTTGCCATCTCCCTCAGGATCTGCGGACTGAGATGCGCTGCCGTGATTTTGGAAAGATCAAGGTCCTTGTTCGTTTCCTGTATGCCGCGCTGACGGCCTTGGAGAGCGAAGCGAAGAAAGTAAACGAGCCGACCGAACCAGTAGAAAGGACAAAAACGCAACCCGTTATCTGGCGCATTCATGTTAAACGGCCATTCCGTTCAGGTTTCTGGCCATGTCGTAGTCCCTGTAGACGAACTATCAGCATTAAATAGCCTCATAGAAACGCTTCTTGAAATAGCAGAGGTTGTTCCAATGACAAGCGGTACGCAGATAAGACAACGAATACGAAGAGCTTACAATATTTGCAGTCTTGCGCCAGCTGCTTTCGTTAAGAAGTTGCCTTTTGGGTCTCGTATACGAATAGAATTTGAGTTGGCAGAATCGGCTGCTAAATCGTCGACAACACTCTGCGAGCGCGTCTCAATAGCCTGGGACCGTGGAGCTGCTCTGGAAAACGTTTTTCAAGAGAGTCGTGGTTGTATTGCCTTGCTATTACCGCACATCGTCTGTCGATTTCGGATGCGGCGAACCGAGGCAGGAGATTCCGGCCAGGCGTTATAAAGAGGTGGGTAGTCTTAGAAGCCAGACAGACAGCACACTTCAGTACAACGGTACCGAAGCCGTGGCATATGAAACGAAGGGGCCTGCGCTGGTACTAGAGCATACAAAAATCCGATCGGTCAGTCTGTATCTTTTGACAACGCTTATAGTCGAGAGCCCTCGACGATTTTGAAAAGAGACAGGGGGTTTAATTGCAAGAGCTGAAAACGAATACTAAAAAGGTGGGACCGAACGAGGAACTCGGCTGCGGTGTGGTAAGAGTAATTCGTCTTACCTGAATTGTTCGGGTCTGGCTGATGGGATCCAGCAATTCTGTGCCGAGGAATAAGAGCTGTTGTCGAATTGCGCCCTCTTCGTTTGGCCCAACGTCGTACTGGTATACGAAGATGCGACTGTCGGAGTATGTGACTGTGAGGAGCGGCTCGAGCTACGAGTACTGCTTCGTCTGCTTTTCCGGGACAGAGGACGCCCACAAGCCAGGAATGAGAATGACACTGCATGATGAGGTAGGTACCGGTCAAGTTAGCCCGATTCGCTCTAAAGCACCGTAAAACGGCCAGGCAAGCTGCAGACAGGTAGCGGCGCCCAAAACTTACTCGAATCTGTCTTCTGGCGCACGCGGTTTCGATAGATGATAGGCCTGTTTCAGTCTGAGTCGGCCAAGGCTGTTCGTGTCGGCAGTCTTATTGAGACAAATGGTTCCAAAAGGCTGAAAACGGGAAATGAACGTTTTTCTTTGAATGGACCAGACCTGGAACTCGGACTGCCATACCACGTGTACTCGGACTCTTATGTATGTCCCAGGCTCAGGTGGCACAATCCTGTGAAACACAAAGGAATTATTCTCCCGCATGGGATATTACTCAATGTAGATCAGCGGTAAGCCTTTCATGCATCTTCTTCCTATTCCAACAGGCTTCGACTGCTTGGCTGAGAAATATGCCGCATGGCAGAAGATGCCCAGAGCTGATGAGAGTGGGGGGAGCGGTTTGTTCCCCGCCACGAGACTTCCTCATATTTCCGACACCGACCAATAAGCATAACGCAATTCAAAGCGATATTGTGTTTTCGCTGGTTGCACAGCATTGCCAAGTGCTGCTCGTGCTCTGAGGTGATTGTGATCCATCCTAAACAAGCTGACAATGAGGGTGTCGGGGTTCAGGCAGGTTTGGCACACCGGTTCAGTTTTATCAATCCCATTGGTTGAGCCGAGACACGCGGGGTACTGTGTAACATGAAGCTGACTTGCAGTAAGATAGTGGGGCTACACAGGCTCTCAAGGCTCTCCAACGAGCATCACGGAGAAGAAAGGACCGCTTACACAGCTTAACTGTACTGGATTAGTGAATCCTGCGCTAAAAAGTGTACTACCTAAGTGCATCACGAAGCTCATCGCAGAGGCAAGGCAAGATAATCAAGACCCCAGTGCTTGCCATGACTTGCAAAATCAGTCACGGCCGTGTCTTGGGTTTCGTTGTGGATATAGACGCGCAACAATCCGCGATTGGAACAGCGGCCACGATGGAGGCCGAATGCTCGACTG
The DNA here is from genome assembly GCA_033296725.1 of Corynascus novoguineensis. Taxonomy (NCBI): domain Eukaryota; kingdom Fungi; phylum Ascomycota; class Sordariomycetes; order Sordariales; family Chaetomiaceae; genus Corynascus; species Corynascus novoguineensis. The sequence continues at coordinate 260,461 of MU857606.1, forward strand.
TCGGAAGTCGCCGTCCGACCATACTCGGGCATCTCAACTATTCTTCTCCTTGATACCATTTTCGGGGGCGCTATAAAAGAGGCGCACCTACGCGCCGCTGTCGTCGCTCCACGACGTGACGCCCAGCGCTGCCTGCGTCACCTTATTGGAAGATGTTGGGAGACAGGCTTGCAACCCAATGGCTGGCGAAAACTGATGATATTCGCGATGTTGTTGATGTTGGTTGTTGATGGAAAAGAGTGGAAGATGGGCGAGCCCAAGAGCAGGGGGTGGATGGCTGCAACGGTGTGGGACCAGTGGGCCCACACAACAGAAGAACTAAAACAGCCCTGAATCAGCCCTGAATCAGCCCCGGGTATCCCAACACTTTTCGAGAATGTGGAGGTCTGGGACATGCGCGTATATGCTGAAAGCATACACTAGGTATTGCTGTTAACAGATTAGCAGTTAGCAGTACCTTATCTGAAGGGGACTAGCGAACTGAATGTGGATTGAGGAGCGCCCAAAGCCCGGTCTGCAAGTTTGTGTTCCAGGAGGCGCAGGGCCAGGTTTAGTGTCGGCGACAATGTCGTACGATCGCTCAACTAATAATAGGTATCCAATCAAAGCATATTTACGGCTTTTGTTTCTTATTTCCTGGTTTCCAGAACCTAGAGGGTGTGACTTACAATACCATTCCTAATCTTGTTTGTCTGGGAGCTGACGACAAAGCTGAAGATTCAGGTCACTGATGTAGACGGCTGCGACGGACAAGTAGTGGGCAACGCTGATGCTTAAAAAGCCGGGACAGCCAATGACCCGGCCGCTTTCCATTTGGAAAGCAGTCTTCCCACTCGTGTTGTCAATGCTGACATATATGACCGGCGAATATGGCCCGGGTCACGATTCTGAGAAGTAGCAGTGACAGGAGTGCCAATCTTGCCAGCGGCGGTGACCTGACGAGTGATGCCTCCAGTAAACGGCTCCCTTACCTTACCTTACTCTATACACTGGCCGCGGTGTGATGTCAAGTGTGTCTAAGGTGCGGGAAGGACGTCCACCACCACAGCGGTTGTTGTGAAATGCTTTCCGAATGCATCTTATGGGGCGGTCCTCACAAGCGTTCAGCAAACACTGCCAGAAGCTCTGTCTTTTTGAGCATCAATATGAGTTCCGCCTGATTTGCTGAATCTGAGGAATCGGAAAGTGCTGCATGACAGCTGTGGACGACACGGCAATCTCGAAATGCTATGGTACTGGAAATCCAAAAGCCTCACTACAAGTACGGTAGTGGTCATTCTTCTCACGTATTGTTCACTTATTACCGGTCAATAGAATAGCTTTGCGATACTTGTCGTCAATTATCTGTAGATAGGAAGTCCTGGTTAGGAGCGAGGTCATGTCGCCGGCGGGTCTAAGGTTCTTTGCTCTGTGCCCCTTCGCTCGGACGGCACAAGTCTGGCCCAGATAACGCAACCTCGTTTGAACTTCTATCATCATAAAGTCAATCCCGGGAAATAAAACCCCTATCCACTCATACTCTTCGGCCGTAGAACTGCTCACAAGCCTGCAGTTGAGCGTGTAATAGTCATGCAGTCGAAGGGTGTAAGACCTGGGGGCTTGGAGCTACCGGTTAACTGTGCGTTGCTTCTAGCGGCCTCGAGACGCTTGACGAAGTGTCTTTCTGACAACTGTCCAAAGAGCTTTGCAGCAGACGGAGACTCGTACCCGTTAACAACAGCGCCCGCGCCGCCTGAGGGACGTGATGCTCGTTCCTTGTAGAGGGCAATACCCAGATGACTACGACAGGACTACGACTGCCCCATGAACGAGAGTAGACCCAACTGATAGCGTTGGACAGGAATTATTGTCGCCGTAGCAATTTTTAATCACGACGCTGCCCTCAAAGGACGGTGTTGTGTAAGGGCTCAAACAAGGTCGTGAGGACCAATATGACCGACTTGGATTTGTCCATTGGGAATTCGGAACACAGGCCAAACCGGCGAATCGATCTTGAGTCAACCGGTTTACTTGAGTAGGAGCGACGACATAGCCGTCAGATTCAGGAACATATGTCTACGGAATCTGGTGGGTCACCGGGTTTGGTATATACTGGTGGCATGGAATCGGGTTGGATTGGATGACTTGGAAGCTCCAAGCTTTGTCAGCCACTGGTACTACCTTGATTAGTTCGCAGCTCGGCTTACTTGTTTTGTCGTTACAGTAACTCTTGTATTTTAGGCCCAGTCCAAAGGTGCACTTGGCCACTAAGACGCCTTGGCACTTCTCGGAGAACGTTGGCTCAGGCACTTATTCTCATCAGATACCTAATCTAAACCAGAAGATATGGCTGCATTCTTAGACCTCTATTGGCATGTAGATTTCCATAGCTATGAAGCCGACAATAATCGGCAGACGGGATTTGTGCTAGGTAGTGGACTTTTTTCACCTGTATAACCGATACCGCACGTGAGAGCGCATCATCTTGGTACACTGAACGAAGCCTTGACGCATCAAGCAGCAGCTGAACCTCCCCCGTCTTCCTTGTCCGACTAACAAAGATGCTGCTACATCAATCGGCAACCGGACTCGAGCGCATGTTACTCTCCCAGCAAGCCGCCAATAACTTTCCTTCAGGTCCGGCAAGATCTCGGTTTGTCGAAGGGTAAAATCTTCTTCGTTATGCCTTTCGATCCCGATCTAGTCGAGAGCCTCCCTCTCAAGACTTTACGTTCTGAAATAAGCCATTTGTTGTAGCGGCCCCAGCAGTGTATTGCAACTGATGACGATTCTACGACTATACTAAGCTTGGAGAAAAGAAAGGAAAAAGGGTGAAATTTGGTGGCCTGCGGTTCCTTCCGAGTATGCACTACGCATGCGTGGTGGTCCGCGCGGAAAGGGGCAGAATCTGGAAATAGCTTCATATAGGAGTTTGAGTCCGTGTTTGGGGATGACTAAGGGCTACCGATGCCCACGCCTGGCTCAGCCTGTTACACTTTCTCATCAAAGCGATTTTCACGAGGCATGCTCGCCATAACATAGGCTAGTACAGAGAGAGCAGCCAGACCGCTGGAGATAATTCGCTGCGTCGCCCACCAGGATTCCCTTCGGCCGTGCCAAAATGTACGAGTAGCCGCTTCGCCTTAAATGACGAAGCCTAGAGGTGGGGCGCCGGGCGTCGGTTGTGGAACTACGCGGTTCGGGGCGATGAGGCTTGCTTCCCCGGGACCTCGTTTGTTGCATGCCAATGACAAGTCCCTCACCGTCAAGATCACGGTATCTATGATGCATCGTGTAACGTATTGGAAAATGTGTTAAAATTTGCAAGCAACGTACATAACCCGTTTCCGTACTTTGTACGTCCGTAGTCCAAAGGTTTAACTAGCCAAGAAGCCATCAGCCGATGTTAGGGGTAGGTCGGAGGGTTTGTGAGACGGTATCTGTATGTTGCCCTTGGCCCTGGATAAAATGACATTTGTTAGTGAGGCTCAAGGATTTGAACTAAATTACCTCTTTGCCATGCTTGCCTTAGTTTCGAGCCGAGAATTCAGAAAGTTGAGTAATGTGTACGTGTCATCCTCCTCTTCGCCGAGCGCAACCGATGGCCCGTTACGCCTGTAGAATGGAAACTCGAAGTGCTCCGGGTAGAAGCCAGCATATTCCCAATCCACGATAGCGGCAATTTTAAGCGTCTCCGGATTAACGATGACGTTGTGCTGCGAGCAGTCGTTATGACAAAACACGTACTCAAGGTGGTCTGATGTGCGAAGTTGCGACCAGTCGTCCCTCTCGGTCTCGCAAAGAACCCGGTAAGGTGGTATCACAATCCCCGATGGCCCACCCATACGGTTGGATCTGAGTGTTTTGAGCTGGGCAAGGTGGCCCTCCAGTTCAGCGATGACCACATCCTTCTGGTGATCGGGCAGATCCGCCATGCTGACGCCTTCGATGTATTCCGTGATGAGGTAGTAAGCGTCATCGTACTCGAAATCGGAAAATAAGAGGGGAACAGGGATATTTGTACGGCGGCGCAGGAAACGCAATGTATCGGCTTCGTTCTTGAGGGACTCCATGCGTAGCCTGGGAACGTGGAACCCTTGGGGTCCAGGCAAAAACTCGTGAGTACGGAGGCAGCGCTTGATGAAGGCGTTGCCACGACGGTAGTATTTTCTGTCGGTGCTGGTAGCCAGGCAGCCTTCTTCCGATGTCAAATTCGGTTGTGGTGCATTACACAGTGGCGGTGGTAGCCTTGATCCCGCCATGCTGGCTCAAGGTCGCAGGGTTCGGATCGAGATCGTTATCGTATGCCACTATAACGAGCGATGGTCTCGTGTGGCGCGTTTGAACTGATGTCGACTCGGGGATTTTCATGACCGAACCTGGGAGGCGAGAAAGGGTGGAGTGAAGGGAGGTACCCAAGGTAGGGCAGCTATCGTCCGTCGCTGGCTGCCAATCGCGGGAGCTGCATGTCTGGTTGCAATAGTCGGGTGGCACGAACCATTTCCGAGTTGTTCCTAGAGGGTAGAGTCGCAGTGGTGTAATGTTCCCGTCCTGCGAACAACCTGAAAGGCTTGGCTAAACGGAAACGCACAGCAGATATTCTGGGATCTCGGGCAGCCATGTAAGTGGGGTGACGATGGAAGCATCCAGCACAGCACGGGGAAACTGTATTTACCACAAGATGCTTTATTGTGGAACAAGTTCAGCATACTACCACAACAGCTGAACGAGAAAATCGAGGAATATTTGGAAAGCAAGGATGCCCAGGATCTCTAGAAGAGTACTCTGTACGGGTAAGATTCAGCGACCAGGTTGTCAGTTGAGCTGGGATTTTGCAACATCGAAGAAGACGAAGTTCAAACCCTTGCCTCTACGAGTTTGGCTAAGAGTGGGCGCTCCCGGGATTGCATTCACCCACCAGCGATCCACAAGAGATCCTCGAACACACACAGCTTACCACGTTCCACGCGTTCAAATGGTAGGTTCCAACTTCCGATAACCATATTGAAAATTACTATGTATGTTTATTTCCGTACTTGCCCCACTAGGTGTTCATGCAAGTTGAATGGCGGCGTTACAACCTGAACTAAGGTATCGTCGCCCAACCTTGACTCTGGCCAGACGGGGACTCGCTCGAGTTTTGCAGGGGCGGGGGCGGGGCAGTTACCCAAGGTACCACCTCCTTTCCGGATTGCGTGTTTGCATTCCACTCAAGAGATTTGTGTCCACTGTTCTGTTATCTTGTCCGGATTACGCGCGATAAACACGCAGTGCGTCGGAGGTTGAACTGAATCCGTTGGAAGATCTCGGCGGGCCATGATACACGGTTCCCTTTAGCTCAATACTTGCACCCTCGCTTTCCCTCAACGTTACTGCTAAAACGCATCCACCTACCGAATGTACGAAGTAGTATGTACCTATCTGGCAGACAGCGGAGACCAAATACATTTCTGTAAAGACTTCGGCTGGTTTCAAACTATTAACAATCAACTTTCGTCTGGCGCCATCGTCGACCCGCACGACATTCTGCGTCGCTAACTCCTTAAATATTTACAGTTTTTAGCAGTATCATGGCCATTCCATCTGTCCGAATGGTATCTCGGTCTTACGCTGGTTCTGCGTAGCAATTCACGGCGATGGGCGAATTTGTCACCAATACCAATGGCTGAGTCAAAATGACAGACGAAAACCCACCGGAAAACGGCTCCATATTTTGAAGGTATCAACTCAAGCCGCTCACCCGAGGGTGTATCGTAGGTGGACCTTCATTTCGGCTTGAACTTTCGACTTCGTTACAACTCTGCATCTGTGATAACGGTCGTAGCTGTTAACTCCTCAACAGGAATCTGCCCCGCAGGGCTGCGGTAGTCGCCTTTCATACTAACCTACGCGAGGCTAATGGAGAAATCTTTATCATCATTGACATGATCCTGTCAACGTCTTTATGATTCGCTTTCTCTCCACTCCCTGTCGTCGTCTATGATATGTGAACATGGTGCCCGGGTCCCCGGAGCATCAAGACGGGTTCGTTAACTACGTTCACCTCAATTTATGTAGTCTTCAGGTTGTACTCAGTCTCTACGTTGCAGTGTCTCCCAAGGGCCCACCTGGGCTACTTACCCACTTCAGTAATTGCTGAAAAACACATGATTCCTTGCCAGGTTTCGATGTCAAATATTTTTGCTTTTCCCTTTTCTTCCCGTCTCCCGGGACTTATTCTCATACACTCGTCCCACGCAACTCGAATCTTCCTCAGTCTCATTGTCTCAAATTTGCTTGACATCCATTTCCACGCATAATACCCTTGATGCTTTATTCTTTTGGCTTCTCACCTTGTCCTTTTCTTAGAATATACGCAAATGCATTTTTTTTCAAAGAGTACAGGTATAACTATACTAATTTATGTTGATGTCTGAAAATTAATGTATGTTGTAATAGTTAACAGTATGAAACGGTGGAGTTAGACTGTTCAGTCAATTCCTGAGAATACCCCGCGGGTTTCCTCATGTTTAAAGTTTGACATGGTGTGTGTAGGTTGACGGACAAGACTACACTGGTGGTTCACATGAGAGCATGAAGATACTAAGCTCAGTGATCTTCTAAGCTCCTGGGAGCGTCGGGGTTTTGCACGTGGCATTGTGTGAAGCGAAGGTTCTAGCTGCAGACCTCGGGTATGCAAGTTGATGCAGGGGAAGCGCCGTTTGGCGATGGACGCGTCGTGACGTACGCAGAGTACGGCGAACCTTAGAGCAACTACGCAATTCTCTGCGGACCATCAATATGAATCATTACACATGTTGGCAATTTGGCTGATGGCAATCCTCGATGCCCTGCCGGATCAAGTATAAGAGGATCCGTTTCTCCCCTCTAGGCCAAACCTTCATTTACTGGACACATACAGATACACCTCCGCACATCTGGCTCTCCTAAATAGTCTTCCTAGGAGACGGAAAATCACATATTCTTTAGGTCTCCACCCCCCGCGACTGGGTCTCGGTCTAAAGAGACAATAAGATCTCAGAATGGCGGTCGTCGACGCCCTCTTCGCGGCCATTGTGGCCGCTTCAGCTTTTATCGCCCTTCCGGTGACATCTTTTCTCTCTTCTGTGATCCTTGCGGCCGAATTCTCTTTGGCGGCCTTGGTGGCCACCTCTTTCCATCTCGTTGCCCTTTTGGCGACGCCGTCTCTCGGTTGCTGCGCTCGGTTCTCAACACCTTGCACGTCGATACTTTTCTTCCTCGTGGTCCTCGTCCCATCGGTTCGCGCCGATCCGTGGAGCCGGGATCTCTGTGTCCGGCCCACCGGTATCGGCAGCAGCAACGGCGGCGAACCTTTCACCATCCTCGGTAATGCGGGCACCTCGGTCTCAACATTGCGCCTCTACCGCAACAACGGGGCCCTGGGCTACCTCCGCGGGGTCGTCGCCGTCTTCTCAGACGGTACAGAGATGGTTGCTGGGGTTCGCAAGGACCAGTATTCTGAGCTCACCTTTGATGAGGGTGAGTTCATCACCGGCATGACACTCTGGTCGGTTGCTCCATTGTCCCGCAAGTTCCGCAAGGCCAAGTCCAAGACTCCACGCGCTGCCCGCATCGACATCACCACTAACCAGCGCTCTTGGGGTTACGGTGTCGACAACACGTCCAAGCTGTCGAGCAAAGCCGTCAACGTGGCATCCGGAATCTTGGTTGGTTTTCAGGGCCGGGCTGGCGACGACATGGACCAGCTCGCACCAATCTTTCTCAGGAAAGTTGACGAGTCGGTCGTGGACGATGTCGTCTTTGAGCGGCTCCCCGGAAACGACGGTCTGGAGCTGGAGACGCTCAAAGAGGGCACGGCGGTGTGGAAAGGCACTAACTACTCCTACACCTTCTCCGGCAGCACAACCCGGGAAATCTCGACGACATTCTCGAGTGAAACCAGTTACGGTCTCTCGTTGAGCACCACCTTCACGGCGTCGCTTCCGAGGGTTCTCCAGTCGGGCATCGGTGTGGGCTGGACCTTCGGCGCCTCCAGCAGCCAGGACTACCACAAGGGCCGGTCCACCCAACTCTCCTGGAGCTCGACCGTTGAGATGAGCTCCGACATGCCGGCCGTCTCGTGCTCCGCCATGGTTTGGCGCGGGCAGGTCCGTCTCCGCTGGTCTGGCACTCAGACCGTCACGGCCGGTGACGCCTCTCTCTCCTTTCCCACGTCCGGCACCCTCACTCACGTGGATTACGGCAAGGTCGAGACAGTCTGCCGCCCGGTGGGCGCCTCCGTTGAGAACGAGGAGGACTCTTCGTCGTCGTCGTCATCGTCATCGTCGGTCAAGCTGGCCAAGAGGTGGGCTGGTTAAGCACCACTTCTTTGAGCTCGTCTGTTGGCTTCAATTTCTGGGTTTCAGGGTGATTAAATTCACACAGTGAATTCTCATATTAGTCGGTGGGCTTGAGTCCTGCTGGTCTAGTTTTCTGAGGATGTGGTTTTCTGAGGGAGCTGCTGAAACGTCTTGGGCTTGTCTGGAGTTTCCATTAAGGGCCTCAGTTTCCCGTGTTTGCTGGTTATTGGTCGATGGTCAAGGTTTTTTGAGAGGACACCTGGGATTTGCTGTGGTTTTGGTTCCCTCAGATGGGGACCTTCAGGGTCCTCTTTGGGTTGGATTAGACTTTCGATGTTTGAGGGTTAAATTATCCCTGAAATTGTCCTGGAGTTGTTGAGAGCGATGGTTTCAAGTACTTTGATGTTGATAGCGGCTTTCTCTCTCCCGCCGGTTGAGATTGAAGTCCTGAGAGAATAATAAATAAAAATCATTTAGTCAAGAAAAAATGACGAAGATAGGAAAAGAGGAACGGAAACTTTCCTAATTGTTGAAACTGCCTTCCCTGACCTTAACTCTCAGTTGAACTCTTAGGTTCGACTTCTCGAGCACCCAGCCTATATTACATGGCATGCTGATCATTCGCTCCTACAAGGAAACGGCGCTGTTGGCAGTAGGGTCTTGACCCTTGTCGATTGTCTCGTATAGTAATTCGATGACCAGCGTATAGAATTGCACTAGTGTACATATTACAATGGCTCCCACTAGGCACACGGCTCCCGCGTTGAGTAACGAAGTTGATACTGGAGCACAACTGTTATGTAACGTCAGTCATCAAATTGTGCATCTGATGCAGCCCACTTTGAGCCTGCATCCCTTACAAACCCAATACCTCTAACAACACTCAACCACAATACGACTGAATCCCGTAGAGAGCATGCATCGGAGATTCTTATGGCCATTTGTCTTGTATCTAGTACACTGGCTTGGAGCCCCGTGCGGCCAGGCTGCATTGCTCTCATCTACCTCGAAGGTTCTTGGCTCCGCTCAGTCCTTGACCTTGGAAGTGAGCTCTTCGGTTTATACTGGCTCAATACCTGGCGAGGCTCAAGAGACCATTGCGAAGACCGTTCGCCTTTCATGCTAGTATTAACGAAAGTCGTTAAGAAGAGTATATCGGATTGCCTTCCAAATCTCGAAGAGATTGCACATCAATCTCTTTAGGCATGACTTGAGTGGATTTATTTCATTTGACCCGTGAGGTAGCCGTATTACCAAAATGAGTTGACCCGTCGACCTAACCATGAAAAAGGTTCTCCTTGAAAGGAACAATCCATATAGCTTTCATATAGTTATCCAACTTCGGTTAGGTACTAGGGAAAAATAGTTGTGAAACCTGTCAAGGCGTTTAGCATGTTCAACTGCGGTTGGCAACTTGATCATCGAGTGCCAAAACTCGTTGGATTCCTTCCAATTCTCGGCTTCGGGGAACGTTGCTTAGCAACGAGCAAGAACTGCCTTAGTTGCGTGCCAAGGCGAGGAGTGTCGTCGTAGAAGCGAAATAGTTGAGACTGCAATTATGACTGCCAAACAGCGGTCTCCCAAGGTGGTAGATGGGATGGCAGTGCTCTACTGGTCGTACAGTGACTTTAATTACTCGAGGCCAGAGGTACAGTCTTTTTTGCCTCGCCCCTTGGAATCGCAAACGCAATACAGAAAGACCGTTACCCTGTATCAAGTCCCGTCATGCCAACAAGAGGCAAGCGGTTTATGTTCGTCCTGTACATTTAGTCGAGGAGAGAGCTCAAGGTATGCTCAAAAATAAGAGTTGGGGTAAACGAAGAGAACTTCTGCAATCTGACCATGTAATGCGAATTGTATTCCGATATAGAAACCTTACTTATTGTGTCTCAGCATAGTTACGTCTGCAATCCACTTGTAGATATTTTGTTGAGTTGCAAGAGAGTTAACTCATCCTGCCGTACATATGATCTCTTTCGAGGCAACTCCGCTTTTCGAAGGGATTGCAAGCTATCATTTCAAATGATAAAAATAAAAATGAAAACAGAGTGGCCTATGAACTGAACGAGCAGGCGGTGGTGGACTTAGCTCGTGGTTGTGGACAGGCACAGAGAAGCGTTAATCCAGGATGATGCGTTAGAGTCCAAGTGCCGTTGCATCTGTAGCAAGAACTGATAAGGAACAGTGTGTCCTTCGACTAGCCGTCATCCTCCTGCACTCCCATAATATAGGTGGCCGACAGGCTTGATCGCCTGCAAACGTGACTGTCGTTTTCCGCTCTTTGGTTCGCCGACCTCTACATTTATAAAGACATAACCTCATTGCCGTTATGTCCAGCAGCAGGGTGATCACTCATGCCACCTTGTGTAGGGCCTTTCGGGCTCATAATCCAGTTCGGGAGGAAGACGGTGGTCTGCAGAGGGGTTGGCCATGGAGTTGATGCGTCGTGGTAAAGAAATGCAGGCTCAACAGTGGCTGCGTTAACAAGATGCATAATTTGGGTTTAAATAACTAGTTAACAGCTGTGCTTATTAATTAATCGACACGGGGCCGGTGTCGCTAGAGGGAGCGAGCCTATTTCGTCTAGCAGCGCGCTTACAAAATGCGGCGCGCGGTTCATCCGTGCTCCGATACTGCCCAATAGAAACAGAATCCGAGTCACATTTAAAGCGAATCATGGTTCGTCTCGGATTCCAGTGCATCTTGGAGGATTACCCGAGGATTTGCGAGCAGCAGCATCGCCGACGACGGGAAGGAATTTGTAATCGGCAGAAGAAAGAATAGACAACGTAGCCAGGTCATGAGGCTTGATGAGTCCACCTCAAAGGTATAAGAAGAGGGTGATGATCTCCGTGGGAGAAATTCTACGGTGTCCAATTTGTCTTGACAAAGTCGAAGCTCACCTGCCAATTAGGTACCCCTACTTTGCTCCTTTCCTAAACACCATCTGAATTTCTCAAATTTCGCAATGGAAAACCCAGAACGCGGCCGGATTGTGACTGCCGACCTGGAGGCTAAGTTCGACCGTCGCGACGTCGCCTACAAGACGGTCGACAACACGCCAATCGAGGCAGCCATCTTCATTCCCAAAACCCTCATCTCAAGCAGCGAGGCCGTAACTGCCCCAGTTCTCGTGCACTTCCACGGAGGCGGTTTGATCACAGGTGCTGTGCCTGAGCCCTTTTTCCTTGTCGACTGGTTAGTTGCCCCTCCCCCTTCCCAATCCCACCTTTTTCAAGCTGTACTGGACTGACATTGCTCTCTTCATATCAAAAGGGTCCGTGAACTCGCCCACTCCACCAGCGCAATCTTCGTCTCCGCAGGCTACCGGCTCGCCCCGGAGACTCCCGCCGTCTCCATCCTCGACGATGTTGCCGATTTTTGGGCTTGGCTGCACGCCGACTTCGCCGTCGCCATTCGTGCGCACTTCCCTGGGGCCGCGAATCTGACCCCGGATCTGAGCCGCCTCGCTGCCACGGGCGAGTCAGCCGGCGGCTACCTGGCGCTGCAGTCGGCGCTGTACCTCTCCCGTCAGAAGACCCCCAAGAACGGCGGCAACAGTAATCGCCTACGCGCCGTCGTCGCTCAGTACCCGGCCATGTTCACGGACCTGGCCGCGTTCAACACGCGTCCGGAGCAGCCCGACCCGGCGATGGATGCACTCGTCGACGACTTCGCCGGGCGGCAGCCCGGGTCAGTGCGAGTTTCAGCACCATGGCCCGGCGACGCCTCAGTCACCGTGGCGGCGCTGTCCAACGGACGGCTACGGGACCTGTACGGGGCGGACCCAGAGGGCCGGCTGACACTGGGGTACGCGCTGGAGCGGGCCGAAGAGGTGCCGCCGGCCTTGTGGGTCGTGCAGGGAGGCGATGACACATGGGTAGCCACGGCGGGGGCGGACGAGATGGTCGAGAGGCTGCGCCGGGAACGGCCCAAGGTGAACCTCAAGTACACGGTGGTGCCGGGGGGGTGGCACGGGTTTGACCAAATGAACAAGCTCGAGGATGAGTGGGTGAAAGAAGGGGTCGAATTTTTCAATCGGTTCTGGCTTGAGTAATGATGAGGCACGCAAGTTTCAAGCCCCGTTCCTTTATTTTTACATTTTTTTTTTTTTGCGAGTCTGCTGAGAAAAATCCCTTAGGGTATCATTATATCTGCTAGTCTAAGCCTAAACAATCCCACTCAGTGTGCATACGCATTCACTTCTCCCTCAGCGGTTTCCTATCTCCTGTTCCAGTTACATTCTCATACGCAGGCAAACAAGAACCACGCCCTCGCCCTTAGTGATCGCCTTTAACATCGCTGCGTTAGGACCTCTCCATCACAGAACTCGCTCACATGCGAAGAAAGCAAGAGGGTGAAAAAAGGAAAAAGAGACTAAAAACTCACTCAGCGTCACATTGAACCGATCATCAATCTGCTGCACGACCTGCTGCACCAGCGCGTCTTTGGGATGGTAAAGCAGCGAGCTTGAATCGTTGAGCTGGTCGTTGAGCTCCTCGAGGAAGCCCGCCGGCGCGCGGACGATGAGGGTGGACGCGACGTAGCCGAGTGTCTCCTCGGGCGCGTCGGGGGAGGGCACAATGCCCCAGGTGGCCGCGCCGCTGGTGCCCAGCGCGTTGTTGACGAGAGCGCCGCCGGCATCGCAGAGCTGCGCTGCGGCGACGGCGCTGCCCGAGACGAAGTCGAAGTTGAGCGCCTGCTTGAGCGTGAAGGCGTAGCTGGCATAGTCGGACGGGACCGATTCATCCGGGGGGCAGCTGATGGGGATCTGACTCGTAGCCGTCGTTGCGGCGGCCAGGCCGAGCAGGACAGCGGCGAGGGAGCAACGCATTGTGGCGGTTAGGGTGCTATCTACTAATCGATGTGTCGGGTTCTCGATGAGGGGTGATGAGGAGTTGTTAGGAGAAGGAGCAGGCTTCAAAGCTCACCATAAGAAGATTCCTTTATTAAACGGGGACGGATAGGATGTGAGCAGCTCTTTTAGCTCGCCTCACCCTTGTCATTCCCCAGCGGCGCAGCGAGCACTACCGGAGCGCGTTAGGCAGCCCCGGACTTGTAATTAGGTAGTGGTGGAACTCGATTGAGATCATCATAAAAGTCCGAGGTCAGTTCCGAGCAGCAATTTGACGCCAGGGTTGCCCATTTTGCACAGGCTGTTAAGCTCTGGTTTTGGGCGACAGCTTTTCCCGCCAACACCAACTTACAGAAAGTAAAGGGCAGGTACCAAACGATAAGGAGAGGATGTAGCAAAGACAAACCCTCAAGAGCTCAGTCTCTGAAGTCTCTAGCAATCTGTGGCAGCATCACCAGGCTGCTGCTATGTGACTTAGGCCCTCACGATTTTGGCAACAGAATAGATTTTCGAAAGCCATTGAACTCCAGCCAAACCGTGATATATACACACTTCTACTCCGTAACCTAGCGGAGCTAGGCAATCAAATGCGTCCTGTTTTTCCTTTAATGCAAGCAAATTCCATCGTCTACTGCTTTCAAATTTTCGCATCTCTCCTCCAATTCCCAAAAAACCGTCTGGTCTGGCGTCGCCCTCATATTGCGCCTGATTTAAACCGGGGCATGGGTAAACAAGTACGAGACCGATTCGCCTGCATCAGAGTTAGCATCAAAGAGTGGAAAGCAATCGCCAAGTGGACTTCGTAAGTACCGTTGTGAGTGCGGCGGATGGCCTGTTCCATGGGTCAGCATGCGGTAGATAGTAGAGTCAATCCAACGGAACGCACCTCTGCGATGGTGGGACTGATGTCAATAACACGTAGCTTGGGACACTGGGCGCGGTTAGCTAGTTCTGCGATAAATTGGTGCTGGCATTGCGTGGCTAAGTGGACTCACCCGCTCCACCTTGTCTCCAAGCGGAACGGTATTTGTAACAACGAGAGCCGACAGAACACTGGCGTTCAGGGTCTCGATGGCGTTGCCGGACAGGACGCCGTGCGTGACGAGGGCGATGACCGTCTTGGCACCGTTCTCCTTCAGCACAGCGGCTGCCTTCACTAGGGTGCCACAGGTATCCGCGATGTCGTCTACCCTATGTCAATATTTTCTCCGGGTTTGCGCCTGAATCAAGAGTTAGGAGCACTCACCAACCAGGATAGCCACCTTATCCTGGACATTACCGACAAGAACCTATAGCGATCTTGTCAGTGGCAGCTCTTTTGAATTATGATCTACCGTTTCCAGCCTTACCATGCGGCCAACTACGTTAGGCCTAGGGCGCTCTTTGTGGATCAGTGCGAACGCAGTGTTAAGGTGATCGGCAATGGATGTCGCACTTCACCGAGTTAGTAAAGGCCATCCTCACTTCTCAAGTCGATGAAACTAACCGTTTCGCGCCACCAGCATCGGGAGAGACGATGACCGAGTCTTCCGCGTTGTAGTTTTCCCTGATATAGCGGAGGAACGAAGGCTCGGCGTACAAATTGTCCACTGGACGAGTTAGCCATGCGTCTACCCAACAAAAGAGAAAAAACCACAGAAGTATCGCACCTGGAACGCTGAAGAAGCCTAAATCATATCTCAGTCAGCATTGCTCGTTTGTTCCGCCCCAGCTCGAAACACTCGATGCTAGGAACAACAGACACTTGCGGATTCCGTACCTTGAATCTGGGCCATGGTCAGCAAGCCGGGACGCGAATTACTGATTAGCCTAGCTTACCTGAGAAGCGTGGAGATCCACGGTCACGATGTCTTAAGTGCTGATCAGCATGACAGCTAACAGGTCGGAGGACGTTTTTAGGTACATACGGTTGGCACCGGCGGTCTGGAGCATGTTCGCCACCAGCCTCGCACTGATAGGAGCTCTCGACTGGAACGCTGGTTAGCTGGACACGTTCCAGCCCCGATCGTAGAATATCCGTGTCATACCTTATCCTTCTTGTCCTGTCGAGCGTAGGGGAAGTTCGGGCTGCCAAAGTCAGCATCGCGTGAGCAAACCCGCCGACAGAGAAGTCGCGGGGTTTTGCCTGGAGCCGCAGGGAAAGCTCACATCACAGCTGTGATCCTCCTAGCACTGCGCGGGAAAAGGTCAGCAACCGCAACCCTAGCGTGCAGTGCAGAGTGCCAGTGCTCAACCGCCTACCTAGCAGTCCGGCACGCAGAGATCATGATCAATAGCTCCATAAGACCCTCGTTGACGTCGCCCGTGGCGGTGGATTGTACAATGAAGACATCCTCGTCGCGAACCGACTCGCCGACCGTGAAGGAGGTTTCCTGATTTGAGTAGTTGAGGGAGACCGTCCTGGCGACCTCGATGCCGAGTCTGCGGGCAACATGCGCATGTTAGCAAGGCGAACTGTGAAGTGCGAGCTGCGGGCGGTGTTTTTTTTTCATCTCGGAATTGCTTTGTCGACAGTGGTTTCTCGAAGGGGAGCGGGGAGGAATCGGTCGTACCGCTTGGCGATCTTGTCGCTGAGGTCGGGGTGGCTACGGCCACTGATCAATTTGATCTCGTTTGCCATCTCGGCGGACATGGTGAAGAAAGGGAGGCCGGGCAAGCGCCGGGCGACAAGTCGGTCAAAAGTTTTGCTTCTGGTCCTTCCTGCAGCTGTTAGCGGGGAACCTGACTGCGGGGCAGTGACAAGGGCTGTGAAACGTACAGGGGACTAATACGCTGAATGTGAAGAGGCGCGACAGACGGAAGCAGGACCGGTGTCCTGGGGAAGATTCGGGCGGTAAGAATCCAATTCGCGGTCGAGGAACGCACTGGCGGCGATCGGAAATGTGGACATGCTCATGCCGGCAAAAAAAGTCGAAAGAAAGCCGAGTGGAGATGGTCCCGGTCATGATTCCCCAGGTACCTAGTCGGTGTACCCGCTAGCCCGAGTTTAACTCGAGCACATGCCGGTGAAGGGTCTTATCGATACGGCGCACGGATCTGTCAGCGGCGTTCAAATTCAGTTTTCCGTCATTCTCGATGAACGATCCTGTGTTCAAGTCCGTTGTTGTTTTGGGCAATTGCCTAAGGCGTTTCGTACATAAAGAATGCCCGTGTAACAGCAGACGACAACAATTGCTACGATGATGAGCTGGCTCAAATAGTCGTGGAGAACGAGTAGTATGGAATGTTCGAATGGCTAGTGCATCCATATTAAAAGTCATGATAATGGCATCGAAGTTATAGTTATACATTATGGGCAAACGAAAAGACTTATTAAGAATTCGAACCCATCAGAGGATCGCGGCGTCGCGCCCCTTGGTATCCGAGGAAGAACTAGCCTCTTGACCAGCAGGTGTCTCATCCAGGATGTCTTCCCCTGTCGGGCCGCTGACTTTGACGCCCTCGAGGGAGGCTTGGTCATCAACGTCCTCCTTCTCGCCCTTAGTCACGCCGCTGGCACCTCCCGGTCCCTCACTCCTGACGCTGCTCGCCTTGCTCATACTCCGACTTTCCGGGTCCTCCACCCTTAACCCAAGGCGCTTGTCGGCGGTTGGGTCCTCGTCGTTGCCGCCCTGCCAGTCAGCCGGCTGCAGCTGCGGCACCGGGCTGTCCTCCCCGGGTTCGTTAACCACGACCCCCGATGGGGGCTGCTCCCCCTCTGTTGAGCTTTCGCCGGTGCCGGCCACGCGCCAAACCACCGCCAGCCTATTCAAAGCCCTGGTGCCTCTCCGGCTAGACCCCTTGATGCCATCCATCTTGTCCCAGTCGATTTCGAACACGCCGCTATCGTCTGCCTGCCCCCCTTTCTCGGGTCCGTTACCTTCGAAGAATGCGTTGAACCACACATGGGCTACCGCCGTGACCATGGTCAGCCCCATGCTGGCCGGGGCGCGGTTTCTCCG
Organism: Corynascus novoguineensis; assembly: GCA_033296725.1. NCBI lineage: Eukaryota > Fungi > Ascomycota > Sordariomycetes > Sordariales > Chaetomiaceae > Corynascus > Corynascus novoguineensis. Next base: position 277,557 of record MU857606.1, read on the forward strand.
CTCCACCGAGATGTTGACGTCGCTATTCGGGATGCGAATGGGCTCCGAGGGCTTGAAGACGACTGTTCGTCCACCAGGCTCGGAGGGGTCAGCGAAAGAGACGTCGTTCTGCAGGCTGTTCGTCGATTGGGAGCGCGGCTCGTTTTTACCGGCCAAGGGAGACCAGCTAGACGAATTCTCTGAGCTGCCAGGCATTGCGATGGTCTTTCTCTTTGGGCCGATCTTAGCCAGCCTCTCGAGGTCCTGCGAGGAGCCCTTTTTCCGACCTGACAGCTTACTCATCAGTCCCGCAGTCCGAGACTTCTTGAGCTTCTTCGAGGAACTCCGTGAAGGCACTCCCCCCTTATCGTTCCCGTTACTGCCGCCCGCACCCTTGGTGATTTCGCTATAGTCCGCATCCTCCGCCACCTCCCCAATCTCGTCCACCACCGCTTTCGCCCCGTAGCCAGCCATATCCTGGACCATATCCAAGGCCCCTCCCCCGCCTGGTGCGCCGGGCTCGACCACGACGCGCTCCTCGCCCTTGAACGTGTGGAACACGCGGATCTTTTTGCCCTCCTCGGCGAATCCTTCCACGACCAACTTAACGCCGTGCCTGAGCCCCCAGACGCGGACCTCGACAATCTCGACGGGGCGGTCGACGTACTTTTTCCCGCCCTTGGTCCAGCGATCCGCGTAGCTCACCCACCGGAGCTGGCTGGGGATGGATACGCCGGCGCCGAAGCCGGGCCGCATCCGCCGCTCAGTGAAGCGCGCGAGCGCGTCCTCGGCCGTCCACCCGCACTCGGCGATGAGGTAGCTGCACGCCATGGTCCCCGACCTCCCTTTGCCAGCCTTGCAATGAACTACAACGACTCTCTCTTTCCCTTCTTTCACTTTCACGTTCCTCTCCCTTTGCCCTTCTTCACCCTTCTTCACCCCATCATCAGCATCGTTATTACCGTTGTAGCTAGCGTCCGGACCCGGACCCGACAGGCTCCCACCGTCCAACCACCTTCTCATCCCCCCCACAATCCTCGGTACCAGTGCAAACGGTGGTGGGTGGTGGTCGGGCCATGGAAAGTGGCGGATGCGGCCGTGGACGGCCTCGTCAGGGTACCCCGTACCCTCGGCGCGGAACTCCCAGATAGCCCAGCCGTCACCGTGGCGAGCGTCAAGGAAGGCTACGAGGCGATCCAGCGGGTTGCGGTAGGCGCGCTGTGGGTATGTCTGGGAGGGGCCGGATCTGCGGTGCAGTTTAGAGTTTGCTTCATACTTGAACTGGGATACAAGGTGCTGTTGTTGAGACGAACGAAAGAGGGGCAGGAGTGACAAACGTTGCGATGATGTTGGAAGTCACGTAGCACAGGTCAAGGCCCGTCTCTTGGTGTTTGGCGCGAGGTCCCGCAACGATCTGGCGGAGGATGGAGGCCATAATCGGTTGCGGGCGGGGAGGGAAGTCTTCAATGCACTGTGTGGAAGTGAGATGTAGTGATTATCGAGTGCCAGTGGTGTAATGAAAGTCTTGGAATTTTCTAAATCACAGCAAATAAGGACAGGACGCGCCAAGTTTGACCAGCTTTAGGGGTATTGCTCGCTGAGATGCCCTCTAAAAGTTGGGCCAAACCGAGGACTTGGGCCCAGGAACGAAGCACTGAGGGTTCAGCTGTCGCTTTGGCCGTGCTCGTACGACGTCATTGCTGCAAAGAAGTGGGGTTGAAGGGTGCTTGTAAGCTGAGGCTCAGCAAGGTCCTAGGAAGGTAGGGGCGATGCGGCTCATCCCCAAAATGTGATCCAACTGCGCCATGAATGAAGGCCAAACAACTGTCTTGGATATGACCACCGTAGTGTGTTCAGCGATAGGCCTGTGTTGATGGACCGAGACGCCATAGAAGCATGTTACCACTCACGATGATTGATTGATACAAGTTAAACATTGTGGTACAGCTATTATGAGGCCAATACCAGGAAACCTATCCGCGTCTTCTTGTTGTAGATTACTCCAGCTCTTCAGAAGCCAATGACAGGTCCAAGGCGGAGCCAACGGAAGCACAAACCCAACCCCTAGCGTACCAAGAGTCCGCCATCTACCGTCCAACAATTCCCCTTCCCGGGGAGCCACGCGCCGTGCGCCCACGCCCCTCGTTATGATTCAAACCCGCCATTTCCTCGCTTCCACGCAGATGAAATGCCCTTGGAACCGATGCGGCTAGGTAGTATGCTCAAGGTCGCATGAAGCATGCGTGAAGCACTCTTGTCGCGATTTCGAGTAGTTTCCATAGAGACCGCTTAGGAAGTCTTCTTGGGCGCAGCAGCACCACTGACGTACTTGTTGACGTCGGTGGCGGCGTGAAACTGTCTTGCGGTGCCCTTTACGCCATCCCAAACCTGGCGAGCCGCAGGGGGGGTACCCTGGGCGCCGACGAGATTGTCGATGCGGGCTTCGAGCTGGCTGAACGAGTTTTGGACGTGGCTGCTCTGGGCGAAGCGGGCGCGCAGGAAGGCGGTGTAGACGGCAAGCAGGATCCACGACCGGCGCTGGAAGAAGACAGCAGCAAGCAGCAAGCGAATCCACAGCAGAATCTCGAGACTCGAGACCACCGACATGGACGAGTCATAGTACTTCTTCACAAACGTCTTGATGGCTTCTGAGGCTGGGTGTTGCGTGTATTGAGGTTTGCCATTCGGCGACGCACCGGCGGCCGGGGAGATCTGCGTCGGGGGGATCACAGTGGGGATCAGGGTCGCTCCAATATACGTGGCTACGTGAAATACGGAGTAAATGCCGTATGGGAGGAGGGCGAGAGGGTACTGCGGGTTGAAGAGCCAAATCAGGGCCAGCACTATGAGCGGGGGAGGTGGTTGGTTAGTACAATTCCTTAGCTTAGGGTGTCGGGGCTGGGCAGTGAGCACAAACCAAGATACTGAACGTTCTCGTCGGAGAGATAGCCTAGAACACTTCCAGGCTGCTTAGCCCCCGTCTTTTGGCGGGCCCGCAATGTCTTGTATACAACAATGCCGTAGGTCGCGGCGGCCGAGAGGAATGCGAAGCGGTAACAGAACTGCGCCATGCCACCATAGTAGTTCATGCGCAGCCATGAAAACGTGTACCGGAAGATGCAAAGTAGGGAGAGTGCATGTCTGTGCCAGCCGAACATTAGCCAACTTCAAGAAAGTTTGTTCTACCGATGGAAGCTATGCCAGGGCATAGCCGCCAAAGCTGGTCGTTCTCGGTGCGGCGACCTGAATCTGAAGGATCCGAATCTGATCAAACGTACCCCGTGAACCATGCGACTAATTATCAATCACGGTCAGCATGCAATGCCCATGTCACGACAATCGGATATGCACACGTACACTGCAAAGTAACGGCCATCCGCTGCAGTCGCTGGGTGAGCGGAACGTCTGCCGACGGCGGTGGAGCCATTGTGCAAATTGATAAGCTGTTGATGTGATTTAAATCAAGTGGTAAAATGCGATGATGCTAGATCGAGAAGCGATTTCGTTGCGATGCCTGGGGTGTCGGGAATAGAGTTGGCAAGGTCGCTCGTTCAGCTTCGAGTTGTGTGGAGGAGCAAAAAGGTCAGCGGCCGTGACGCTGGGAATTTGGCGATGGTCGGTGCGTCACTGCCAACAACTCGCTGGAGCTACGCTAGGTACAGGACAGGGATGTGACGTCGCTTTGTTTGCTCGTTCGGGGTCGACCGTCAAGACAGTCGTGAAGGCTAGACTTCTTATACGAAAGTAAATCGTGAACCAGAAAGTAAAGTATGTGAATGAATTTGGTTCATATTAAGCAGGGCAACGCTGAAGGACAGGTCGGCACTTGGCAGGATAGAATAGTGTTGCCTACGGGATAGCTTGTCAGGTGCGATCGTCATCCAGAGCTTCCACGTTGTCGTCATCAGCTTCCAGCTCCTCGTGAGCCCCACACACAAAATGCAAAGTCTTGGCAGTTTCGGAACACACACACTCTTCCTCTCAGCGTAGTGAAACACATTCAGCCCACCTCTTTGGCAAATTCAAGTCAGATTTGAAGGCAAAGCGATGTGCTGAGATGCAATGCTGGGGGTGTAACACTGCTATAATGACATGGAAATCACAATGCTTTCACTTGTTCAGTACCTTGCTAAACTTGCAGTTTCTGCGGCTGATGGTGTGGAAGTTCGTCTACACTAAGTACGGAATACGCGACCAAAGAGATATTCGCTTGGGCTTCTGCCGGTCGATTGCATATTTCAGAATCAGTGTTTCCCTTCTTCTACCTCGTTGACAGTGGGTTTCGTCAGGGTGAGCCCTCAAAAAGCTGGGTCTATCGTTGTTGCGGGAGACTATATCTGCCTCCTGTTCCGACATGTTCCCTAACGGGAACTGGTTTCCGTTTTGGTTCCTCCGACAATCGTTCTATGTATACTCCACCCTCGCTGGGAACCTACGCCAAATTCTCTCCCTTCAAGCCTAGTTCTAGCACCCCAGGTGTTGATTGTATCCTCGACTCCTTTGAATGGTAGGCAACGAGCGCATTTGTCGGGCTTCTTTCGCCGTACTCCAACACGGCTATGCTATAACCCGTTGCTGCGCCGAACGCCGAGAGAACCCCAGAACGAGTAACTCCATTTTCCGAAAGTATAAACACCAAAATTTGGCCATAAAGCCGTTTTCCCAATTATTGCATACACGACGTTATATCCAGCTCGACGGTAGCGGCCAGCCGACATCCTCCCTGGCTGCCGGTGGTGGCTCTTCTTCCTGCCGCGTTGAAGGCCCAGCCTTGACGTGCTCTAGTGGGCTCGCGAGGATGCAGGCGTAAACCCGTTCGGTGCTATCCATGAAATGCGAAGAGGCTGTCCTCCTCCGTGCACTTACCGCGTATGTCGCCTCTGCCAACGATGTCTCCGTTCCCCGTCGCGGCCGTCCCCGGCCCACGGATGATAGTGAAGGTTCTGGGTGTGACCGGGGAGACCCGACCGTATGTGTTGCCGGCGTCATTGCGGGCTGGGAGTTCTCGTCAGTGTCGAGTATGTTTTGGGGCCGTGGTTCCGGGTCTACAGGCAGCGGCATTGCAGGCTGAGCTCCTTGCTGCCCTTCCGGGGCTGGCGGGCCTTGTGAAGTCGGTTTCTTTTCGGCGTTAGAGCTCACAACAACCCGGTCCAGGGCGGTGGTATCCTGCTTCTTCTTTGCATGCTCTCGCCTCAAAGCCTTCCTGCGGAGCAGGAAGAGATAGTACCCGAGCACAGAGAGCACACAGGTGCCGATTGCGGTAGATGTTATGGATATGACGAAGACTGGCATCCTTATGTAGTTGCTCGTATCTACATCGCTGGTCTGGTTACGCCGTTCTCGTTAGACACTAGCGAACGGGTCTGCCGCAAAGGGAACAGTAATCTCTTACAGGGGATGCAGAAGTTGGGTGGGTGGAGGACACGGCACTTGAGCTGGAGGTCTGAGCTGAAGATATAGCGTCAGAAGTTGAGGTATGAGTGGATTGAACCTCGGTAGATGCCGAAGGTGCAATGATAGTAGTCGTGGGGCGCACATCGCCTGAAGATGTCATCAAATTGTTTGAGAGAGAATGTGCACCCGAACTTTGTGATGCGAACGCCATGCGGAGAGGTGTGTTCTCCCGTCGCAGAACTACCATATCCATGGGCTAGGAAGTTGACTCCAAACGTAAGACTTGCTAGGCATGATGCAATAACCCTTGAAGCATTCTCGGCGGTGGCGGTAATCAACGGTTTGAAGTCCATGACAGCAGGAACAACTCGCAGGCAATGTGTTGGAACAAGAAGGTGGCAAGAGAATATTCGGTACGCCTGTGCGCTTGCAGGTTATCCTAAGGGACACATGTTGCCGTGTCTCCCGGAACGATCTGGCATGGTGAAGTGGCGCGGATTAAAGGCAGTATTTACGGTGCTGAAGTATCGTGTGGTCGTTCTGCAGTTTAGAGAACGGCGCAACTTAGGATATGAACCCAACAGCAAGCTTCGTCCGGAACAGACGAACTCAAACCGGCAGATATGGATCTCGCCATCATCGTCCAAACACCTAATTTGACCGGTAATGGGATGCCGTCACTTAACCGCGTTCCCGCAGGCAACATCATTATAGCGATGCAAATTTTCGCTACTCAACGATGGGAGCAGGTGATAGACGGAGAGGACTAAGCGCCGTCTCAACTTCTTCCTCGGTCCTTGCCTCCGGTAGTGGATCGTCTTTTGTTTACAAATTACCACGCCTTAACCAGGTATTACAGTTTCGGAGCCATGATTATCTGATGACGGGATGGACTAAAAGGGGTCCGTCCATCGGCGGTGAATGGCTGACGGGCTGGTTATGGCTAAAGCGCTCGAGAGGCCCAAGCGGAAGCCATGCCGCGGATAGCACAACAAAGGATTTGTCATCGACCACAAAGTCAATAGAGAAGCACAGCCAAGTTTCCTGAGGCTAAGGCTGATTGGATTTCGTGGCTGAATCGCATCAGTGTCGGATAGCTTCCATATCTTTCCGAGTGGCGGGCGGCCGAATGAAATCAGTGTCGACTCGATCAGAACGCGGCGCAGACTTTAGCGGATGACGTTCCTAGCAAGGAAACGAACGATTGGAAGACTGAAGGGTGTGCTCATTGCTCTGCAATATTGAAAACCAACAGAGTCAGTTGGTACGGCTTCCGCTACAGTCCCCCAAAAGCTGGAATTAACCGCTGAGGGAAACTGTTACCTGCTCCACTGGATTTAGTGATGGGTCAACTGGTAACATCCCCCCTCATAACTGTTCATGCCACAAAAGCTCTGGAGAAGTGAACTGAAATACGGAATCACTCTCAGCCTTATCTTATCGGAACCCCGCCGCCTCACACATACCACCCGGCGCATCAAAATGCTCCGCTCTATCGAGCCTGTAGCGAGGTCGCTGCGTCTCTCGGTCGATCCTTACAAGGCATCGTCCAGCGAAACGTTTTACCGAGGAACTCTACTGTAGTGTAGCCCACGCTCGAGCAAAGCTCTGACACTTCTTTAGACGACTCGAGCGACTCGACCACAGCACGGAGCTTTTTGCCCCCCATGGCCACAATTGGCACCCTTCAACGGCTTTCGGCAGCTTCCCTCTCCAAGCTCCTCCTCGCCGCGCAGGAAGCAGCCACAGCAGGGGACCCCACCATCGCCGTGATAGACGTGCGTGACGACGGTATGTCCTGTCTTACCTAGCCCAGCTCCCCTCCACCTGGTCTCTCAGACCTATAACCTTACCTACCTAGGTCCCAATCTAGGAGGTAAGCATATACTCTCATCAGACTTTAAAAACTAACCTACCAACTCCTATTCTTTCTTTCCCGCGCAGATTACATCGGCGGACACATTAAGGGCTCGCTCAATGTGCCCTCGCACACGCTCGACGCCATGCTGCCCACGCTGGTCCGGCAGCTGCAGGACAAGGAGACGGTTGTATTCCACTGCGCCCTATCGCAGCAGCGCGGGCCCTCCGCGGCGCTGCGTTATCTCCGTGAACGGGAGCGCATACTAGGGGCTATCAAAGCGGCTGCGGGGCCGAGTTCCAGCGCTGAGGCGTCTGATACTTCCGATGAAACTACTGCGAAAAAGGAGCAAAAGGTTTTCGTGCTGGACCGTGGCTTCGTTGGCTGGCAGGAAGTGTATGGGACAGATGAACGCCTGACCGAGGGGTATCGAAAGGAGTTGTGGGAGAATGGGTATTGGGGGTAGGGTTCGTCCGGTTGTTTGCCTGGCGTCCGTTATCGTTAATCGTTTGAGGGAGGATGCTGCCTGCTCTACTTCCCAACGGCTTCGCTAGCGCGGGACATTGGGAGACGCGCCCACAATTGCATGGGGCAAGATTTAACTGCGGATGCAGCGTTCGTCCCAGCGTGTCCTGTTCTTAGGGCATTGCAGAGTCATCGAACACCTACCAAACCCATCACCTCATCCATAGCTGCGCTCATACATCTCGGCTTCCCTTCTCGCCACGCCTCACCAACCGTATTCACAACCATGGAATCGTAAGAGACCGCCCTCCTCAGCAGCCATTGCTGTTGGCACCCGCAACGTTCTCAAAGAAAGTCCTGAGCCTGGGCAAGCACCCGGTTTCTTCTCAATTTCTTGATAGTCCTCTCTTCTCTATCTCTTCATCACGTCTTTACACCGCGTTGTGAGGCGCTTGGCGCCTCGAGCAAAGTCAGCGCGAGACCGGAGGCTGGGCGTGGCTGTCGTCGAACGGACGCTTTGAGAACACGTCTGCATAGCCTCATTGCCTGTAGCATCACATGCTCTGCGGCTAACGCTACATTTATACTGTTCAACCTAGCATTGCTCGGGTGCTTCATACGGCGAGACGTGCTTGTGGACACTGTCAGTGCCCGCCTCGGGTGTCAAGATGACGCCACGCTTCAGCAAAAGATCTGGGGTGCTTGTACTAATGCAGAAACCATTGACCAGCAAGGAACCGCAGAGAGAACAGTTAGCAAGGGTTTTTATATCAAAGGTACACAGTCACAATAATCAACTCGGAACACGCGCGATAGATTGAATTCTAATGCTATCCTATGCTGGTTAGCGGCGATTAATACCACAGGCACAGGGAAACCCCAATTTACCGGTCCTGAACACGAGGCAAATCACGGCTGTGGTGTCAAATATCAGTCGGAAGGGTGACAATAGGTACCATAAGCAATGTACCGACCCGCACTGGGCAGTCAACTCGACTTAAGCCCCTTGGCTCCCCCCAGCTCCATCACCCTAACCGCCTGAACACTTGTGATACTAGTTCACGACCCAGATATTGCACGGATAAGTTGAACTTGAATCAAGTTTGTGTTTCTGGATGCTTGCTGCCTCCAGTGAAGCGCGGCCTAAGCAGAGGCGTGCACCTCGGGTATTTCAGTCTTGTCCTCCCAGAAAGCCGAGGCCATCGATTTCATACTCGCTCAAGGAGGGAGAGCACGAGCATCTCTTGACGTTCGTCGCTCACTATTGCGTCAATATCTGAGAGGACAATTCCATTGTGACGGTTGGAATTCTACGTATAATCGGCAGCACCATCCTTGTGGCTTGAATTATCTGTTGCTGCTTAAATTTTCATGCCCTTTGCATGTTTTATGTTCGTGAGTCGATATGGAGTTGCACGGCCACTACATCCGCTTCGAGCTCCAAAGCCCGCCTCTTCTGCCCACTATCTTCTGCCAGCCTGTGAGCATTGGGGGGCCGCATGGGCTGGGGCTAGATTTCCCTGTCTGGCCGATACTTGTGCCTGCCGACGAGGGATTCAACTTGTGCTACACCGACAATGAGAACTTCCGCGACACCTACCTAAGGCAAGGCTTCTGTGGCCTCGACTCCTCCTTCAAGGACCAGTTCAACTACAACTGTCACAAACAAGCCGTCCAGGTCGCCCCCATCCTCCGAGAGAAGAGATTGGGCAGGCAAGAGCAAATCAACCAAGAGAGTGTCAGCCAAGATAGAGGGAGTGGCTCCTCGCAGTACAACAGGCAAGAGAAGAAGAGGATGCTACAGGCCTACTTCGAGCCGTTTTCCGTCTTCGGCTACTTCTCCCTGCCCGTCCCGCGCTTCGCCATGAATACGCTGCGCTGCGTGCGACCCTACGTAGAGACCATGGTTAAGAGTGTTCTCACCGTGTTTGGGGTCCTATGCTACTTCAGCTTCTTCGCCACACCCGTTGTCGGAATTATCGTGCTCATGGTGGGAGCAGCCCTGGGCGTAATTGCCCTGTTACTGGAGAGCTCCGGGCTGGTCAGACCCGGTGCGTTTGACGCCCCGAAAGATACCAGACCACCACTCTCAACAGCAGCTTCAACGGATATGAGGCGCTATCGGCAGTCCCAAGCCCAAGCCCAAGCCCAAGCACGGTCGCGCCGCGCTGCGGAGACTACTGCTACTACTTCTACTACTACTACTACGGGATTACGGCGTCCCTTCTCACCCGGCGACGAGGACGACGAGGAACCGTTTGAGCTGGTGCGGCGACTATCAGGGGGGACCAGTGCCACTAGTGCTGCTCCTGCCGCCGGCGATGATGGCGGCAACAAAAACAAAAACAATAACAATGACAATAATAATAATAACGGCGCCAGAGCTTTCTACGCGGAATCGCGCCGCCGACGCCGCAACATCCGGATCCTCGAATCGGGCTACTCTCGAGAGTGGGGTCGGGACTCGAGCTCAGATTCTGACGACGATACAAGTGACCGTGCCACCCCGCCGTCGCTGGGCTCGGGCTCGTTGGGCGAGACGTACTAGACAAGTGGTATCGATGGCGCTGATGTACTGACGTGCCTGACTTGTCAGAGAATGAGGTCGAGTCTCTTCGATGGGACGCTGGCGGGTAAGGGCTATTACGGCTACTGGAGCAGGGTAGTTCAGCGATGGAAGTGTCGAGCCAGAAGCAATGTGAAAGAGATGAGGCCTGTCGTTGGTCGAGGTGTCTTTGGCCGAACGTGATAGAGGCTGGGGCAGATCTCAAGTGGATACAAAATGTGATGGAAGCAGTGTTCAAATATCCAATTTATGAACTGAAAAATTCCAGTTATTCCCAGCTACAAGATCTCTCTCGAAACCTTCTACAACAGATAGAAGACAGGAGGTTTCCCCCGCAGTTCCAACGCTTTTGCTCATCGCATTGGACACTTTCATGGCTCCTGACTGGAAAGACTCCTGGTAAAGTAGTTATCTGGCTTTACTACGTGAACATCGACTAGGCTTCGATCTGCCGGCCGCGGGGATGCTTGAAACCGTGGAGATTGCTCAACAATTCTTAGATTCAAGATACTCGGTGTTTAGAGTTGATTCGGGCTCAGATGAATCATAACGTTAGCTGTAAATTCACCTCTTGGCTCCGCAAACTTTCAAGCAAAGGCATGTGTGACCTTTGGAGAATGGCGAAATATCAACAATGAACACAATAGGCAGTTGAAATTGCATAGCCAACCGCCGAACTTTGCAAAAACATCACGATAGCATGCTAGGGACGAGGCGACGCGTCAATAATCCAATGTCAAAAGTTTGAACGTGACAAATCAGTTTAACATTAGGTATCCGTTAACCCTCGCTCCAACATTGGCCTTTCGGAAGGCATCTACGCGTCTATGATCCCATCCAACGACCTTTGTCCACCAAATTCGCTTAGAGGACAACCGCGACGCCGAGGATACCAGCGACGGCGACGACTGCGCCGATGAGACCGGTCTGGCGGGCGGCGTTGTTCGGCCTGTCCTCATCATCATCGCCCTCGCTGCTGTCGTCACCGCCAGAGCTGCCGGAGCTGCCGGCACCGCCGGTGCAGGTGGGAATGGTACCGGTGATGGAGGGAGCGGTGGGGCAATGCTCCGAGATAGATGCCAGGGCATCCCCGTTCTCCGCGTACCAAGAGGAGTACGCGGACGTGTATTCGTCAATCGCTGACTGGACATCGGGCGGGGCCGTGATCTGGCAGTAGTCGGTCACATCGGTCTGGGTCGCGTAGAAGGAGGCGACGATGGGGTCCACGCTGATGTCTGGGAGGCTGATGTCCTTCATGGCAGAGAGACACTCTTCGCTCGGGGTCTCGACATCATCCAAGTCTAGGCGGGTGTTGAGAACGTTGGCGCTGGCGACGCCAGCGAGAACGAGGAGAAGGTTTTGGGCGATCATATTGGCAGTTGATGGGCGACTCTTAGGAGTTGTGAAGGAGCGTTTCAGTAGTTTCAACGGTTATTGAATGAATGGCGATATTTGAGAGTGGGAATGGGATAAACTGGCAAGGCGGGTCTTGAGAGGGCCGAGGAGGAATTTAAATCTCCTTTCCTCGAGGTCGGCCGGCCACGCCGTTACATCTTGAAGAAAGATCATGCCGTTTGTCCCGGCCTGGTTTCCACGTTTGGGCGCAAGAATTCTGCCTTGAGCCAGGGATCATCAGATCTTTCCTAGTATCGTTTGAATTAGAGCCATCGATGGCATGGACGTTCGTTCCGCGTCTGATACGCGTGATTTGATAGGCTGCAACAGCCCAACCGTTGAACCCCTGTCCCCGGATCTCACCTTCAGCTTGAGCTTGGCGCCTCAACCGAATACACGCACACTGCGCTAGCAGGCCCCCGGGAAATGAGGAGTCGACGTGGAGAGAAAGGGGAGATCTCGCAGTCGTGCACTCTTTCGGGTGGCTCGTGGCGATGCCACATCGCAATGCGTGGCTAACGAAACATCCAGACAATGCGCCTGTCTTGGTTCTTTTCTTACTGCAACCATGTGCACGGCTCCGATTGCGCAGTGTGTTCTGAACTCAGAATTTGACACATTGAACGGGTTAGTAACCATTTTTATTGCATGTATACGTCGTACATCGTGCTGAGAGACACGCCATCCTGGCGTGTTCTGGCAACGCGGTCCGCTCTTCCAACGGTCCAGGGACGTGGCTCGTTCTGAATCCAAACAGGCCTCATTCAGCCTCTGACTGCGCAAAAGGGACCCAGGGCAGGTCTCTCGGCTGTCGATCAGCTTGGTGAGAGACTCCTCTTAGGCTGTAAGATCGGACTGTTTTCAGTCCACCAATGGAAAATCAACGAGTAATATCCTGAACGCCCCACCAGCTCATGCTCAGTTATTGAGCGGAAACACGCCGCACCGCATCGAGGATCAACACAAGATGGCACAATTGCCGCAGGGAGTGCTTCAACTCATCTTTTCATGGCTTTACTTAGTGCTATTCTACCCTTACGAATAAACTGCCTACCAATCAATGATGTGGCCGAACTCAGATTGGGTATTTGTAGAAGATACGGTTACCAGGTAAATCTGGTACGAGGTACGGGTCGAGATCCGTACAGAACAGTTATTTGTACCGTCTTCTAACAAGAGCGACGCGGATACAAGAAGAAAAAAAAATATAAGCTTTAGGCGTCTCAAAACTCAGATGCTTGAGCAAGCGGCAACGGGACCGGGGCATAATGCGCGGTGATAGGGAGAGGTTATTGTCGGAACGAAGCTGCCCTAATGGCTGCATTCAACGGACCTTGGTGGTTGATTGGTGCCCGCACTTCAACCCCTCTTCCTTCCCTGTTAAGCCTTGATAGCCATCAACAGCATCAATCAATCAACTTTTTGCCACCTTTCTGCGAGACTTGCTCACTCTGTTAAATCCACTAGGTTGACTCTGAATAGCTTTTTCCAGTGCCTGTCTCAGCGGTCGTTGTCCTCCAGGTTCCAACAGTTATTAGTTCAGCAATCAACGCTGGCAGCGCAGCTATTGCTCCTGGGACCGGTAAACAGTGATACGTGGAAGAGTCAAAAGCAGGTATTTATCAAGTAACTAACTAATCAAAAGTCTCTTGACTGGAAATTGCTGTAACTCTCTGGTTCGCCAAACGCATCCATTCACGGGACTTCTGGGTCAAACCGGACCTCGTGGTTCTATTTGGAGATAATTATATTATGATCAAACCAACGAGTCTGAAAAGATTGTGCGGATATCTCACTGGCATGGTCATCTCACCGGTGGCCACATTTGTTGGTGTCAGTTCACTAGTTGTGGTTGAGTACGACCACATTCCTCCGCCATGTAAATCAACAGCTTCAGCGGGTCTACTTCCACCGGGCTTACAACTTCCCAGGTTATTAACTCAATAGTCTGATCAGAAGGCTTGTTGGGTGCCCATCGACCTTGGCTTGCTCAATTGGATCGCCTTTTTCTATACCGCTTGCGCCCCGGATTTCTAAAATCTAAATACGCGGGGGTGTAAAGGATTGTTGAGAGCCTGCCTCGTGTCGGGACCTTGACTTTGTTTATACATCCATCGAAGACCGGGCATGTTGCTTGCTCGGAACATTAACGTTGAAAACGTCCATTATCTGCTTGACTCAAGGCTGCTCTGACACGATCAACCAACATATTCAGAGTGTTTTAATTGAGGTGTGACCCTGATACTTGATTCGCATGTCTCCAATCAGGAGTTGATGATGTGTTACTGGACGACTAGTCTAAATGGCTAAGACCGATAACCAGATGTTGCACCCGTTCAGTGTCTTGGGTCGCCTTCTGACGTGCTGAAGTCGAAGTGCGAGACGCTGTCGGCAATCTCATGAACCAGGTGAGATTTCAGTGGAACAAATGAACGTAGTGTTTAGGCAATGCCGTATTGGACTCAGGCCCCCCCAACTAGCTGCGTGTAACATTTCGCTCACTTCAAGTCCAAGGCGAGAAACACAGTGGCATCGATAGTATTTACGAGTGTGTAGAAGGGGGTAACGCAATACCCTCTGCATTTTCTAATCTAGGACCTCATTGAGCACAAGGCGGCTGAAGCGGGCAATGCTCGACTACAGTAGGTAGGGGTCGGCGGATGGAGAGTTTAGCGATTCATCTCATCCCAATTGCAAACAGTATTAGATGGCGCGATTTTGGGTCACTGACGGTTAGAGTTTGGTATGAGATGAAACAAGGCCGACCTCGTCGTTGAGACGGTTCCAGTCCACGCCTTGTGGCGTAAAAAGAGGTAAATTGAAACGCCATCTGCAGACTCGCTGTTGGTGGCGGGCCCCATTTCTCGTAGCCTACGCACAATCACATGGGCCAGAAGGAGAGAAGGTTCCTTGAAATTCGATAATTGCAAGAGGCAATGTTTTGAATTGTCTTTTCATGGATGTTCCCTTTTTTTTTGCTCGAAACACGGGACGCGGCCCGGATGCTTGATTCAAGTTGCGGCTGTTGGTTGGCCAAGTTTCTGGACCTGAAGTTGAATGAGTGGTCCAGCAGAGTGTTGGTTGGTCGACTATTATAACGCATTGTGATTCAGGTGTAACGTTGTTGTTAGTTGGAAGGCGCGGCTTCTGCATGGGGTGACCTTTTCTCGGCTCAAACATCCTAATACACCCTAAAGAGCTCCACTAAATTCGCGGCCCAGGGCTCGCATGTTACATAACTGGCACAAACCAAAACGGTGACCTTTTGACCCCTCGATATTTTTCAGTTTCACTGTTCGCCTTGAAAAAACTCTCGTCGCGCCGCGCTAGCCACAGCTTGAACAAAGCGTTGTGGTCCCAATCAATCAGGTTTTTTTTTAGAACTCAACAAGCTACGCCGCAAAGAAAAAAGAGAAAAATGAAAGCAATTGATTCGCAATAATCAAGTAGCGTTCGAGGGCAGGCAGTGGCCACAAGGCTGCAGACAGTCGACCGCTATGGCCTCAAACCTCGCTTCAGACTCATCAAGAAGAAGAGACCAGACCAACAGGCAACGTCTCGTCTAATCACGGTATGTGGCCCCTCAATTGGGCTAGTCGAACCGTGGCCCAACTACGCAGTCGGACAACGTACAATCGAGGATACAAAAGATCTACAAATCACTCAGCACGAATGTTGGCAGCATCAAACTACATTCATTTGTCACTCCTCGGCATCGCTATCACCATTCACATACGTATTCAAAAGCCTCGCATATCGGTTTTTCTTTTTGGAAACATAGCGTCGTCTCCGCTCAGGTACTTAACACCGATTTCTCCATGAATACCCGATCCACCCAGCCCGACTCCAAGCGGGCCGCGACGAACAACCAACAGCATCAAGCTTCAAGTAGCGCTTCAGAGCGACCTGGCACCTCAGTTCAAAGAGATAGGGGTCTGAAGCAAAAGATGCCCCCTCCCACCTTGCACAGAGAGAAGGCTTTCAAGGGACGCGATAATACACCTCAAGGATTCCTCGTTGGTGACAACGATTCCAGAGAATCCACGCCGTCTCGCCCGTCGACACCCAATAACGCTGACAAAGCTGGTAAACTGTCACAAAAGCCGCAAAATGAGCACCCTCAGAAACGTGAGCCGACGCGTTAATTCCCTGGCGGGACTGGAAGACACTGTGCGACAATCCTTCCAACCCCGTCACCAGGTTTCAAGGCAGACAAGGCGGCGTATATTGGCTGGCAAGAGTAGCTGGTTCTTGCAGAAATATGAGAAGACAGGGAGGGGGGGGGGGGGGGGGAGAGAATAAGGGGGTTTGGTGTCTGGCGCGTGGTGTCCGATGCTTTTGCGGGATAGTACAACACACAGATAGAGTCTCCGGAGAAGTTTCGGTAATTGATATAGGTATCAAGAGGTGGCTTTTTGTCCTAGAACCTTTATTTGCATCCGAATTTTTCGGTTCGCGGCGTCTAATAGATACACCCGAATTGTGATGGATAGCAATCGACTAGATTGGAAAGTAGCAGGCTGCCAGTTGTGTCGGGTCAAAAATGTCAGTATTACAACAGACGCGCATGATAGGAGCATATCTGACAGAGTCAAAGGAGAAATATGGTCGAGAGGATCTGGATAATCAGAGAATTGCGGCAACTGCGGCAATGAATGGGGCTGCGATTCAGGCAGAGAAGCCCGGCGAAAACCCTTGGAGCCGAGCCCAGAGTACCCCGTCATTACCACCTGATTTTGAGTTGGTGGGTGGCGTTCCGCTGTTTTATGCTCTCTCAAGCTGTTTTTTTTTATGAACATCAAATACATCATCTCCTTGAATGAGAGAGAACGTCATACGATATCCGTTCCCTAATGCTCTCATCCATGACGGCTGGCACATCTAACTCATCTTTGTTGGTACTTCACTCGAGGATCTAGATCTGCTCTTTGAAGCCACTTTAGAAACGAGACGCATGTTGGCTGTCTTGAGTACGCTACTGGGTACCTTTGTGACTCAATCCAACAACCCTAAGAGCCAATTTGGAGACGCAGCCATGTAAGCCACTGACCAAGTCCAGAGTGCCATCATATGCGGCTCAATTCTCTGTGTCCCTATGGGATGCACGTGATGAGGCATCATGAGCCTCTCCTGGCGAGCTGCTGCAGCTGAACCAGCGTTAACCGGGAGACCGTGTGCTTCTATCTGTCGGCGGGATCTAGAGAGTAGGACTCGTCGTCTCCGCAGTTCCAATTAGTTGAGCCTCATCGGTGTATGTGCTTGCGGGCCGTAACGCCGCCCTGATTGGCCCTTTCACGAGCCTCTCATGCCCACATCATCTCAACCAACAAACCCTGGAGGCAGTCCCACGCTCCAAAACAGGGCACTCGAGGGTACCGCGGCAGGTTAGAAGATGCAGTGTTCCGATCCTACCATCATCTTAGTCACATCGCTGTCGGCTATTGGATCCTCCCCCCACGGTTGGCATACCATCTCCCTCTCCGGCAGTCGTCGTGGGTGTTTTAGTGCGTCTTTTCGTTACGCAATCTGCGCAGAGCCTCAACATCTGTCTCATCGTTTCATGCGCGAATTGAGACAATTCAAGCCAGGGAGCTGTCTGTGAAGACCGGGACGAATGATGCCAAATAGTAGGCAGTCGCAGGAGGTCGCGCATTGGCCAGGAGAGATGCAGAGTAGAGCAGATGACCTCCCATGTCCCAATCAGATACAGCCTACTTATCGACACGGCTGCAGCCCCAAAATATGCACATTTATACCGCGTGGAATCTTAGGGCTCGGTACACCAAGAGCTGAGGCTCTGCGGCAGAACGAGATGCCGAAACCGATGGGCTCGTTTTATGGGGAATGTCAAGAGGGTTGAGGCTCTGCGATTGAGGAATACTTAAATGGTTATGATCTCAATGAAAGGAGACACGTATGACAGCAACAAGTCCCCCGATTCAGTGCTCTGGTTCGAGTCCTTGTGACAGATTGAAGCACTGGATTTCAAATCATCAGAGTCGGCGTACGCCACTTACACGGAATACACACACACCTCTTTAACCCTAACCCTTCTCCTGAATCAACCCGTGGATCAAGTAGTTAACCCCTTAAACCAACCGAACCATGGCCGACACTCTCTCCTTCAGCCAGCCTGCCTCTCTACACACTGCCAAGGAAACGGTGGATGAAGCAGCCAGACCCGATATCTCTTGGATACCTTCGTTCAAGGTATTCAAGGACCGGGTCGAGAGACTTCAGTCCCTCTACCCGGATCGTCGCACTACCCTTCCTCCCGGATGGCCCACCCACATTAACACTGCCCGCGCCTGGTCCGGATCTGACTTTAAATTGGAGGACGACTATGTTCTGCACCTCAGTTCTGATGACATACTCGAGATTGAAACTGGCCTCAAGCACTTCAAGAGTCGGTCGTTCGCGTCCCCTGGTCACGGCAGCGTGCATCATGGCTAACATCCAGCAATCTAGGCTACGAGAACCTCGGCCCAGATGATGTCAACCCGAGCACCTTCCCGCTGCCAACATTGAGCAGCCGGCTCGATGAAGCCTCGAAGATTGTCCACGACGGACGGGGCTTCGTTGTGCTACGCGGCCTGCAGCCCGACACGTACTCGTCCTTTGACAACATCCTCCTCTACCTCGGCGTTACAAGCTACATTGCCGAAAAGCGTGGCATGCAAGACTTTGACGGGCGCTTGATCCGTAAGTCTTACGCATGCCCATTGATATCTTGGTCATTCCGTTGACAAGATCCAGTCCACATCCAGGCCGTAGTCGAGGACGTCAAGAAGCACGGCGCCATGCCCAACTCGCCCTATGTGACACGGGCGCAGGTAAGTTTGTTTACATTTCTTCCAACTCTGGAAGGCTTGGCGAAAAGTGCTTATTAGAACCTGAATACATCCAGCCCTTTCACACCGACCTCTGCGACGTGCTCTCGCTCTATGCTCTCAACGTAGCCGCGTACGGCGGCGAGTCCTTCCTCGCTTCGTCCGCCAAAATCTACAACGAGCTGGCGCGCACCAGGCCCGATATCATCGAGGTGCTAGCCAAAGATGACTGGATATTTGACGAGTGCGTTTATTCATTCATGTCTCTTCATGACATGTGCTATATTTCCTTCCCCTTCCCCTTCCCCTTCCCCTTCTGACCATTGAAACAAAAACAAAACAGATTTTGGCAAGGCCAGTACCACACACGCCCGCTGCTCTACAACTTCGGCCCGCATGGCCCCGGCTTCCAGTTCTCGCGCCGCCCACTCACGGGCGCTCACTTCTCGCCGCACCACCCGGCCGTCCCCCCAATGAGCGAGCTGCAGGCCGAGGCCCTCGACGCCGTTTACTTTCTGGCCAAGGAGCACGCGCTCGAGGTGCGCCTGCAGAAAGGGGACATTCTCGTCTTCAACAATTTTGCCATGCTGCACGCCCGCAGCGGCTTCGCCGACGACGCTGACAGGGGCATGCAGAGGCATATGTTGCGGCTCTGGCTGCGTAACGAGCGCCGCATGTGGCCTACTCCGCGCGAACTCGAGCGCATCAGCTGGGAGTGCTACGGCGACCACGAGTGGCGCCGCGATTTGGCCGTTTGGGACATTGAGCGTAGCCCGCCCGAGCTGAGGGTCAAACATCGCCGGGCCAGTTGTGCCTGAGGTTGATTGAGGTTTCTTCTTGGTAATTTTTGCTTACACTTTTTGTCTTCGACTTCCCTCTTCTCGTTGAGAAAGCATGTGCCCGTTATTCAAATGGATCTAGTTGGCGCCACACAACAGATTAGCTGTTCTACATTCTATTGCAGTGCTTCGATTCTTCCACAGCTAGGCAAAGTTGGGATAGCTTCATCAATTCTAGTAAAGATGTTGCGTCTAACGTTAACGAAATCTGGCTCGCAGTTTTCAGTTTCTTTCAGCAAACATATCCAGCATGTAATCCAGTTTGGCAGCGTGTCGACATTGGACAATGTTCGTCTGGTGAACAAGGCCTGTAGCACTGCAGCCACGCCGTATCGCATGATGGAGCTGCACGACTGGGACTTCGTGGAGACAAAGTTAAGATAGATTCAACCCACGTCTCGACTTCGTCAAACATGTCATCGTTATGGTCTCCCAAGGTATAGAACTCCAACCAGCCAGCCAACCATCGCGCCGATTCCCAACACCTCTATCCGATGGTCTGAAACCCAGATGTAATAAAAAGAAACCTCCAACTCCAACTATCCAAGAGCGGCATTATCGCAGCAAGCCATCTACTACTCTTCCTCGCTTTTGATTGCTACATGCTGCTCTTCCCTCCCTTCTATCTCCCCATCGCCAGGCACATCCTCAATATGTACAGGCGACTTATCGAAATCCTCAGTGAAAAGTTGTCCAGTCCAATATAGGTTCTCCTCGTACTTATGTGTGGTTTTCAGGCTGCGAACATCGGCTTCTACAAGGGCAGGGTTAGCCAAAGTAAGCACGTATCTTCTCTGAGGACATGGTACATATCAATATAGCAGGGGAATAACGGAAAAGCTTGCCTTTACTTGCGATCAAGGCCTGGGTTCGCTGCATGAATGCAACCTGGGCCGAGTCCAATTTTGCCATGGACGCCACCTTGGGCGACTTCCAATCCAGCCGTAATGGTGCGGAGCCGTTACAGATAAAATGGAAGCGCGCGAGGATGCACTTGGCTGTGTGAAATGCCGCCTCAAGGAAGGGGATGCTAGAGTATTTGCTCTGAGCAAGCCAGCATTAGCACTGAATATGAGGTTGAATGGATAGCATGCGCAACTACTCACCCGCATTGTGTGTGTCCTCGCATGAACAACGGAATGCCTCGCTAGCCGCTCAATATGGTTCAAGATGATAAAGGACGAGAGATAGACCTCCCACCAAGCCTCGCGCTTGACGGGGGTAATTAGGCTCTCGAACTTTCGGATGACTTTTTCGCGTAGAGGCACGAGAACAGATCTGATTACGACCTGATCCAGCTGAGTATCCATGATGGGCGGAATCGGAATGCGTCCCTTGTGAGGACTGGTCGGATCAGTGATTGGAGAGACGCCGAGTGTGTCCGACCCGCACATCTCCCAAGGAATCTCGATCATGCGCGCAATGGCCCAAAGGTGGAGGCAATCAGCAACCAGAGAGTCCTATAATGGTAAGCACACATCCTGTCCACCCATGCATGGTAAAATGCCTGGCACTCACCGGATTTCGCCTCGCGTACTCCATTGCCGTAGACACCGTCATCCAAGCCAGTTCATCCTCAGTCTCAAGGGATTCGAGGTATGCCCATTTCGCAGAGTCAATGTATTGCCGGAAATGATAATATACCTCTTTCATGTTGGTTAAACAGAAATCTGGCATTCTTAATTCGTGTAACTTTCCCGAGTTTCGCCACTTATACGAAACGACATCGCCTTGTGACGGCACGAACTCGGACGCATAAACGGTTAGTTTGTGGCACCCAATATGCTGAGTAAGTGTCAATTCTCTCGGAGGGACGCCTGGCTTTGACAGATCTGCAAGGTCGTATGATTTCCCAAATCGCTCGCTGAAGAAGGGCTCGTTTCGCGCTGGCCCTGTTTAATACGATCAGCAAGTCATCAAGGCAAAAGCCATTATCGCTGGCGACACTAGAAGACATTGACCAATACTGCACCACGCCACAACATCGGGTGAAGGGAGGCATACCCGACCTGAAAAGCAGAATATCTGCTAAAGTCGTCTTGAAACAAGGATTTCGAGGGGCGTTTTTGTAAATCTTCTGCTTAATGCAGCGCGTACAACTGTCATAGGGACTTTCCACCAGGGCCAGGTCACACTATATAGTAGGTTAATAGTGGTCGGTTGAGGCAAAGAGCGAAAAGAAGATACCTGTCTTTTGGAGCTTTTGCACCTAGAACAAACGCCTTCCCTCCGTGCTATAGCGGTCTTCTGACGCTGTTCCTCGCTGACTATAGACCTTGTCTTGGTTGGTTGCCCAAACGTCATCATGGTTGCATGGAGCTCCCCGCGGTTATCGAGCACCTGGACCGCTCGGATAGCTCGTGAAGCTATACCCTGGGGTGGAAGTTCCTCAGGAGCCGGACGTTTCTTGGAAGATCTTGTGTCAGTATTGCTAGGGAGTTTATACTGAACAATAGCCAGCAGCGATGAATCTTGAGGCTGGTGGTGGTTCGATGCCTGCTGTGCTCTAGGTCTCGTGGGCCCTGAGATGGTACTGGTTCTGCGAGCTGGGACATTGGCGGGGACCGCCAAACCAGCCTTCTCAACCTGGAAATCAACGGCGCCGGGGGCGAGAGAATTGGGCAAGAGCGGGTAGTAGGTGCTAAGCCATGGGGCTATACCACCCTCGTTTGGAGATTGACTCAAGATGCTATCATCGGTGACGGTACTGAATGACTCCGGGGTTGTGATATGCCTGAAGGGAGATGACGCGATTGGAGGGTTCCCAAAGGAGGTTTCATTCAAACTCGGATTGAGTGGAGGCCACGGAGCGAAAAGATGTGCTGTTTGCGGTGACGCAGGGCATGGGACGGTATCCGGGAGCGCAAGCGTTGGTTGAGGTACAAAATTTAGCGGGTTGGTCGAAAGCTGTTGCGGTGAGCATCTTGCGGTTGAACTTGCGGGGTCGAGCGGCCTGTTTTGAGCGGCAACGGGCCCGGGAAGATAAGATACATTCCGGGAAGACAGAAGTTGCGTTGATAACAAGGTCGTCCAAGAATTAGTAGTGCGGTGTTGCCTGCTGGTTTTTTCGAATCGTTGGGCAATGTGAGAGAGAGCGTCTGGTCGCACGGCAGCGTGCTGCTGAAGAGTAACCGGAGCGGGCCGTTGCGAATCTGCAAGGGGGGAGATCGGGTCGATCCTGTACTGATCAAAGGGAACCGGGCAGACGGCTTGAAATCCGCAAGCCGGCGGGGTTACGACCTGGCCGGCCCCGGTGTTGGTGGCGGCATGGAGGGTCGACACCGGTTGGGAAGTGAAGTTAAATTCGATCGAGGTGCTGTCGGCAGAATCCAACAGCACGAGAGGCGTGGTGACGGCTTCTTCGTCAGACGGTAATTGGCCGCCAGATCCTGAATCGGAGAGATTCATGTCTGAGACTGCGTGGGTGTTGCCAACTCCGTATCAGAGTTTAGGACAAACAAATCATAAATGAATCTCGAGTTGCATCCGCGCTTTACTAACCGCATATCCGGACGGTCATATGTTTGCAGACGTCTGCGGTGAGTTTTGGCGGAATGCAAGAAGGCAGTGCAACAACCAGCTTGAGCCGCTGAGAAGGGGCGTTGGAGGCCGCGTTTGCCTACCCAATCATTGCGGCTTGCTTTTCGACACCGCATTACCTCTTTTTCTCACCGTGGTTCCAGTCTTGGGTTAGCGCCCTGCATCCAAGAAGCCAGGGCTGCTCGACTCCTGCTTCCAGAATCTAGCCCTTACATGCGCATCCAGGCCCTCGGAGCTGATCTCAAGAGTTTGCCCAACAGAGTCCTCTTAGTTTGGGGGCTGTTTTCCTAAGTATCAAAGCACAGCCCCTCCTAATCCGCAATCGGCTTGCACTGACGACACGCCAAATTCAGGGGCGACTGGCGTTTGCACCTTCCTGAAATGCCTCTGCTATTCCGTCACTACGCGGATCGTACGAATCGCGGCGAGCCCGAAACGTTTCACACCATGACGGCGTCACGCATAAGCACATTTTCTTCGCACTGCATATTCAAGGGACACAAGCTAACCGAGGGTAGATGAGTTTCCACGTCCTTTCATTGCCATAAGGCTCTTTCTCTGTCCGCCTCCGTCTCTCGAGACTTCCCACCCTCTCTAGGTGCTAAGCTCGCCCCATCGCCTGAGAACTGGAGATTCTAGTCAGCCTCATTTGTTTGCCTCACCATTCTTCTGCAATGAAACCCCGATTAGGAGTTCCTGCCGACATTGAAGCGGTCACCCACGTCATCATCAATACGATGCCGCTAGACCCGCAATGGGACTATCGTTTCCCTTACCGACACCAATATCCGGAAGACCATTACAAGTACACGAGAATGCTCATCGAGTATTTTCTTGATCCGTTGTACGATGACTGGTTGGTTATGGTCGTCGAGGACAGTCTCGAACCCGGTGGCCCGCGTGAGGTGGTCGGATTTGGCGTTTGGGATGTCTCTTACCTCAACAAACGGCGGTATGGCCCGGGCTATAAGACACAGGACCGCAAGTTTATGCCCATAGCTGCCACGCCCGGCTCGCACCAGTAAAACCCGCTAACATTACAACAGCGGTGACTGAGGTAGAAGAGCGGGGAGGCAAGACCCGCAGGGATGCCAACCACGATCATTTCAACGAGTTCTGGAAAGGCCAAATCAGGGCATGCAAGAGATTCTTTGGCTCTGTCGGCCCTGAGCAGATCCATCTTCAGATTCTGGCTACCCTTCCCGAATTCCAGCGTCGCGGCCACGGATCATCGCTCTGCAGGTGGGCGATGGAGCTCGTAAAACGAGAGTCCCTCAACGACATGTCGGTCATGGCTAGCCCAATGGGGTACGAACTCTATACGTGGCTGGGATTTGAACGAATTGGAACATTTTACATTCAGGTTCCGGGTGAGGACGAGAGGTTAGTGCTCCAGGCAATGATGTACCAGCCACAGAAGCTACGCATAGCGGCGCCATTGAAGAATGCCGATGGCGGTTGGATCGTCATCTAGCATATGATAGTGGGGTTCTAGTTCTATTTCTCTCTTCTCTTTCGTTAGTGATTTTTTTTCCCTGTTGGATTTTCCTTCTCTTTATGAGAACCGCGATTACTCTCAATCATTTTATAAAATCCTTATGTCTTTTGTTACCGGGGGAGGTGATAGTCACTGGGCGACAAACGACTCGAGATTCAGCGCCCCGATTGCGGTGAGAGCACATGCCACAGATGTGCAATTGCCCACTAAAATTTCTGAGATTCAAAAACTAGATTCGTTACCGAGAGCGAGGCCACGCAGGGCGGCGACGCACAGCAATCTGAGGCCCAGCATTTGCCATTTTACAGTTAAGTTAGATTGTTGGAGGCGTCACCAAGATATTAGAATACCATTCCTGCAACCGAGACAAAACCATTTGGTAAGGCAACCAATAGCATCTTGTACAGTGTTTTAGTATCGTGTAATTGATGGTATCTCGGATCATCACTCCACCGGGGCCACGGGCTGTTAGACTTAGGTGAAACTCGGACCTACAACCAGGCGTGCCAGGGTCCGAGGTTAGCTCCGGGAATTAACCTGACACGGCGGGTCCCAGAACCTTAGCTCCCGTTAAATCGGGACCGGCTGGCCGGAGACAGTGGGGCCAGGTGGGGTCCGGTGGCTCGACCCATCACTTCATCAACCTCATCGCGGTTCAATAGAACGACAGTGAACCATCATCGATTCCAGCGAAGCATGGCGTAACATTTTAGCCAGCATCTATCGACATTGCGATTCTTCCTTCACACTGGAGGGGTGGGGTTGTCATTGGCATCCTCTGTGTCTCTCGTCTCAAAATCAGGAATCGCGCCGACCTCTCCGCTGAAGGCCGTTCAGCTAATGTGTCGATAACCCACGATAAAACGCGCTGTGGTGTACCGCGACGGCCATTTCTTCTTCTTCTTCTTCTTCTTTTTTTTTTAAAAAAAAAAGGGGGGGGAACCTCCTGTACTCTTTAACCTCTCAACTTATCCTCCGCGATCTCCTCCATTAATCATCCCACTTCAGCCATGATGGACTCACATCCAACACTCGACACCCTACCAAACGAGGTTCGTCGCCACCCTTTCCCTCCCTCATATCAGAAAACCTCACTGACCTTTCCTAACCCACTAGCTCCTCCTCTCAATTATTTCCCTTCTACCTACTACGGCGCTCCTCCCGCTTGCCGCCGTCAGTCACCGGATCCACGCGGTGACGCTGCGTGTCCTGCAGCAGCGCCTGGCCCGCGCCGTCTCGGAGCCGGACCGTCGCCTCATGCTTGAGTGCTACCACCCGACCGAGAAGCTGTACACGCCCTACCTATATTGCGACTACCTCCACACCGACCCCTTTGCCGTCCCCGGCGAGGACAACGGGAAGTGCTTGGGGGAAGCATATTCGCACTTCCGGCCCGTGGAGAATGACGAGGATCGATCGCCGGGGGGGGCGGCGCGCAGGAGAAACACGAGGTTTGCAAGGAGACTGGACGTTGATAACGGTGGTGATGCTGGTGATCAGAAAGAGGAGCACCGGCCGCCACCCTGGATCGACTTGTACCTCGATGGGGACGAGTCATTCTCCCAGCTGTGTACCATCACCAACCTCGTCCGGCTCGGGCCCAAGCCGGGCCTGTTCCTCAGCCACGTCAACGTCGGTGAGGGCGTGGTGCGCGTGTGGCGGGACTGGCTGGGCGCTAGGGCGCAGGCTGCGGTGGCAGCAACGGCGGCTGCTGGCGGGGGAGAAGAAGCTGCCGTTAGCAGTTCTGAAGAGGAGGCAGTGGTGCTTTGGGCCGACCCGGACCGCGACGTCGGCGTGCGGTTCCGCGTGACGGAGAAAGACATCCGCGGGCAGCACCCCGTGCTCGTGGCGAGCGACGAGCAGCTGCCCGTGGCATATCGCCTCGAGTTTGAGGAGCTGCTGGTGAAGAGCACCACGCTACTCATCATGGTGGAGAAGTCAGAAGTTCAGCAGGTTGCCACCGAAGGTAAAGCCATTGTGCTTGCCTCGTTCTGAAGGGCACGGCTTCATCCCCGTCCCTCCTTGGATGGGAAGGGATGCGGCAAAACGCAAAAACGGGACCAGACTATCCATTCGGCGGTTCGTTCAAGCCGAGGCGATCATTGTTGCCGCGTTGTTGCCCGTTTGTTGAAACTGAAGGCCAGAGAAACGACGTTTCGGCATCTTTCTGCTCTGGATCGCACCCCATGAGCCGCTCCTATTTTTACCAAATCTCCGTTCAACATGGTAACTAACCTCCGATACGTTCTCTGCGACCCGGACTCGAAACAGATGAGAAAAGGCCTAGGAGCTAGGAAGCAAGGCCGGGAAGCCACATCTCAGAACCAGAAAAGGGAGTCAACGCAAATGCGCCGCTCCGGTATTGAATACCTTACTCAGCCTCCATACCCTAGGTGAAAACGAATTCTAATTCCAGATCGCGATGGTCTGCATCACACTTCAACCATTGAATCTTTCTCTTAACGAAGCCGCGCGTTGGTCCTTTCGGATCCCAATAGAGGGCGGCTCTCAACGCGGTTGGTGACCCTTGTTTCCGCAGAAGAGACCGGTGTTGCCGCGACCATGAACACAAGACTATCTGACACTCGTATACTGTAGTTCCTCGTTGAGCTTGGTATGCTTACGGAGCAATATTCGGCAACTTGAGAGAGGACGAAACGAACACTTGCGGGGAATCGAGAACGGGATGTTTCACAATATTGCGAGTCGAGATGGCGGAGAGAACAGCACTGTACACCAAAGTATACACGGCAAAATTGGATATGTAGAGTGTCAGCTATCATTTCATACTGATAGAATGGTGATTCAAGATCACGGGCATTGTCTCTAGATTTGGGTTCGAGACCGAAGTTCATGCGGCGAAGGGTGGTGCCGGTGGCAGCGTTGCCTGATCGCCCCGCTACCAATACCTGGGGCGCTAGACACCATTATGCGTTTCTGGGCAGCGTCCCCATAACCTGGTCAGCGAGTTGAAGGTCGGAACCACGGGCAAAGAATTACTGGTCTGCCATAAAGAGACGGCCGAACTCCGAAACAACTTACAGACTGAATCCTTGTAAGAGACAACAGTGTATGGTGCCGCAGCGAGACAAACGGAGAGATCGTTTGCATCTCGAGTTGGCCGAACTCTATTCAAGTTGCAACGCGGCTTGTTTTTCTTGCATGAAAAGAAGCATTGACAGGTGAGTGGATTCAATGTCTGGCATCGGAGAGTCGAGAGGGCGATCTTGGCGAGCACTTGTGTTGCGCCCGGGCCCCCCGCCTTGTTGCGCCCTCGATGTTAAAGACGAAGCCCGTTTCGGCGGCCTGTAACAAAGGCTTTTGACGCATCAGGAACAGCTTCTCCGCGACCGGCATCCCGATTCCTGTTTCTTGCACATTCATCAAAACCCGCAACATCGGACGGACGCTAGCAAAGGCCAAGGCAGTTAGCGAGCTGCAACCCATTAACGCAGCTGCAGCCCATTAAACTTGGTCCGCGATGCCTCGTTCGGCCACAAGATCAGGGAACATGCATATAACATCAGGTAGGTAGCGGTTGGAAAAAGACGATGATGAAAAAGTTACAAACCAGCGGTTTGTAGAGCGAAACATCCATCGTAAAGTTTCAACCTGCTTTTTCTGGTCGCCAACTCAACCGTTGAATGCTGCTACCAGGGTGAGACCCACTATCTTCCCTTCTTGCCGTTCCTAGTGGGCCCCTGGCCCTTCTATTCCAAAGCTCCCAGCCCTACAAGTAATATTACGAACGATTCGGGTGTGAATTGAGGCAATCGCTGCGTGGTCTCGGCACAGCCAACTTGCCAAACTCGACATTCGAAACCAGAAATTTGCCAACGTCCATCGAAAGATGTTAAATTCTCCCATCCTTGTAAGTCTGGAATCACGGCCGTCGATGCCACAGCATCTTGCATTCTTTGTGCTGGGGTATGCAAGCACTCCCCTGTGCGTCACCTCGAGTTTCAGCCTCTTGCTGCCCCTTGACCCTCGCTTCCCTTGCGCGGCCGTTGAGAGCCTGGAAGATAAGAGAGCCAGGTCAGAGCGGGCCTGATCACCGTACCATGCAACCGGGACTTAGACCACCACACACACGTGTTGTGGACCGTGGATGCAACTTCAACGCCGACGCCGCTGAATCCGAGTGGCCAGCAGTTGCTAGGGTTGCGAGATGTGGCTGCGGACGCATGAGGGACGTGACGCGATGGCTTTCGGGTACACAGAGATCCTGCTCTCCTGCTTCATGCCCATGCATATCCAAACTGTCAATCACGTTTCTCGCGGCGGGTGACGCAACCGTTGCTCACGGCGTATCACTGTAAAAAAAAACAAAAGGTTACAGCCTACATCGTGGATATGATCCACCATCGTTACCCTATAGGCGAGTGACTGTTTCTTGATCTGTGCCTCGAACTACAGGTCGACCATGCAAGGGTGTTTCGCTGAAGTGCACAGGGCCACATAGCATCCCACCATCACAGGACATCGCTCGAGCATCTAAGGTCCGGCCTATGCTTGTCCTTGAGTCTCCCTGTCTTAGCCCCCCCCCCCCACAGCTGCAGTGCAGCCGGTCTCTTTTATGTTGATCTATACTCGTGCCCTCGCCCCTCTCTTCTAGTCCCTCGCCAGGGCCCCAATTATCCTTCGTCTCGTCTGCAGGACAGCCACGACAAATGCCATTCGCTTGCCGGGTCACATCTCCTCTGTGAGCTGAGATGTCTTCGATCATTATTATGAACGCCGTCGGGATGGGCACCGATATGGATAAGGAATCTAGGGTCGAGAAGCCTTCGCTGGACCAGGGCAAAGACGTGAATGAGATTAGAGGAGGGCTACGGATGACAGTTCCGCCAACACCTCCAGCAAAAGACCTGCCTCCGTCACCACCGCAAACGAAGCTGGATCTACGGAGTGCTGCCGCCAGTCCCTATGAACCACCCAACAGGCCACTCCCACCGAGGCCCGTGAAGGTATCGGAGAGCCCGAAGATTCCCCAGCCATCAAGACCACCGCCATTTCGGCCACAAGCGCCGTTGGGTATGAATCCGCCAACGAGACCCGGGACCGCCGCTAGTGGAAGGTCAGGGTCAACAGCAGCGTCTTCCAGATTCCCCGTCACAACAACACCAATCTCTTGGACGTCAACTATTTCTAAAAGACCTCTCAAGTATGCCCAAGGGAAATACGGCCGGGTTGAGCTGGTTCCACAGCCGAGTGATGACTCGGATGATCCTCTGGTATGTCGACACTGAAAAGCCTATTTCAGGGCCTCATGAGGCTAACGCCCTACAGAACTGGCCTTCGTGGAGGAAAGAGGTTCACTTTTACTCTCTCTTAATGCTTGTTTCTATAACCGGTGTGACCAAAACCATGTTCATGACCGTCAATGCTCAGGTCGCCGAGGCCTTCCTTGTTTCTTACACCGCCGTTGCCGCCTTAACTGGCATTCCACTCGTTCTTTCAGCTCTTACCGGTCTGATTTGCCTTGTGGCTTCGAGGATATGCGGGAAGCGGCCGCTGTACCTGGTCTCGCTGTTGTTTGTGTTCATTGGCACAGTCTGGAGTACCAATGTTGCCAGCAGTTATGCTCAGTGCATGGCTGCCAGGATTTTTCAGGGGCTAGGATGGGGTGCTTTCGATACGCTCATTCTGGGGTCGATCCAGGACACTTATTTTGTAAGATGACACAACCCTTTCACTTGACCCAAGCTCCATCGCTGACCGCTTAGGAACATGAGCGGGGAACCCGCATTGCCATCCATTCTATTGTCGCGACAGCGACAACCTGGGGTCCTCCCTTACTTGGCGGCGTTACTTCCCAAGGTCCCACCGGCTTTAGCTTGCAGCCCACGATCCTGAGCGCCTTCTTTGTGGTCGCGGTTCCCGCCATTGCACTTGGGGTCCCAGAAACCACCTTTGACCGAACTCTCTCGTCTGTTCAGACACCCGCAACAGCCGACAGCCAGTTCAAGACCTTTAGGCCCCTGACACCACGCCGCCTCTTTTCCGTCGAGACAATCAGCGAATACATCGTCAAGCTGAAGCCATTCGCCTACAGCAGCAAAGCTGATCTCACCATCCTCCTTCAAGCCCCCCGCGCCTTCATCACCCCGACGACGGCCCTCCTTGCACTCGTTTCTCTCCTCCCGTACGCGTCTCTCTGGGGTCTGGTTTCTTCCATCTCCCTCCTCTTTTACCCCCTTCCCTTCATGCTGTCACCAGCTACCATTGGAGCCCTCTTCCTTGCTCCCTTCCTTCTCTCCTGCGCTGCAACCGCGGCCCCGGCCTTTTTCCCGCGCTGGCAGACCCGTTTCACATCGAGAACCCACATGCTCGCCCTCGCAGCAGCATCTGGCCTCGCTCTGACCGGCCTTCTCACTATTGGTCTACACCTTAACGACGCCATGACCCCTCCGGAAGCCTCTTCCACCGCCCCCTCAAGCGTCATGAACGACAACCCGACCCAACAATCACGTCCCACCGCCGCCGTGGCGACGTCGGTGTTTGCCCTTTCGTATCTGGGCCCGCGCGCCAACCTGCCCGCCTGCTCCTTCGCTCTCGGCCTCGTCGCCGCTGCCGCTGCCCTTCTCCGTGCCACCGCGTCGCCCCTAATTCGCGCTAGCACCTCCTTCACTGCGGCCAACCTCGCTGTCGCCACCCGCAACACGGCTGACATGGCCGCCGGGGTCGCCTGCTGGCATGCCCTAGCCGCTGGCGTCTTTGTCATCGGCGCTCCCAACGCTGTCTGGTGGTGGGACGGCCTCAGACAGTTCTGCATAGGCGTCGGCGTCGCGCAGGCTGTTGTGGTCGCCGGAGTGGGCGCGATCTGGTGGTTCCTGGGAGAGAGAATCAGGAGGTGGGATGGTACGCTCATGGGGTTGGTTGATCTCGAGGGTTTGAGGAAGACAGGGAGCTTTTTCGATTTAGATTAGCCTCGCTGAAAATGGAAAAGTGGGTGAGATTGGCTCATTTCTGGCGTTTTGTGGGAAAGGGAAGAAGGTGGGTGTACACGGGCGTGTTGGATGTCTTCATTGTTTCTTTTGCCTTCTGATGACCTCTTTTCAAGGAAAGATGGTGGACGACAGGTTTCTGTGTGATAGGGTTGGTGGGAATGGTCGGCTAACTGAGGATGGGTAAAAGGCTGGACATATGCGTTGGGAAGATGATTAACTATATGATACCATTAGCAATATACGTTCTCTTGTATGAATAGTGAGAATCACTTCCAGCTTCCTGGACAACTTGTGGACATTTATATCAACTGAATTCTTCATTATGCCCATGCCCCCCTTATCCCCCAGCAGCCCAAGTTCTTGCCATAGTCACCCAATTTCCCGTTCAGCCTGCTTGATTTCCGTTGTCGCGGAAGCTCGGCGGCTGAATGAGATCGAATATGACAGGCTTCTGGAAGCTGCCTTCTGCTTCAGCTCGCCGTGACTATAGATCCTAGCCGTGTGCCGTGTCGATCAGACATGCATGGCGGCCGACAGACATCGGACAATTTGAGATACAAAGAGGGATGGATTTAAGGTGAGAGTAATGAGAGAGAGCGAGGCACACACATACACACATCACGCGTCCGTATCTTCCGTATCTGAGCAGCAGGCATGCAGAGTAGCACTGTACGCGCAGCAATGGCGATGATAGACAAGTGCAACGTCAGTGAATCAGTACTAATACGCGCTTGTTGAGATATGCTGCCAACCTTGCTGAATACATCGCTATGTAATTCCAATGTACGCCGACCGAGTATGTGTGAGAGATAAGGCCAAGATCTCGTCCTCGTTTCTTCCGCATAGCCAAATTTAACCCTTTTCCTGTCGGTGTTTCCCTTTTAAACCTCGCTCGCTAATCACTTGCCTTAAAACGAAAATAGCAAGAATGCTACTCATCAGACCTCAAGATGTGCAAAGAAAAAAGCGCTAAATTGACGAAGGGCGTTATCAATCTCATGGGAGAAGCCGTTAGCTCCGCTCGGTAACCGTCCACCGCCGTTTGAAGCCACTGAAATCACGGAAGCGGTCAGCATCGTCAGGCGGTTGTGGGGCGCCCCAGAGCCCGCTGGTGCCTGCGCCGACTGGCTCCGATTCGGGGTTTGTGTCGATTGACAATCCACTCGACCCTTGGCCATTGCTTGCTAGGGGGCTGGGCTTGCTCGCGGGGGTCGGAGTGGGAGTCGAGGTGCCGGTGCCGGTGCCGGTACCGGCATCCGGTTTTGTATAGCCGCCGAAGTTCAATACAGGAATGTCGTCGTCCTCTTCGTCCTCCACCATGGGGGACCAGAGGCCGCTGCGACTGCTACTGCCGGTGCGTCCCAAGTTCGATGGCCGCGTCGCTGAAAAGGACGTCACCCCGCTGCCGACCGTGATCCCGCCGGTGCTGACGGCGAAGTTGAGCCGCGGCACAGGTGAGTCATTGCTCGAACTTTTACGGAACCCGTCCCAGGTTTTGCTGGCGGAAGGGCTCCTGCTGCCACTATCGTTCCACGAAAAGCCATTACCTGATGTGGAGAAAGACGAGTGGCGTGTTCGGATGCCATTCATTGAGCCAGCCATGGCAGAAGTCCTTGCAATCGTCGGAGTTGTGGCGGGGGACCGTAGGTGGTCAGTATTGGCGAACAACTGGAGATCATACAACTCGTGGACGGCCAGGGGTTTCCTTGGTTCCCCCAGGCTGCTTGGGCCATCTGTACTGGGTTTGCGAACAGCCATCGTGAGGGAGGCCATGCCTACGTCCATCAGTACGGGCTGATGGGTGATGGCTCCGATCAACGCGTTGCACCCGGCCCCATGGGAGACGAGAATGACGATAGCTTCCGTCTCCACATCCTCTCCACCATCCGCGGGGTTGTCGGCGTGCGCGGCCATCACATTTCGGGTAACCGGCTGGGTTGGATTCTCTGTCGTCGAGTACCAGTCCACCAGACTTTGCAGGCCGGCACGGAACCGCTTGTGCATGGAGGCCCATTCTTCCGGAAAGGTCCCGCCATCACCCCAATCCAGGAGGCTCCGCGTGGAATGCCATTGATAGTCAATGATGGCGCAGGCGTCCCGAGCATGCGAGACGTAACCCAATGGGATTGTGTTGTTGTTACTAATGGCGTAATGAGGAACAGGCGACACATAGCCGCCCGGTCCAGGCTGCGCTTGTTGCTGAGTTCGGCCACTCGTGTCCCCACTAGTCAAAGGGGAGTTAGCCAGGTCCGCCACGGGCCCAAACCCATTGAATGGGCTCCCGTTGGCCGGAGCACTGGAACGTTCCCGAGATAGCGGACTCCAGAGTTGCCCCTGAGAACTGGAGTGGGTGTGTGAAACAAAGCTTGGGAAGTGTGTGTAGTCTTCGCGGCGGAGGAGGTCGGCCTTGGCGCTCGCTAGCATCATTACTGACTCGGGTGGCGGGGTGATGAACTCGAAATAGCTCGGCGAGAGCCATTCTCCGAGGAAGGCATCCAAACGGAGGACGGATTTCCGTATCTTATTATTAGCACCACCAGCGGAGCCAGGCGTGGTCGTATCTCGCAGCTTCGTCACAACAGTTGGCCTGGA
Source organism: Corynascus novoguineensis (assembly GCA_033296725.1). Classification (NCBI taxonomy): domain Eukaryota; kingdom Fungi; phylum Ascomycota; class Sordariomycetes; order Sordariales; family Chaetomiaceae; genus Corynascus; species Corynascus novoguineensis. Next base: position 311,463 of record MU857606.1, read on the forward strand.
CTCGCTTCCCGGTGTGGAGGTAGGATTAGAGGGCGCATCTTGGGTGCCGTGAGTCTCGAAGGGAGTCGAATCCTGGGCAAGGCCTGCGCTGATGGCAATCGAGGTCTGGATGCATCGAAGGAATGGCGAGCTGTGGAGGACGACTTCATATCTCTTGCGCTTCCGTCTGCCAGGCTGATCAGACGCTCCATTGTTGTGGCTCGCGCTACGCTCATCTTCTTGGATTCTCTCCTGGATTATCGAAGCTATTCGGATTCCCAAGCTCTTCGCCTGCTGCCAGCCGCTGTAAGTCAAAGGAGGGTCGTATGGGGTCGGAGAGGTGAGATGCCATTGCTTGTCGGCGGCGTCGAGTCGGTAACCATGTCTGCGGGCTTGTCAGCACTCTGTGCTTCAATCCAAAGTCAATTAGGAGGAAAGAAGGGATGCTCTCGGCGATGCAGGAGTCGCTCACCTGACAACGAACAGGTACGCCGGCGGGCGTCCCATTGCAGCTTCCTCCCAGTTGTGGTTGTTCGAAAGTGAAGCCCGAGGGGAAAATAGGCAGGAGTTTGCTTTTCAGTTATCGTGCGTGGAGCTTCGATTCCAAGTATGTTTCAAGCTCTTGAAAGTTACACCAAAGAGGCGGAGCGGGTTGGGTGACGACGACCTGGCGTTATCGATTGCGTCTCAGCAAGCCGGAAAGGGAAGTCTGGCGAGAAAGAAAAGGGAACCGGAAGCAGCAATTTTGGATGACGCACACGTACAGAGTAAACAGGCTTGTTACGGGTCAAAGTAGGCAGTTCATCCGGATCATTAGGTCACGCGCCAGCCCCTCAAAGCTTGGAGCGCATATCTGATTCTGCGCGGTCGGCTGGTGACAAACGCGGTCCTGGGACGGAACGTATGGCTACTCCGCACCTGAATTAGCTGATGCAGGGTACTCGCACGCGAACTTGCACGGAGATATGCTAGCGTGACGAGGGGGCGGCTGCAGTTGCAGATTGACAGGGTCGGCGGTCGGCAAGGTGGGGCTTTCCCCAGGTTGTCGGTGTCCTTGTTCTTGAGCGATACTAACGAACTGCGGATTCGTACTCGCTCAATTTCCTCTTCCCTATCCCCAGGTCAACGCTCTCGTTGAACGTTCTTTTCTTGTCTTATAATTTTTTAATCCTTTTTGATAGATCCAGCAGAATTGCCCCTTTACGCTAACGCTGGGCTTCCTGTATACACAGTAGCACTGGCTTAGTGATGTTCTATGTGGACAGGAATCTTGAGTGTGGATCCTCGATCGAGGATCGGGTGATGCGCTCTCTCATGCTGCAAAGCCCTCTTGCAAGATTGCGAATCACGTATACACCATATAATAGACACACTATTTTTACAGTTCACCTTTTTCAAGTTCCCTATTCTCGTAAAATTTCGTTGTATTGGCTTGTTTTCGCGGTCCCGCGGCATCTAGTTTTGTGATGTTCAGCGAAAGGTTGACAAATCACATGCTCAGCCCAAGGCATCGAAGCTCTGCATCGCAAACAAGTTACGGTTTTTTTAGTGGACGTCAATTTGACGGAGAGCGGGGTGCCATGTCAAAAGGTCCGACCCACAAACGACGTGACTGCCCAGGCATCGCTTACGTAACCACTTTATCTCTGGAGCTGCAACTCCTGGATCCCGTTCCTGGGTCCCCTTGCGCGGGCATCTGCCGATTACAAACAGCATCACGAACCAACAACCAAACCGATGGATGGCGGTGGGCGAAGGCGCATTTGTTGATTACATACCCTCGTGACAAGTAAGATGAGGTTCTCAGGCTTCTCTGGCCTACCGGCACTGCTCGCCGCGGCGCTCTTGTCAACAGCGACTCTTGTCGGCGCCGAACATACCAACAATTGGGCAGTGCTCGTGTGCACCTCGCGCTTCTGGTTCAACTACCGGCACCTGGCAAATGTTCTGTCCATGTACCGCACCGTAAAGCGGCTCGGAATTCCTGACTCGCAAATCATCCTCATGCTCCCCGATGACATGGCCTGCAACCCGCGCAATGCCTTCCCAGGAACTGTCTACTCCAACGCCGATCGCGCCGTCGACTTGTATGGCGACAATATTGAGGTGGACTACCGGGGTTACGAGGTCACCGTGGAGAATTTCATCCGGCTGCTGACCGACCGCGTCGGAGAGGAGATGCCGCGCAGCAAACGGCTGTTGACGGACGACAGGAGCAATATCCTCGTATACATGACGGGCCATGGAGGGAATGAGTTTCTCAAGTTCCAGGACGCCGAGGAAATCGGTGCCTTTGACCTTGCCGACGCTTTTGAGCAGATGTGGGAGAAGAAGAGGTGAGTGCTCGGCGTTTGCCTGCTCCGAACCGTCCGCCAGCTAACGCCAGGCAGATACAACGAGATTCTCTTCATGATCGACACATGTCAGGCCAACACAATGTACAGCAAGCTCTACTCTCCCAACATCATTGCGACGGGCTCCTCCGAACTCGATCAATCGTCTTATTCGCACCATGCCGACAACGACATTGGCGTGGCCGTCATCGATCGTTATACATACTACAACCTCGAGTTTCTCGAGACGGAGGTGCGGGACACGAGCAGCAAGAAGACAGTTGGCGACCTGTTTGACAGTTACACCTTCGAAAAGATCCACTCAAACGCGGGAGTCCGCTACGACTTGTTCCCCGGTGGCGAGGAAGCGGCACGCAAGAGATTGGTCACAGATTTCTTTGGAAACGTACAGAACGTTGAGATTGACAGCGCCAAGAATACAACGGCCCTAGAGGAAGAGCTTCTTTCCCTCAGCAGAACCATCGCGGCCTTACATCGAAAGGCAGACGAGGAAGAGGCTGCGCTGAAGAAGAATGCCACAGCGGGAGCTGAGAGGACGGTAGTCCGGCAAAAGAAGGCACAACTTGCCAAGCCACTGACCGACGAGAACTGGTGGACCAGGAAGATCTTTGGAGCTGCCGCGGTAGCGGGATGTACACTAATATGGGGCCTCAGTTCGTTCCTAGAAGGGCAAGGGAGGTAACTAGCGGTTAGTTCTTGGTATTTTTGCTTTATCGAATACACGAACAATTCCTGTAATGTGTCTCGACGCAACGTTTCGCCTGGGGTGTACAGGTATCAATTCAAATGTTGGCCACAACAAAGCATTACTGTATTAGGGATTCTTTAATCTACACCAACCCATTTTGATATGGCGGCCAGAGTACAATGCCTCGTGTTGCCATTCCTGCCATGGAGTTTACGTTTGCTCCCCTGAAATAGTTCTTTCCTTGTGGAAGCTACTGGGGTAACGTTGGAATTCCTCAACTCTTTCAAATTCAATCCAGTGTCAAAATCGGCCACAAAACACTCGTAAAAGTTGTCTCTGAACCCAACCTCATTGACCAGAATTCCCAAGGTTGCCCTGCTGGGTGCAGAGCGGGTTGACTCAAGGTTGGGGGTTAGGGTTATAGTAGGTCGAGGTTCTCGACTTAGTCGCTGTGGAACTTGCTCTTTCTTTTCAACGCCAGCAACCTGCGATTGCAATGCAAAACTAAACTTCTTGCGCCAAAAATGCGCAAAATTCAGATTGATCACCACAGTACAATATCGCTAATTGCGCACGGTAACTACCCTTCACCATGAGCAAAGTTGCCTCCAAACCCAATAAGCAGAGGGTGAGTGTCCTATCATCGTTCCAGATGAGCAGCCCAGATATCCGAACCATCGCAGCACCGCAGTCCTCCATATTTAGAGCAGAAAGCGAGTTTATTACCCTGAAATGGAGAGTTTTATTACTCTATAGCACCTGTCAATGGATCGGCTCTAAGAGATTCTCTTTCGGTTATGTTCTTCTCAGCCCAACGCATTAGTGACCATGACATAACTCGTTCTGTTGAAGGCGCCAACCACTAACTGTGGGCTGCAAGTTTTTACCACTCCGGGAAATTACTGTCAACTCGCGCCCACTCGTCAAGCGGGCCATTCAATTCTCGTGCGACGGTGACTTAGCTGTCACTGCAGACGACTCTGTCCATGTCTTCGTCCCGGAGTTTCCCGACTTCTCCAACCGTCGGGAGAGACTGAAGGCCAAGCAGAATGGTCAACACGGGACCAGCTGCAACTACCCCTGGCCAACTGACCATGATGTGTCAGATGACGATGACGATTATGATGGTGGCCAAAGGAATTTCAACCACCAGTCCATCAGAGCGCAGTACTCTGAGGGCAGCAAGCATATGCCTGTCTCCTTCCCACCCCTCGATCCCCGCGTTAACCGTGAGCTCTTCGTCGCCCAGAAGCTTCCCTTCCCATATGAAGGCGCCGTCGATACCGACGGCCAGGACGCCGACAGCAACGAGGACTCAGACGGCTCCGATGAGGCCTACGACTCACAAGAAGACGACGACCAGGGCACCGGCTTGGGGTTCAACCGGCCTTACGGCGCAGGTTATGGACCTATTACTGGCGTCGGTAGCAGCATGAACCATGTCGTGGCGATTGGCTGGTCTCCGTCCGGGCTGGGAGTTAACCGCCGCCCCATCCTGGGTGTTCTGACAGGCTCAGGAATGCTCACAATGTTTGGAGACGGTGGTGAGTTCACCAATATTCTACCGCGCGCCAACGAAGGCATGCTCCAACGTCGCGAGCTCAACTCCTGGATTGTCCTCTGGGGGGTGGGCGAGCGATTGATCGTTCCCGGCCAGCAGACCGAGGTCAGCGAGTACCTGCGTAGCTTTGCATGGGCTCGCGAAATCGCGCCCGGGCAGGCCCTACTTGCGACGATTAATGATCTCAATGAGGTCGCAATCATCAGCGTCCAGTGTGTATTTGCGACGGACGAGGAAAGAGACCAGGGCGACCGCGCATTTAGGGCAGAGCCACGAGAAAGCGTCGTTTGGTTGGTGCGAGAGATTTCACGCTTCAAAGCTGAAGGACCCCATAAAGATACCAACGTAAGCTGTTTCCCAACAGTTGCCCCTGAGTCCCTTTTCGTAACTCACACTCACATTAGCGACTAGACCCGGACTGGGTCCCCTTCGGCACTTCGTTTGGTCTCAAATGGGGCCCTTGGCTGCGGACTGGAGGCTACCTCACCTGCGTCCTGTCCTTTATGGACCGCGGCTACGTTGGATTCCGGAGAATCACACTCAAGGACTCATGGACCAGAGGCGACTCTCCAACCCTGGATGTTGGGAGCGACGACATCCATGGGATGTGCGTGCACTTGTCAGCAGACGCGTTTGTCGAGTTTGAGGACGCTGTAGGCCGAACCCGTGTTATCGGATCATCCTAGCCGTCTCACTAACACCATCAGATTTGGTCTCGAGGTCCTGACAGCTTCTGTCGAGGGCTGATTGCCACAGGGTTCGACCTGAAACAATTCGATATCACGCTTACTGGAGAATCGGACTACCGCGTGGTCAAGCACAGCGCCTGGGATTGCCAGACCGTTTACCGAGAGGTTGCAGAACACGGTTCTCAAAATCCCATTGCCGGTAAGGTTTTTCTCCGATATTTCTGTGCCCTGCAACACCTAACTCATATATTCAGACGTCGTTATCCATCCTCCCGATCCTGCCAATCCAACACCTACTCCTCTTTACACACTCATCCGTATGTCGGCTACTGCCACGACTCATGACTGGTACCAAACCAATGTTCCTACCCCCAACGAGACTGCATCGGATCCGCGGCCGCAATGGGTCCGAACCATCGCGCAGAAGCTAGAAGTCCAGGTTCCGGTTGACATGCACCTCACACGTAACTACGATGACAGTGGGTCGGAAGGGTCTGGATCGGGATCTGAGGATGAAGATGCCGAGCTGGACCTGGATGGAGATGTCGACTCTGTCGCGGATGAGGCAGAGACCAACGGCGGCGCCGAGGCTATGCTTCTTGAAACTCCCGAAATACACCCTCACCGCTACCGCCTGCACGGCCTAACGCTCTCTCCCGGTGGCGGAGTTGCCGCAGTCCTAGCAAGCACCCATAGTACACAACGGCCTGAACGGGGCGGCTGGCATACCGTAAGGTCGAGTATTCTGTTCGGCTACAAACCGCGACGTAAGCGACAACCGCATCGCGTGACTCACGCGGAGCAGCACGGCCATGGTCTCCCCATCGACCCGCAGGTCATGGGCATGACCAACAACACTTCCACAAAGGAAAACGCTCATTACGGCGGCCTCACAACCGAGGCGAAAGTCTTCGAATACCTCTACGGCGGCGGCCCCGAAGTGCCAGGCGTGCATTACCCTACTTCTACCGCCGCCAGCGACCCCATAGCTGGAGACGACCTCCGTAACCTCTTCGCCCCCGCGCTAGCCACCCAAAAGTGCGACCTCTGCGGTGCCGCCATGGACGTCCGCAAGGGGCCGCTCAGCGGATGCCGGAACGGACATTTCTTCGGGACGTGTGCCACCTCCGGGCTGGCGGTGCAGACCCCCGGGGCAACCCGCAGCTGCGGCGCGTGCGGGCTCCGCACGATGAGGGCCGAAGTGCTCTTGGCCAAGATACCGAAGCAAGATGGGGCCAGACGGGAGGGGGTAAGGAGGTTCCTGGGCGAGGGTGTCTGTGGGGCTTGCGGTGGGAAGTTTCTGAGTTGAGCTGCTATCTGTTCGCTTTGGCATGGGAAAGTGGAAGAACCAGTCACGGATCCCCGTCGGCATTGACTTCGTTGAGGTGCCAGCCAGCTCGGAGTCCAAGCAAAATAACTCCTGATATCCTTTATCCTCAATGTACTAACCAGTGGATTTGTGGTACTTTTCGAGTAGGCGCAGCACTTAAGCAGCATAACCACCAAAAAGTGAATCCATGGGAATCTAATGCTGAATATGAACCCAAACTCCGCCCGCTGTCTAAGGCATGCAAAGTTCGCAGAACGAGGTATCCATACAGGAATACGCCAACCCGCCACACCAGAAAGAGTAAAACACACGTCAAGTGACCAAAAAAAAAAGAAACCCATCCAAGATGCAAGTCTTATCATATCACAAGCACTTCCCACCCAGCAGCAGCATTTTAAAAGACCATATTCATAGCTTGGTGCGCCAACTCGACGCCCAAGAAGGTAGCGGCGTTAGCAGGAACCGCCCTGGCGAGAGCCGGGCCGAAGCCGGGGAAGAAGGCCTTGAAGCCGCCCTGGGCGTAGAGACCCCTGATGACGTTACCGATAGTGACGTTGCCCTCGGCCGTCTGCAACCTGCTCTTCACGGTGTCGATGGGGAAGACGGGGATCCACATAGCAACGCCGGCGCCGGCGCCGGCACACGTGACGGCCGTCAGGCTGAGCTTGCCGCTGGGCTCACCCGTCTGCGGGTCGCGCGGGGTCAGGGCGCGCTTGATGTACTCGTAGGCAGCGAAGTAGGCGGCGGAACCCGGCCCGTCGCGGGCGAGGGTAGCCGCGGAACCGCGGAAGACGGAGCGCACACCGCCCTCACGGTACAGCTGGCGCACGACGTCGAGTCCGCCCGAGTATTTGGGCTTCTCGCCGGGTGCGAGCTTCTTTTGGCCCTGCACCTGCAGGATCACCTTGACACGCTCAAACGGCGCAGTGATGGCTGTCATGGGGATAGCTGAGAAAAAACCGGCGGCTGAGGTCTGCGCGATGGAGAGCGAGCCGTCGGGCGCGACGGTGCTGGTGGCGCGGACGATGCTCTTGCCCAGGTCGTAGCCCCAGAAAGAGACGGCGACTGTGAAACACGGCCAAGGGCGGTTAGTCTGAGGTCCTTTTGGGAGGTATGGGGGAGAGAGGATGGGGTGCGAGGTGAAAACATACACATCGGCGTGACACCGACCAAAGGGGCAGAGACACCGGCGTACAGCCCCCGCCGGAGACCGTCCTTGGCCACACTCTTCCGCACCACATCCATGGCGCTCGAATAAACACCCTTCTCAGCTGTCTGGAGGCGCACCTTCACGAGATCGAACGGGTGGCCAACCACAACAGCGCAGACACCACCAAAGCCGCCCGCGACGAAGGATCGGAGCTGCGACAAGCCTGTCGATGCCGCCGCCTTAGCATCGGCCTTGAGTTCCTCCTTGCTTTCTGGAACGTGGGGGATCTTGCTGGCGACGGCGGCCGGAAGAGTAGAATGCAGCTTCTCGTTGACCGCCGCGCCGGCGGAGCCGGATTGCGAAGGTGCCGAGGTCATCGTGACGGCTGGCGGATGCTCACTGCCAAACTCCAGACGTCGAATCGAACTTCGCCCTTATTTCCCCTAGCGTGGCCTTCCGAAGTCGCGCGTCGTGACACGTTGGTTGATGGTTCTCGGTGATCTCGAAGTGCGTTGGTTGCTGCTCCACGTGATCGAGAAAGTAGGAATACAGCGCGAGCAAAGAGGAAAAGTTCTCTAGAGATCGAATTTGACCCTGACTTTGATCGTCCGAAAGAAAACGCGGATGTTCGGATTTTGAGCGTTGGGACATTGGTGGGGTTTTGGGATCTCTCGGCCCGTCGCAATCATTCAGCCACGGACGTCACCCTCACCCGATGTTGGAACCTCGGCAAAAGGGAATCCCCAGCCCCGCCTTCGCCTGTGGGTGGAATTGATCAGTCTCACTGTGGGATGCAAAAATGTTGGTGGGGTGCCAGTGGCTTCAATCGCCAAGGGATCCGTTCGGCGGCGGCATGAGGCAATTCTTTGTCACATGCCACACAAACGTTCAATTACCCTGCGAGCACGGTCCATGAGCCGTTTCTTGGGGTCCCCGCGGGACATGAGTCCCACTTGGATAAGTTTCCGGCTGTTTAGCGCCTCTGGGGAGGCCATCGGGGACAGCTCCATTTCCCCATTTTGCATCCATATCTCCGTGTCTGACCTTCCTGGATAATCCCAGCTGACTGAGCTCGTTCTGTTAAAAGAGAGGCAACACAAACCTGGTGTCCGATGGGACGACTCCAACAGCGGCGAGATAAGCACGGAGAACAGCGCCTAATAGATCTCAAGAGAGCACCTTTTTCACACAAATGCTGTCTTAAAACGCAGCCTCAGCGGGACGCGAGTGCAAGTGTTTCTTGCTCACCCTACAAGGACCTCGTCTTCGGTTCATATAGACTGGTGAGCAGCATGATCGTGAAGAATTCCTAGAGTAACCACTACCGTCTCCTCCTACCAAATGTCTTACCAGAGGTAACTCAGCGTATTCTCAGGGTACTGTGTGCTGGGTCTATAGCTATTGCGCTCTTTTTTCTTATTGGCTTGCATTACCAAATATATGGTCGAACACATCGTTACACATGTACGGACTAGCCAGATGTTGATTGAAACCCAGAGGTACATTGATGTTGCTACGCTTCTGGTCCCCCACACGCTCTCGGGCATACGCATCTGCATCGGACGGATGGGCAAAAAGGTTGCGGGGGGAAGATATACTTTACAAAAACGTACAACGTACCTTACCGTACGCGGTACATCCGGTGACGTACGTAAAAAACAACCCCAGAATCTCCTAACTATCCACTTTATAGGATAAGGACCAGCGATCGCTCGTGCAGCATCGAGCGGCATGACGCCAGAGCGCAGGATCTGTCCCAATGCGACTTAGAGTAGGGCGGGGGATCTGCATGTACATACCTTTGTGCTCCTCTAGCGCCTTCTCCGGAACGACCAAGAACTCGGGTCGCTTGGACGCACGAGTAAGGTTATGTAGGCATTTCGCGTGGAGCTTGGGAAACGTTTGTCAAAGCAACCCCAACAGATTGGTTCGTGTAAGACCAGGGGTCAAGGATAAGTTCAACCAAGAATGTGAACCCAGAAGTGCTTGGGTCTCGAAGAAAAAAGATGGCACCCTTCGCGAAGTCAACTTTGTATCCGAACTAGTCTCCCTGTTCGTACTTTTCCCACCCAGTGTCCAGCCCAAGACATCGATCAAAGAAGCTCCTCCCTTCCCCGAGTCTCTCCTGGTCGAGGGGGATCGACGACGTGGAGTCTCTCATAGTGTTCAACTTCTTGTAAAACAGCTCCTGGTGTAATTCTCGGAAACGGAAAAGCCTTCAAGGTTGTTTGAAGTAACGGTACCGGGACAGCTATATGTAAGGCATCCGGCAGTGAAGCAGAGACCAAATCACAAGCTCGACGATTTGAATCGACTTGGGCGGGCGCGCCAGGCGCCGCGCCCGTCATCCGGTAGAGGGGTGTACCAAATACCAGTCTGAGATTGACATCACATCTCCAAAGATGCCGTGACGAGGATGTTACCAAGTACAAGGGAAAGTCAGCACCGGTCTAAAAACCAAGCTAGTCAGATATCAGAACAGAGGTGGTTTCGGATATTGGTCGCATTCAGCGATAACTCCAAAATATGAACTCATTTGGCTTCCATTTCATCAATACACCCCAAACCATGAATATGTATGTACATGCAAGAAGGTAGATTCTTAATGTGACACCCCCCACTCACTCCAACAGATCCAACAGATACAGAAGTAGATAGGCCCCTTGATCAAATTATACTGGTACTATGCGTGGACCGATGCGAGAGCGGACTGCGTCCGACAGCGCACCAACAACTCGTGTCGCCTTCTCTCTCGACCTGCAACGTGGCATCAATATTGTGGCCGAGCAGGTAATTCCTGACGCGGTCTCGGACATCCTCCATGTCAGCACCGCGCGCCGCGACGACGTGCATGACCCCCAAGAGCTTGGTCGCGGACGACGATGACGATGCTGCTACCGCCGCCGCCCCGTCCTCGCCAGCGACGCCTCCAGGATTCCGGTCGTCGATCCAGAACTTGGGTGCCGCGTAACCGGCGACGCCCCGCAAGCCCGTGATTCCGGACAGGGTGTCACGCAGGCTGTACTCCACCTCGGGCGGGACTGTGAGGAGGAGGCGCCGCGCCGACGACTTGACCAGCGGCAGGGCCGAGAGCAGGATTAGGACGGCGATAAGGAAGGAGGCCAGCGGGTCCCAGCCCGGCCACTTCCAAAAGTAGGTGAGCACGGTCGAGACGATGACGGCCGCACTGCCGAGCGTGTCGGCGAGTACGTGAAGGTAAATGCCATACATGTTTTCGTTGTCGTGGGAATGGGAATGGGAATGGGAATGGGAATGGGAATGGGAATGGGAATGGGCATGAGCATGGGCGCGTCCAGCGTGGGAATGCCCGTGCTTCTCGTCGTGCCCGTTGCTGTGTGAGTGGTCGTGACCGTGGCTATGGTGAGCATGGTCGTTGCAGCCGTGAGAATGACCATGTCCGTGGCTGTGATCATGACCATGGTGATGATGCCCAAACGCCATCATGCCCACTAGGTTGACCAGCAGCCCAGCCGTGCTCACGACAAACAGCTCCCCGAGCCTCTTAGTCTCCCTGCCCTCGTATATCCGCTCACATGCCTCGGTCATGATTTCCACGCTGATTAGGATTAAAAAGACGCCATTTCCGAAGCCGCTCAGCGTCTCGATTTTTCCGAAACCGTACGGAAACCTTTCGCTGGGAGGCCACTTACTGGCCACCGCAGCAAACAGCCCGACGGCCAGAGCCACGCAATCGAAGAACATGTGCACACTGTCACTCAGAAGTCCCAGTGAATCTGTCAAATAACCGTAAAACGCCTGCACCGCCATGAATGCAAAGTTTAAGCTGCGAAGACGTCAGTTAGCCAAGTCTTGCATCCAACGTGATCAACTAGAAATTCCCAACAAACCTCATGAAATAAAATATCCTCCGCGAATCCTTGATTGACACGACGGCATGCAGCACGGGCCAGGCCTGGGTATATCGGAGCAGAAACGCCGTAAATTTGGACCGCGGCCCCGCATGATCGTGGTGATGATGGCCCGAATGCGAGTGCGACCTTGACCGCGATCCAACAGGGGGTTCGTACACACCTGCGGCGTCAAAGCTGGCCGTGGTCGGGGACAACAATGACTTGCCCCCTGGCGTCGACTCGACCTTCCACTGACCGCTCGAATTGGACGGCGGAGGGACGCTGATCGGCATGGGCACGTTCGAGTTCGCTCGGAACTGAGAGTGGTTGCCGTCATGTTGATGGTGGCTCCTGGTGTGGGAATGCGCGCCGTTTGGCCGAGACTCCTTGCGGCTCCGCGAGGGGCTCAGCGAAGTCAGAGAGGTCGTGTGGGAGTGGGAATGTGTATGCGAGTGTAGGTGAGAGGAGCCGCCATCCGAGCCATGATGATGGTGTTGGTGAAGCGCTGAAGCCGGCAGGGTATAGGACGATGCCATTGTGCCGTTGTTGCGAGCGCTATCGCGCTGAAGGAAATGACGAACTCGTGCGAGTAGTTATCCTAACACCAAGCGCAGGGCTGAGGAGCGTCGGCGCTCCTGGAGTCACCTGTTGTTTGGCATCGGAGGGCTTCTGGGAGTCGGGGGAGAAGGGCGACGGTGAAGCTAACGGTCGCCCCAGGTTCGATGCGGCTCACTTTGCGGTCCCGATCGATTGGGTATGCTGCATCAACAGGGCACAGCTGTCAGTGACGACGGTTCGATTGTTGTGGCAGGAAAAGAAAAATGGAAACAATAGCATTTACTCACGGGGACCGCCGAAGGTCGAAGCAGTTTCTCCAATGTTGCTTCCACCGTAAATCGGGTTGGAAGAGGGACGGCGCAGTCGTTTCAAGTTTGTCGGTTGCTGATGTCGAGAAGAACATGGAGATGGTGGAGGACGCCACCACTCCGCTGCGGCGGGCCCGGGTCTCGTTGTTTGTGTGGTCCTCCTCTTTTTATCCCCCCTGTCGCGGTCTTGGTCCGCCGACTTTCCACTTCCTGTCCCCCTGAAGGCCCAGACCTGCAGGCAAAATTCGGGTCGTGATTGGCTGTATGCACAGAGATCTGCCAAGACGTTGTCTCCCCGGAATCAACGCCCACCAAGCATTTGCATGCCGCCCGATAAGCCGTGTCAATGTGTGGAATAGATGAGCTGGCCATCTCTGACTTGAGCCATGCATCTGGAATGAGATCGACGAGCCTGCACGTCACGAAGCACCTAAAGAGACATTCATCACAGTAGCATCAGATTCTGCACTGCTCGTTAGATGGACTCTGGATGCTGCCTGCCGCCGACGCTAGGTACCTCAGGCAATCATGATAGCTTTGTTCATCTACCTGCTGCTGATATGCATTTCCAACTTGGCACTTCTTGCCGCATACTTCCTGCTCACTCTCACCAAGTACGACGGGCCGCCAGCAGGCTCACCAAAGGAGCCCGTCTCGGCCCATGTTCTTGTCCTCGGTGATGTCGGGCGCAGTCCGCGCATGACGTACCATGCCCTGAGCATAGCGAAGCATGGGGGGAGGGTCAACTTAATTGGATATCTTGGTGCGGTCGCTCTCAAGGACCCTGTTGAGGACGGATTTGGCTAATGCGTCACAGAGAGCTCGCCTCATCCCGACGTTGCGAAGAGTCCCAACATCACCATCACTCCCCTTCCTACACCGCCTCGCAGGCCTGCATCCATTCCCTTCGTCCTGTTCGCGCCTTGGAAGGTTCTCTACCAACTTTACCACCTTGCTCGCCTACTCGCCCGTAACCTTCCGCCGGCGCAATGGATACTCGTTCAGAACCCGCCAAGCATCCCAACTCTCGCCATTGCCAGTCTGATCTGCTACCTGCGCAACAGCAAGCTCATAATTGACTGGCACAACTACGGCTGGACCATCCTTGCCGGCACTCGGGGGCGGAACCACCCGCTCGTGGCCCTTTCCAAGCTCTACGAATGCTATTTTGGTCGACTGGGCGACCACCATCTCACAGTAACTAACGCCATGGCCTCCCAGCTGCGCAGCCCGCCCTACTGGATCCGACAGCCCATGCTTGTCGTGCATGACCGGCCAGCAGCCATCTTTCAGCCCATCACCTCACCCTCGGCCCGGAAAGAAGTCCTCCACAGGGTCCTTTACCCCCCAGAGAGGGCCCTCATCCCGAGCATCCTCTCTGGCACCACCCGCCTCGTCGTGAGCAGCACCAGCTGGACGCCCGATGAGGACTTTTCCCTCCTCCTCGACGCCCTCGTGCAATACGCCACTGCCACCTCCAGTCCCAGTAACGCACACCGCACCCCTCTCCTAGCGGTTATCACAGGCAAGGGCCCGCAGCGGGAGGCGTACCTGCGACGGGTGGCCGAGCTTTCGGCAGAGGGCCGGTTGCCGGGCGTGCGCGTTGTAGCGGCGTTCCTGCCCTTCGCCGACTACGCGGCCCTGCTGGCGTGCGCGGATCTGGGTGTCTGCCTGCACCGAAGCAGCTCGGGCGTCGACCTGCCCATGAAGGTGGTTGACATGTTCGGTGCGGGGCTGCCCGTGGCGGCGTATTCCGGGTACGAGAGCTTCAGCGAGCTGGTCCGCGAGGGCGACAACGGGACCGGGTTCGAAACGGCCGAGGAGCTCGCAAGCATCTTAGACCGGTTGTTGGGAGGCGGTGGTGGCAAGGCGGAGTTGGAGCGGCTGAGGAAGGGGGCTGTGAAGGAGGGTAGCAGGAGGTGGGATGACGAGTGGAATTCCACCGTGGGCAAGGTCATGGGCTTCTCGCTATGAGAATTTTAATTGTTGATTATACTGTGGTTTTATAACAAGCCGATACTCCGCTGTTTATGTCAACGTCTGACCGTTTTGACGTGTCACCATCTTCGTGAATGCCAATCAGCTCCGTCCCCTCCGCGACATGCCGCCAGACACTCCTCCTCTTCTCTGCGGATATTTTCATATTCCCATGCGGCAAGCCTGCCGTTCGGTATTGTTTCCTGTTTCACACTCGCTTCGTAGGTGGGCTCAATCTTCCCCTAGGCTCTCCCTCACACACTTCCGGCACCGCCTCCTAAAATCCTTGTTCTTTCCCTCCCGCTCCTCGCGCAGCAGCCTTGCCGCCTCGACGTTGGCGGGGCTCTCATCGTTCGGGTCCTCAAACAGGCTGATGACACTTAAGAGGATTGTCTCGGGCGTCTGCACGGGGCTCCAGCGCTCGCTGGCCGACTCGTATCCGTACTTATCTTCCTCGGGAGGGTGCAAGATGCTGATACAGAGCTCGCCGCTCGGGTAGATGTTTGGGTGGAAGGGGATCGGCTCTTGGAAGACCATTTTAGGGGGCATAAGCGGATAGTTCGGAGGGAACGTTAGATGCGCGCGGAAGTTACCCCCTTTAGAAAGGAGCCAGAGCCGTCAGCTGCCAGTTGCACGAGATACAAGAGAGAGAGTGAGAGAGAGAGAGAGAAGGAAATTGGGGAAAGGGAGGAGTGGGGGAGGAAATCTTACCGCCGTAGTACTTGCAATCGTCACTGATCATCAACATGACTTCCCACTCGAAAATGTTGTTGTCGTTCACCAAACCGCATGAGATACCCGGGAGGTCCTTAGCTGACTGCATCTGCTTGAGCTGCCGCTTAAGCAGAGACCCCGCCGCAGCCGAGCTTGACGATGAACTGGCCATGGTCACTCGTGGTAAGAACCAAACTTCTATCCGCCTCGAATAATTTGCTTCTCCTAGGTTATGCGTGCGGGTGGCGTGCGAGTGCGGCGCAAAAAACTGGTTCGGGGAGACGTCGGCAAGAGGAATGGCGGGAAGAGCGGCAATACGCCAGACTCCACGTAAAGATAAGATATAGAGGATTATCGGCTCGACCAAGACTATGCCCTTCAGGGCGGTCAAAAGAGTGAAGCACGAGACGGTTCGAGCCGCAGCTGTGGATGAAATGAGCGGCCAAAGCGGGGCGCCCAAAGCGGCAGCGGCGGGGCTGCTCATGGCTTCCGGCGTTCGGTGTCCGGAAGGTGGGGCCGATTGGTTGGAAACACAAGTGTAACACGCGAGTTTCGAGAGCCAAAGGGAGCGGAGGAACGCAATGGCTAGATCCTAGGGATGAACATATTACCATGATAACTTATGTAGACAGAAGTGTAGATACAGGGATTCAAACAGAATGATATGGTACCCCCTCCTTTTGCCCTCAGGCTACAAACACGAGATCTAAACTCCAAACGCCGCCCGTTTCTGGTGTCTTTGTAATTTTACAACACATACGGTATCGCCAGTCCCGCGCAAGTACCTGAACCAGATTGTCCGTAGTTGGAGCAACGGGGCTCACTTCTTGGCCGTGGTCCCGAACCCAGCGAACCCCATCGCGGCCATCATGTCGTCCTCGTCATGCTCGCCCTCGATCCGGACATCCTCGCCATACTCGGTTTTGATCTTGATGGCGGCCTCCTTCTCCAGCCTCCTGCGCTCCTCGGCCTCCTTCCGCTTCCGCCTCTTCTCCTCCCTCTCCTTCGCCTCCTGCTCTTGGCGCACTTGCAGTCGCTCGGCGAGCGAGACGACCTGCTCTCGCTTGCGCTGCTGCTCGCGCTCCCAGAGCGCCTCGATGCGCGCGTGCACCTCTTCAGCCGTCGCCTTGCGCACCTCGCCGGTCGCACCAATGTTGCGCTGATGCTGCATGCTGTTTGTGTGCTCGACCCACTGCAAGTTGTCCTTGAAGGTCAGGTCGCATGCCTCGCAGTAGAACCCGGCACCGCGCCCGCGCTTGCCCACGCCAGCCCCGGCCGGAACAAGCGTTGACGTCCCGATGAGCTTGCTGAAGTCCTGCGTCGCGCTTCGCGCCGTCGTGAGCGTCTCGCTGCCGTCCATCGGCTTGTAGTATTTCTTGCCCGCCATCTTGGCCTCCCATCGCGCCTTGCGCTCCTCCTTCTCGGCCGCCTCACGCTCCTTGGCCTTGGCCGCGTACTCGTCCGCATCGTACTTTTTGCGAAAGTCTGTGTCGCCGGCCGGCTGGCCGTATGCAGAGCCTTTGCCGGACATGGTGGGCGATTATGTTGCGTGGTAACCGCCAGGGAGGTGGCTGGTGCTGGCTGTAGCTTTTGCAAATTCCCCGACTCGGCGCTGGCATGGTTGAGACAAGACACAACAGGCATTTGATAACGATAAGCCGCACACCCTTGCAAGTCTCTCTGTATTTTTGGCGGGGCACTTTTGGCGGGGTAATTTTCGTAGTTTTGCGAAGATCGCTGGCTACATACTCTGTTACCCGATATTCTAGAAAAGAGATCAGAACTTTTCAAGCTCCGTTTTCCCGCTTAAATAAAGTGCCGGCGCTCAGTATCCAAAATGCTGTACCTTGTTGGCCTCGGTCTATCCGATGAGACAGACATCACCGTCAAAGGTCTCGAGATTGTCAAGAAGGCTTCTCGCGTATACCTCGAGGCCTACACCAGCATTCTTCTCGTGGACCAGTCTGTTCTTGTACGTCGCCGCAGATACCAATCTTCCTTCTTTCTCCTTTCCAGGCTCAGCTAACGCTAATACGCAGTAGGAATCCTACTATGGTCGTCCTATTGTGGTAGCCGACCGCGAGATGGTTGAGTCCAACAGCGACGAGATTCTGCGAGACGCCCAAAATGTCGACGTAGCCTTCCTGGTCGTTGGCGACCCCTTCGGCGCGACGACCCACACAGACATGGTGCTCCGCGCGCGCGAGCTTGGTATCCCCGTACGAACCGTTCCGAACGCATCTATTATGTCTGGCATTGGCGCGGCGGGGCTGCAGCTCTACAATTTCGGCCAGACAGTCAGCATGGTCTTCTTTACCGATAACTGGCGTCCGGCCAGCTTCTACGACCGCATCAAGGAGAATAGGGACATTGGTCTGCACACGCTTATCCTCCTCGACATCAAGGTCAAGGAGCAGAGTTTGGAGAACATGGCACGGGGCAGGAAGATCTACGAGCCGCCGCGCTACATGTCGGTCGGCACCTGCGCACGACAGATGCTCGAGATTGAAGAGGAGAAGGGTCTGGGAGTGTATGGGCCTGAAAGCCTGGCGATTGGTGCTGCTCGGGTGGGCGGCAAGACAGAGAAATTCGTCGCAGGTACGCTTGCCGAGCTTTGCGACGCCGATGACCTGCTTGGACCCCCACTGCATAGCATGGTGTTGTTAGGGAGAAG
Organism: Corynascus novoguineensis; assembly: GCA_033296725.1. Classification (NCBI taxonomy): domain Eukaryota; kingdom Fungi; phylum Ascomycota; class Sordariomycetes; order Sordariales; family Chaetomiaceae; genus Corynascus; species Corynascus novoguineensis. The sequence goes on from MU857606.1 coordinate 329,317, forward strand.
GACACATGAACTAGAGCACGAATACGTTCGGGAGTTTGCCATCAACAAGGAGACGTGGGACAGGATATGGAAAGCCGATTATCAGGGCAAGCAGTAAGACTCTGGTTCAACTTAGATTACGAAAACCGAAACAACACCATTACTCCAGCGCCACATCCCAAGATGTCCCCGTTGCCAACTTCTTGCACAATCTGAATTATTACACCTCATCATTATGCTCGATCCTTCTCATGAGATGATCTCCATTGCTGAACCTCTTCCTCGCTGATCTCGCGCAATTTGTTTACCGCCGCCGGCTTTCCAGTTACCACCCCCTGCGCAACCTTGGCGATCTGCCCAATCATAGTCTTGTGGGAGATGGCGTAATGAGCAGTCAACATCTTGACACGGATAATGCCAAGTCGAGGATCGTTCTCTCCTCCGTCATGGACGCCGTCACCCAAGTCTCCAAGCCAGGCCTTAAGGTGTTGGCTATAGTACTTCTTGACGAGAGATCGATCAGTGACGACGCTAGCCTGGCCGCTGATTGACGCCCACTCGCCCGAATTGGTCAGGAAGCTAATGTTGATGTGCGAATCACTAGCAAGGTCGTCCGTCTTGCCGGACTCGGTGTTCGTGTGGAAGAGGAGATCAATGCCGCCGGTTTCCTGTAGAGTGATCAGTCAGGAGCTGTTGTCGTCCAACGTTGCGAGAAGGTGTACACACCTGGGCTGCCAATGCCATGCACCTCGATACCAGGTATCCGGAGCGGGCATCACGAGTAGTCATCATCCCGAATTTGCAATGTGACATGAACCCGCTGAGGTCCTTGATCTTCTGCTCCAAAGACACCCCTGTGTCGAGGTTGGCATCCCTGTATGGATCCTCGTGCTTTGAAGTATTGGAGAATTGCTGGGCCATATTGGACAGCTGTCGGTATTCTTCTGTTGATTCTCGTTACGACGTGTGTTTGATTTGATCTGCTCGAAATATCTAGTGCTAGCAGACGGATATAACATTGAGCGTTTGACAACACTTTATGTACTCTGCTGTCCCTGATGCGGAGTGGGATGAATTACTTTGACATGATGTAAACGAAAACAATGCAATCATGCCATCATACGAACGAAAAGCCACCCCCTGACTTTGGTGAGCCGTCATCAGTGAGCGGCGTCAGACTTGGTTCTGAGCTGGCCATAGTGCTACAGAACGCAGAACCGTTACTGACGTCAGAACGCAGCGTAGGGTACTTGGATGTGGCGATCCTGAGCCTGAGGTCTGATGGCTGACGGTAATTGATAACTGCAGCAATCGGACACCAGCCAAAAAACTCCCTTATATCTGTAACCGAAATGCAAGCCACCAGTGGGTGTTTCGGGGGCATTCAGTCTCTTGGGCAGCTGGGCGGCGAGGCCCACATGGCGATCGAGTATATACAAAGGAAACCGGGTATGTACATATCTCAGTCGCTGCTCCTGAGATACTGTGGGTCTCCTGCGAACGGAAATGGCCAGGATTGCACTCCATTGATCATCTCTCATTCACCCAAACCCATCGATATTCTACATGATAACAGCATCTACCCTAGGCCATATGCCATCTCTCTCTCTCTCTCTCTCTCTCTCTCTCTCTCTTACCTAGTTTAATCATGGGGTGCTGTCGTCTAGTTCAAATCTTGTCCACTTAGAAAATACGCCGAACTCCACAGATGTAACGTACAGTACAGTACAGTAGAGTACGTACGTAAGTTACAAGTCGGAGCCCGCCAACAGCTTGGAGCTTGAAATTGACGAGCAGAAATCTGACGCGCAGCGTTCGGTGCGCAGTGATAAGGAGCAGGCGCCCGTGGCTTTCGCCCGACTTGTCTCCTCATCAAAGCCTCTCTGCGGTTATCCGCTACTTTTCGCAACCAACCTCGATTCCGTCTTGTTCATCTGGTCCATCAGGGCATCTTGAAATCCGGGAGATGCGCGGGCCAAAGGAACGCTCAGGTCCACTGCTGCTCTTCTGAGAACGCGTAACTGCCTCAAAAAGCGCTCCCGCGCCTTCCACACGAGCAATCCGCCGGAGTCACGGTCCCCCTGGTTGCCTTACTGGGCCTGTCTTTCCGCAGCGCATCGCTGAGCGATGCAGCAGTCGCAGATGTTCTAACACTCAAACCTGGATTCGCCCCTTTCACCTCTTTTTCCCAAAACATTATCGCAATCAACGTAGTCGTCGGCCATTTCACTGACGCCGCGCCAACTCTTCCTTAGAGAGGTTAACGTTCAACAAGCGTTCCCGCATCCTACAAACGGCCTCCTCCCACATTTTGCGGCGCTGCTCGTTGTAGGTCAGGTTGTCGGATCAAACGCATGTTCCGGACCACCCAAAGCAAAACTTCAAAAAGCAGATCTCAATTTTCAGGACCGAATCGAACGCACTCTGGCACTTGTCACCCACCTGTAATCTCTTACCAATTAAAATGAGCTGGGATCCAGACAATGTAAGCCGGATCCGTGATTCCACCTACAACTTGAGCCGGATACCCGCTAGCCAAGTGGATAATGAATGTGTACTGATAGTTCATAGAGCATCATGCCGGGCGAGGAGCGCGACCAGGAGGAGCAGGCAAAGGCTTGGTATGGCGAGCCTACGCGAGCGCTCAATCGGGAACTCGTCTCAGAGAATCTGCGCCTCAAGCGACTCCTGCGAGAGAACGGCATTTCCTGGGATCCTCGGTTGACGCTTGATCCGGATGACCGGACAAGGGGTTTTTGGTCCTCTTCCAAGCGATCACGAACTCGCAAGTTCAGAGGCTCGTCGTCGTTTATCCACGGGAACCAGCACCTGCCGATGCTCCCTGTGGAGATTCAGCTGTATATTCTGGAGTACGCTCTGACTAGCAAATACCCCATTATCGACCCACTGTCGAAACTCCACAAGGAGGCGCTGGTTCCCGAAGAGAGGGCCCGTGGCAACCAAATAGCCATTGGTTTCCTAGCCACCTGCAAAGCATACTTTCTCGAGGGCACTCGCTTCCTCTGGAGCAACAACACGTTCGTCTTCACCAGCCATGTGGCTCTGCGTAACTTTTCCTACTTGAGCCTTGAGCACCGTCGGGGTATCAAGCATGTCACGTTTCGCATCATCGCTCGCTATTACGATGACGAAGACCGCAAGCACCTCGCCCCATATCCTTCTGCGAATGACATGTTTTACAAAACCATCAACCTCAGGACCATTCCGCGAATCAAAGAAAACAGCCTTGCACGGAAAGGGTTCCGGAGCTACGCATGGAATCAGGTCGTCGATTTTCTTGATGCGATGCGGCCTCCGTTTGACCCCGACCACCCTAAGGGGCAACCGCGTCCTCGCCTCCTTCCGGCCCTGGAGTCTCTCAGAATGGACTTTGTTAACTTCCCGGATAGTTTTCTCTCCCCTGGCTCGGGAAACTTCCTCCACGGTTTGGCGTCGCACGATCTGGGATGTCATCTCAACGAACTGCAGCTCACCGGTCTTCCGATCTGCGACTTCGGCGAAGAGCTAGTTGCTGAACTGTCAGGGATGATCAAAGACGACGGGCTCCTTTTAAGATCGGACGCCACCTTCGTCTATTCTGGGAAGCAGCTCCGCCCAATGGCACAGAGAGCGAAGAGGTGGATGCCCGAGTGGGACGCCAAGGTCGTTCGCTCATGGAGGGCCCTCGCAGACGAGTACGCACGTAGTAAGGGCAGGACACCTGCTACTGAGCCCTCCCATCCCCATCATCGCCATGGCCATGGGCACCACAGGATGCCGCCAGCTCCAAAAGAGGAGGGCCACCCAAAATCTCTATGGAAAGCGCGACGGACCCTATTTAAGCGAGTCCCTGTTGAGCAGGGTGAGGATGATCGGGTTTGGGTCGAATTTGACCGGCTCACCGGGCTTCCCATTGAACCCGAGGAGTACGACTCTGATGAGGACGAGTATGACGTGTCCGATCTTATCTGCCCCCATTGCGATGTCATGCACTCGCCCTCTGCTGAACATTAGGAATGAAGATGGCTAGGGGTGAACACTTTGATCGCCTTGGGGTGGTCAAGCAGTGGGATGATGGAAGTGTCGTGATTGGTCTCGTTCCCCAAGGAAGCATAGATGCATCAATACAGATGCACTTGGCTTCCATTTCGGTTGCAGTCTGGGCATTGGCATCGTATTCTGCCCAATTCTATTATTGCAATCTTGTTGATGGCTTAGGCTTCGGCCTGGTTTTCTTCCTCTTTTTCAAAGGAGCATCTCGATATTTGAAGAAGTAATGGGCGGATGACGGTGTCATTGAGCATGAAAAAAAAAACTTTCACACGGCGTATCAGGTTCGGATTTCTTAGCTAGATACCCATATCACCTCCAGCGTTGCTAATACACGGACGGTTGCTTTGATGACACGAAACGAGACCACTTTGCTCAATTTGGGTCAGCCCGTACATCTCTGTTCGACGCTGTATTTTGAAGCGCTGAAAGATATAAAGCTGACGCACAACGCACGATATTTGAAACTACGATTGTCTCCGGCTCCGAATAGGCTATGCCCAATTTGCAGCAGGTTATCCACGAACTGGATGAATACATGGCTTACAACCCCGGAGAGCATCTCAGATGCCCAACCTATTATTTAGTTTTCCAAATTGGTTGTCGTAACCCGCCCTCTTCCTCCAGAAATCCCTGAATGTGGATCTCGGGAGTGAACCGTCCCCTCTCGCGAATCCTTGATAGGTCCCCAGGCTCGGGGGCAAGTCCTCAATTTTGGTTCCCCAAGCGCTCTCGTTGCGCCCCAGCGTCAACACCAGCTCCTTGCCCTCGGTGAAGAAACTGTGGTCGAGCCAGTTCTTCGTGTAGGGCTCGCCATCCAGCGTGGCGCTCTGGACATAGATGGCCTCGTAGGACGGGTCAAAGTTGACGGCGCGGACGCGGGCCGTCCTGCGGGTGAGCGGGTGCGTCACGTTGACACTCTCGAAAAAGGGCGGCGTGATGAGGTAGACGTCCTGACCTGGGTTCGGGAACAGACCCATCATGGCGAAGGCGACGAAGGAGCCCATTGCGCCGCTGTCGTCGTTTCCGGGGAGGCCGTCGGGAGCGGGGGAAAAGAAACGGGGGATGTAGAAGTGGGCGCGGCGCGCTGAGAGGGCTGGGCGCCCCGCGTAGTGATACTGGAAAACGGTGAGGAACGAGGGCTCGTTTCCAATGTAGGTTATCCCGCTGTCGTGGACGTAGTCGAGGCGAGAGACGAAGGCAGCGGGGCCGCCATAGAGGTCTATCAAGGTTGCCTGGTCATGTGGAACGTAGCTGGGAGGAAGGGCATGTTAGGTTTTGGGTCCGGGGCGGAAGGAAGGGGAAGGGTTGAACGGGAAATGAGTTTGGGTCGAGACTCACAAGCCATACTCCCAAATGCTGCTTTCATAGGTCTCTCGGCCAGTGTTTTGGAGCGAGCAGACGCTGGTGGTATCAAGGCTGCTGCAGTTTAGCGGGTCTTGGTAGCCCCAGGTCTTGTTGAGGTAGCGTGGCTGGAAGAAGCCTGTGAATCCAGTGCTTGTGCCGTTCCACCAGTTCGAAACCTGATCTTCCCTGAAGAGATTCTGCCAATTACCACTTGAATCAGTGTACTTTTCTTGTTCGGCAGTTTTTCCGAGAGCAGCGGCCATTTGGGCAATGCAGTAGTCGTTATAGGCGTATTCCAAGGTGCGCGAGATGCTTCTTGTCATGGTACCAAAGCCCTTGTAGTCGAAATCCTGGACTGGAATGTAGCCGAGGGACTTCCAGCTATCCAGACCTCCTCGGCCCTGACAGCACCAGTCGTAAGGCTCGACCTCGGCGTCTTTCACAACGGCAGCGAACCCATCATCCCACTAGGGTGATCTTAGCAGTCAGCCACGAAAGGGAGCGAAGAGAACTTACGTCGATGCCCCCTCGAAGTCCCTTGGCGTGGGCGTCAGCCAACACAACATCAGCGTTGGACCCGCCCTGATGCTGTCAGTTCATTGCGTTCTGTGGAAAATGGGAGTAAAGCTGCGTTTTTACCTGAGTGTATCCCTTGTTCAAGCTCATCCGGCAATCGGGAAGCCATCCTACGTGGCGATAGGTGTCAATGAGCGAGCGAACCATGTCAGTCACAGCTGCAGGATCAGTGATGGTCAAGAGCGGAAGCTGTGACCGAAACTGGTCCCATATGCTAGCCACAGTCAGCTAAAAGTCAGGCCTTGCCAGCTCTACCTCATCCTACCAGTAGAAAGAGTCAAAGTAGGGTTCATCACTAGACCACAGCGGATTCTCCCCTGTGTAATTCTGCGGGTTGATCATAGTCCGGTAGATACCACTGTAAAAGTTTGTCAACATGGAGCCATTCACACGGTTGGTCGACACCCTGATGGGGCTCAACTTCCTCCTCCACGCCTCGGTTGCGGCCTTGGAAACGGCGGTGAAATCGAAGTCGGGAATCTCCTTCTCGGCGTGCTCGCAAGCTCGTTCAGCACTGATGAAGCTTGTAGCGGTCCGCACGAGGATGGGCTCGGTAGCCGATTTGAACCTCACAAACGCGCCACCAGGAAGTGGATAGCCGTTGATCGATCTCGAGATGGTCAGCTTGTGGACTTCCGTGCTGGCTCGGCTGTCAACGAATATGCCGCTGTCCTCTACGTCGGCGCCCTTGAAGTCGGTACAGAAGTGCAGCACAAAGCTCTCTGTGCCAAAGCTCGGCAAGAAGCGAGCACTGCCAGTGATGCGGCCCGTCTCAGGGTCCACGGCGACGGTAGCATTGTCTTGCCTAGAGTCGGCCAGGTCGGTGAGGTCCTGCAGGATAAGAGGTCGGGCTGGTTCCTGATCGGGTCTGTCACTGGGGAAGGCGAAGCGAAAGAGCGAGGCGTGATGGGTCGTTGTCATCTCGGCGTGGATGCCGCTGTTCAGGGTGATGCCAAAGGTACCGGGTCTCGCCGAGACGGCGCTGTTGCGGAAGCGCCCAAAGGCAGCACGCGTTTTCTTGGGAAAGGCACACTGGTTCACGTCGCCACCGGGGCAATTTGTGTAAGCGAAGAGGGCGAAGTTGCCTAGGCTCGGATTTCCCCCAGTCCCGCTGTCGTGCATGGTGCTGAAGCCGGTTACGGGAGCGCCGTCCATGGTGAAGCCGCCCTGCCTACTGTCGCTGTTGGTGTCGGCGACGGCCTTGGCCATACCGTACGGCAGCGAGGCACCGGGGAACACATTGCCGCCGTTGCTGGCTCCGATCAGCGGGTCGACGTATGCGAGAGGATCAAACGTGCCTTGGGCCAGCACCTTGCCCGCCAGCACCAAGCAGCATGCGATGACGCGTACGGATTGTGCCATGGCGGTCATGAGAGTCCGCGATGCTCACGGTGATTGCGACTACTCGCAAGGAGGTTCTTCGCCGCGTTGTTGACGGCCGCGAGGTCGGGCATTGCCTACCTGTATGTATCTGTAGTGTATTACGAGCAGCGTACTAGAAGCAATAACATGGCGATCTCCCGGACCCCTGAGCACCTACCTGCACGGTGGCCGGTAACTGAACGGTGATGCAGATCCGGAAGGTGCATGCATGCACATGTAAAGCGAAGTGGTACTGCGCAGTGGTACTGTACGTGTACATCAGGATCGCGGTTTCATCACGTCTGGTCCCGTGGGCCTGCGCAGCATGACCGACTTTGCGTGGGAATTTGTCTAAGCTCAGGACGACCTTCCTGTTCGCGCCATGTCATGTCCCATGCCCACTCAGTGGCTTGCTGCAATCCTTCTAATATCGGGCCGCTCGATCCCCGGCTTGCTTGTAAGACATCCACGCCTGGCGATTCGCGGTATCGGCCTCGCAAGACGGGTCGAACCGGAACGGCATCGCTGCAACACGCTCCCAGACGGATCTCTTGCGTGGATTCGCATTCATTGGAGTTGTTCGGCTGAATAAACATGGTGTATGTAGGTGGTCTGTCGTCCAGATAATCCTGTCTGTCCATGTGGCCGAGCAAATGCCGGGAAACGGATTCTAGCACGAGGCGCCTTGGTTATGGATCAGTTGAATTAAGTTGCATTACAGGAGACGCGGCTGCCAGAATTGTCCCACGCGTGCGCGTCTG
>MU857606.1:337401-478353 GCA_033296725.1 Corynascus novoguineensis
AAAAAAATGGGACCGTGCCTGCAAATCGCCCCTTCTATGGTTCGCTGGTCACTGCGTATGCCCGTCCGTTCCTGCCGTTTTGGGTGTTATTCTCCGCAAAGTTGCAAGGCTCCGGCGCTGAGCAGGAGAGCCCAGCAATCTCCAGATCGACTCAACCAACTCCACCTAATGTTGCTCCACCTTCCATCATCATCTGCCATACGCGGAACGACTCTCGGCGTCACTCCTTGCTCATCTTGCAATTCCTACATTAAGGTTCGGTTTGAAAACACTGGTACATACTACATCACGAAGGACCCAGGCACCGCCAAAATAGGCATTGATTCATGCTCGATATAAGTAAGCTCAAATTGAGAATTCACAACTTAAGCTTTCTTGAGTGGACTTTCTCGGTAGCGCAAAAGGCCATCAAACATCCCGCTCCGTAACAGCAAACGGAGGCACCCGTTCGTCAGCAAGATCCCGCAAGCCAAAATTTACGATCAAGTGTGAGCGGGCGACACGAATATCGCTATTTCGACGAGACCGACTTTGCCAACTCAATCGGCGCCGGCGAGCGAAAATTGCCAAAGTAGAACGTTGAACAAGATGGGGCACGCAGTATTCGAGCTTCCTCTGATCTGGCCACACTGAGTCCCATTTTAAGGAGGCTTAAGCTGACACCAGCTGCCTTTTGTTAGATTTCCTCGGAACATCGACCCCCTGTCATGGCCTGATGGGCAAAAACTCCTGCTGGGACCCGTCACTGATGCCCGTCAGTGATAACTGATACCAGTTGACGAATTCGGCTCGTCATTGACGCAAAGTTGATTGAAAGAACTACACAACATCTGCGATAAGCTTTTGCTTCCCAGTACTGTTGTCAGCGGTATATTCAATGTCCCTAGATGGCGCAATTCTCCTAATAAACCTACCGAGTCACGCCGCCCGCACAAAGCAAACATGTCGTCGGCGCTGTTTGTCAACGTCGAGGGCCATTTGCAACACGGGAGCCGAACCGTGTTCTTCCGCAGCAGCGTTGTCCTCGGCTTGTTCGTTTGCAATCAGTTCGGGTGAGCCAACAAAGTGGGACTGCCCTGGAAATCTCTGCAAAAAAAAAGAAGCTTTGAGCACCGCGCATGTTACGATGGTTAGACGGCTCGATGAGACGGGTCCCAACACAGCTTGGGTGTTGAGTTCCCTGTTGTTCCCCACTCCGTCTTCAGATCTCGCCACTGTCTTTCGGGACGTGATCTTGCGGTCGGCCGGCTCCCGGGTGGCAGTCGTCCTAGGATTCCATCACGAGTCATTACTGCCCTGGGCCTGCGGCCCAAACATCCGTCCACATTATGTCACAAGTAAGGCCCTTAAAAGAACGGACAGTCCAGCGTCCCAGACTCGCAGGGCGTCTAAGCAACTGCTACTACATGGCTATCACGCCTCCGTTCTCATTGTCGTCGATTGGCGTAGCTGTCGACACAGTCTGCTTGAGGCCTCTGTAAACCCGCTCCACCCTGACATCATACACCATGATGCCCGCAAGGTCGGATACGGATGACTCTTTGCCCACGCTCAAGGACGACCCGAGCAGGGCCGGAAGCACCAGGACGAGCCCGGTGCTTGTGATGCCTCATCAATACGATCGACAATGCAGCAACCCAATAATGACGGCTTTGTCACCGCCGCCCGCGGCCCTCAAACATCCCAAGTCTCGGCGGCAGAAATCGCACCTTCGACTGAGGAGCGATTCGGGCCTGGGATTACACACGAACCAAGGGGCTCTTCGCCAGTACGCGTACTACAACCCGGACAGCCCAGTGGAGAGTCGGCCATCTCCCGCAAGAACGATAAGCTGTGACGGGAGCAGCCTGGGCGGCCGCTCCTTCTCGAGCCACAAACTCAGCACAGAGCTCAGAGGATTCGCCGTCAACAGCAGAGTGCTCCCGGACTTCTTTGAGCCTGCCGTCGTGAAGTTGGCCTTTTCCAACCAAACGACGGTACGAAAGCTCCGTGCTTTCGCAGAGACGAGGCACGGTGGGTCAGATCTAGACTTTCTGCTCAAGGTCGGTTCACGGATCTTATTCCTTCGTACGAGGCTCAAATACTAATATAAACCCCCAGGTAGAGGAGTATTCTCGTGCACTCGGGGATCTCATTTCTTCAATGAGTCACATCTCGTCAAAATTTACAGGCTTGACAGCGACAACTCCGCTCGAGCTCTCATCGGATGCAGCCAGTGCTCTCAAGTCGGACATCAAGTACTGCGTGAGGTCAGCACTGCCGGTTCTTGAAAAGGTGTATCAGGAGGCCAAGATTGCGGCTGAGGAGCGTTTGTCCCAGACTCTCTATCCGGAGTTTGTCAAGTACCAGCTCGGTCAGCTCTTGACCACATCCCTATTGAAGGACCGTCCTGGGGCCGAAGAGGTTGAAGATCCTTATCCTGGGCTTGGGAATGCTTTTTGCCTCACAGACCCGCTCCAGCCCGACAATCCAGTCACCTTCGCGTCTGACGGACTACTGTCCATGGCAGGTTATCACCGGAAGCAGCTCATCGGAGAGAATTGCCGGCTTTTCCAGGGAATTGCTACCAACCCGGACACAGCACGCCGGCTGAGCCAGGTGGTTGAGTCGGGAAGAGAAGCCACCGAACTGGTTCTCAACTACCGGCTCGACGGCACTCCCTACTGGAACCTATTGTACATTTGTCCGCTGATGGAGAACGGGACTGTGCGGTATTTTCTGGGCGCTCAGGTCAGCGTCTCAGAGAATATGGGTTGCGATTATAACGAGATTTTGAGCGTTCTAAATTTCGGGAGGCCCTCGGAAGAAGCAGGCGATCCGGTGGCCGAATGGCCAGTCTCCCTTTCTTGGCCAGCAGAGCAGAGCTCCGAGACATTAGATTTGGACCAAGAAGGCGACCAGCAGAGCGACAGACCAATGTCTCGCCGGCAGCGCTTCTTCCGCCGCTTCTACCGCAAGGGATCCGTATCACACGCCTCCTCCAACTCCCGGCTCAGCACGGCCTCGGAGCACGCGTCAGACGAGAGTCAGCCACCCGTTCACTCCCCGCGCTGCCCCTCAACCCTCGCAAGCCCACGCCCGGACTCCCACTACACCAACCACTGCCACCAACACACTCCAACCCTAGATCAGCATAGCACTCCATACTCTCGCTTCCTCGTCATGCGCTATCCCCCATCCCCCCGCGTCTCCTCAAACAGGCGGCGGAGCCGGCGCCGGGACGACAGTGCCCACAGCGGTAGACGAGTTCCCACCGCAGACCCGGCGAGCCAACTGCCCATCGCGTTCTGTTCCACCCACGCGCTCTCACTCCTCGGCGTCCGACTATCACCGACGACAGCGCAGGCCTACGAGCCAGCAGCCCCGCTTCTCGACCGCGACGTATTCGCGGTCCTGTCATCACACCTACGCTCGCCAACGGCCAGCAGCCGCGCGTTCAAGGCCAACGTGCTCGCGCAGCTGGCGCGCGGCGAGTGTGTTGCCGCTGAGCTTCTGGTCCCTTCTTCGTCTTCTTTTACTTCTTCTCCTTCCACCCCCACTGCGTCTACCAACCCCGCTTCTGCTTTTTCTGCTGTTGCCATCGCAGAGGGCTCTTCGTCATCTTCAGCTTGTTCGTTTCCTGTGGGGGCGGCGGCAGCAGCAGCAGCAGCAGCAGCTTCAGGGGGAGCAGGGGCAGGAGGGAAATCGGCGAGGAGTGTCAGGGCTGCTGGCGGCGGCGGCGGCGATGACGCTGGTGGTGGTGGTAGTGGTGCTAGTAGTGTCAATCGCTCGACTTGCAACCTGCCACGACCGTCATCACCGATATACGGTGACCCCTCGTCGAGCGACAGTCGGCCGCGTCTGAGCGGCACGCTGGACCGTGGGGCCGAATTCCTCAGCCAGATGCTGTTCGCCGGGGGTGGTGGTGGCGGTGGGGCTACTGGTGGTATTGGGGGGAAGGGGGTAGCGCTGAAACGGTTGGTGAGTCGGTGGGTGCCGCTGAAAGATGAAGCAGGAGAAATTGGATGGGTCGTGCTGATTTTGGTTCCGGCTGAGGGTGGCGGTGCGTAAATCCAAAAGGATGGATATATGCTTTGTATCCCAGCATGAAAAGGTGTGCTTGTATCACTAAGGTAGTAACCTAAATCGACGCAAATCGTTTTCGTCTTCGTCCATAAGCCATGATGCGATGGCAATATTTCGGTGTTTCTTCGAAGGAGACTGGCCGAGGCTGACGGCGGATGCTCCCCACATCCAAGTCCTTCATGGGGCGTTATAGCAATGTATTATACAGAGTGGCTACAAGAATGGCAACAATGCCTTTCTGACGAAGTTCTAATGTACGAGAAGGACGAATACACGTCCATCATTGCGAAAGCCCAAGGAGGTGAGCATGCTCAATGCAAGGTCAATAGACCAAGACCAGTAACCAAGCAACTTCATTACTTTGCCCATCTCTGAGCATCGTTAACACAATCTAGGCAATTGAGCTACTAGTGCGAGCTCCTTGCTGTCTACCACTGTCTGATATTGGAGAGAACTCCCCGGTCATTGTGGGTTTAGCTTCAGGAAGTCCAGTTTGCCGCCGCCAGGAGCTTTGCGTATGTAATTTTTTTTTTTTTTTGAATGAATCGACTGGCCCAGGCCAGAGCCCCACTGATCGACGCGGCCGCTCCCGCAGCCTATCCACTTCATTGCGGGGTGTTGCTATCCATCCCGGCGGTTCAGCATTCGCAGAGAGTGGCGGGCCGCTGGCGGAAGACGCTCCGGTACCTCCCGGGAGCATCTGGGATCTAGAACGGTCGGTTCGATGGGCGGGTCTGGGCCCAGGAGTTTGTGGTTGCTAGCCTACTCCGTGTGGGAGTCCAGATCCTTCGAGTGGCCTGATGGGTCAAAGACTAGGGAAAGTATACTATTCCGTCGTACAGGCGGCGCATCACTACAAGTTGTTGACAATGGACCGTATCGATGTGACGTGCGGTTTCCCCGCTTTATTGTGACAACCTACCTAATGCCTTTCGGGAAACAGACTTCCTCCATTGTATTGGCTAAGCCTCGGTTTGAAGCGCTTTTGGATAGCGGAAAAGATAAACTACAGAGGTATTGGTTCCAGAAACTGACTTGACTATACAGAAGTTTGGGTAACAGTTGGAAACTCGCGCGTTTCTCCAATCGCACACACGTCAAAGACCCCTGTCTCGGGGATGCCGCTCGTCTTGAGTGCCTGCTTCAGCAGCCGCGGGGGCTCCTCGACGTCCTCGCTGGTCAGGACCCAGGTGCCCCAGTGGATGCCCATGGCGCGGTGGCAGCGTGTGTCCTTGAAGATCTCAACAGCGTCGTAGGGGTTGGCGTGCATCCAGCTGAAGAGCCAGCGAGGCTTGTAGGCACCGATGGGGATCAAACCGAGGTCAAAGGGCCCGCGCAGGCGGCCGATCTGGGTGAACTGGGGACAGCGTGGCAGCGAGTCGTACTCGGGCCCGTAGTCGTCCACACCGAGGGGTACCCGGGGCACCCGCCGGTAACCCGTGTCGCCGCCGAACCAGACCGACTTTTCGCCTGACTTGACGGCCCACGAGGCCCAGAGAGTGTGGTTCTGGTCCCGGTGGGAGCGCCCCGAGGAGTGCTGACAAGGGAGGCAGCTGATGCGTGCTGAAATGGTGTCGGGGGCGGTCTTCTCCTCGTCTTGATGCTTCTCCCTCTGCAGTACCAGGTCTGCATCCTGCCACCAGTCCATCTCGGTCACGTTGGTGATGCCGCTGTCGTGGAACCACTTCTCGAGGCCCAGACCGACAAAGAAGTGGGCCTTGGGATGCCGCCGCGCGAGCTCCTGTACGCTGGTGTGCGACAGGTGGTCATAATGAGAATGCGAAATGATGACGGCGTCGACGGCTGGAAGGTCTGAGAGGGCGCAAGGCGGGGGCGAGTACCGCTTGGGCCCGAACCACTGCACGGGCGCACAGCGGTCCTCAAAAACTGGGTCGAAGAGCACTCGCAGCCCGCTTGGAAACTCGACGAAGTAACAGGCGTGCCCGAGCCAAGTGGCGCGCAGGACAGTTGACGAGGTCCGCGTTTTCAAGAATTCAGGCTTGACGGCGGGGATCTTGACGTCGGACGTGTCAGGCCTAGACGCCTCGCCCGTGACCATAGACCTGGAAAATGGCGTCAGCAAAAGGTAGGTTAGCCCAGTGGGAATGAGACGATCGTCCGACTTGGTACATACCACAAAATCCTGGCGCTAGTCATGATGATAGACCCTGGCGGGTCGCCGGCCGAAGGGTGAGGGTTTTGAAATTTGATAGTTTTTCCATCGTTACCCTTGACGTGGTGCGCACCCAGATGGGCATCTTCGGGCACGTCGGCGGCCAGCTCCAGTTTGGAGACGACGCTCGAGTATACGGCCATGGATGCGGCAGCGGCGGCAGCAGTGGAGAAGGAAACGGTGGATGCGCGCAGAACAGTGCCGGTCGATGGCTTCAGTCGTTGCGACGCGAAACAGCGGGCAATTCTTGCCGCGAGCCGTTCCATTGCACAGCTGACCTTCTTAAAGAGCCCTCGACTTCACGATCAGCGTTCTGCCTGTTGCGTGACCTTTGCATTGGCAGCCCAAGCAACTGGACGCGCCAGCATCTGACAGGCTTACGGTGTCTTTGTGGGTGAGTTGCCTTGGCTTTTGACCGGATTTCAATGAACCGGACCCCGTTATGTCCGGCAGCGGGGCCCCAGTCGGCGAGATTTGGCCCCGCGAAAATCTAACCGCGCCCCTCTACGAGTTCACCTGCGTAGTTATGTTGATTAGCTGCCTCGCGCTGAATCGTTAGAAACTGAAGTGATCAGACTCGTTTTTGGCCCAATGAACGCTACCTTTCCATCCTCTTTCAAAGATACAGCGAGGCGGCCACACAGCATTGAGAATTAGGTTTTTCGTGGAGATCCTCAAATTATTTTATCCTTCAAAGCCGTCATTGCATTGGGTGCATTGCTTGCTGCGGTCAGTGTGTTGAGATAACCAAGCAAGAAACCTTTCGATTTTGTTGAATCATCTCTGCTTCCCATCAGCCCCGAGCTCCGTTAGGGTTAGGGCTGGTTTCTGACTTTCAGCCCTATAATTAAGTAGCGCCCCTTCCTATCTCTTGAGGTCTTGTTGACTTGCCCGTGGTTTCCTGGATACGCCCCAGCACGGGTAAGGGGCAATCTCCATCAAATTTGCGGGCAATCAAACCCATCTTGGCCTGGTGAGTTAGATCACTGTCCCGGTCCTGTAAGATTCCTTTGATTTAACCAAATGCGGACCCAAAGTTCCGCCGTGGCCATGAGAACTCCGACTTGCCCTGTGTCAATCAACCCAGCCAACTGTTAACTAACGATACCAACCAAGTAGGCAATCTGGAACTGCAAAAGACGGATGAGGGGAGGAAGCCATCAGGTTAAACGCCAAAGACATGGCGAGAGAGAAAGCGAGGGGATCAAGTTCAGCTCAAGCTTGACGTGTGATAGGTGCAAAAATCAGGACGGCTTCAATCCGCAAACAATATATCCGGGTTGCATTCTACTTCTCAGAGAACTACCCCGTCGATGGCACCGGATGCCAAAAGCTCGAGGCAATATGCCGCTCCACTCACGGGGCGTCCCTTCGGACATTTAACCGTGCCCGCTACCCATGCGCCGGGCTAGACCGTTGGGATACCCTGCATTGCCGTCAACTCTATCAATATGGCCAACCAGCGGTTCAGGCTCCAAGGGATCTATTTTACTGCCGGTCGCGCCCACTTGAAGCTCAGTTCGACCCATGGTCCAGCATGGAGGGAAGGATATAAAATTGGAAGCATCAAGGTCTTGGCGAGCTAACTATATCACATATATATCTAGGATCTTCCAAACCCAGCCTCGTGTCCCTTGGTTTATATTTAGAGGCCGCAGTAGGTTGCTTCCCAAGGTATTGCATTGATCCGTGGCCGGCTTAGTTATCATTCAGAATCATCCCTATTCTTGCTGAGCTTCACCAAGCCAACAACAGCCGCCATGTACTCAACGCTCATTGCTCTCCTCTGCGCCGGCGCTGCCGTCGACGCCACGGCTCCCGCTCGGTCTGCGCTTCACCGTAGCAAACAGGTACGGGGGGATCATAATGCAGCCCAGGCCATTCAAAACCGACAGGCCGGATCAACCATCACAGTCGATCTTGCCGTGCAGTACCAAAAAATCGACGGGTTCGGTACTTCAGAGGCCTTCCAGCGCGCAGTGCAGATGAGCAGGCTTCCAGAAGCGGGACAGCGGAAAGCGCTGGACATTCTGTTTAGCACAACTAAAGGCGCCGGACTCTCCATCCTCCGCAACGGTATCGGATCCTCACCCGACATGAGTTCTGATCACATGGTCTCGATCGCGCCCAAGAACCCGGGCTCTCCCAGCAACCCCCTTATTTATGAATGGGACGGATCCGACAACAAGCAGCTGTGGGTGTCGCAAGAGGCGGTGCATACGTACGGCGTTAAGACCATCTACGCCGATGCCTGGAGCGCCCCTGGGTACATGAAGACCAACGGGAACGACGCCAACGGCGGGACGCTGTGCGGCCTCACTGGTGCCCAATGCTCGAGTGGCGACTGGAGACAGGCCTATGCCGATTATCTCACCAAGTCAGTCAGGGTCCCGCAAGTTGAAAGAGAAGATGTGGCAAAGCCTGATCAAACTGACTCTGTCCAGATACGTCGAGTTCTACGAGCAGTCCAACGTGACAGTTACGCACCTCGGCTTCATCAATGAGCCAGAGCTGACGTGAGCCCTTCCTCCGCTCCTGTTTTCAATCCCTCGTCGATCACGTCACAACCACTAAACCGCTTCGGTTCTCATTGAACAGAACGAGCTATGCCTCGATGCGCTTCTCAGCCTCCCAGGCGGCCGAGTTTATCCGCATCCTGTACCCCACCATCCAGAAGTCCAACCTGACGCACAAACCCACCATCGCCTGCTGCGACGCCGAGGGCTGGAATTCGCAGTCGGGCATGCTGGGCGCCCTGCGCTCTGTCAACGACCAGTTCGGGCTCGTCACAGCGCACGCCTACACCTCGCAGCCGAGTTTTGCCATGAACACGCCGCACCCGGTCTGGATGACCGAGGCTGCCGATTTGCGTAAGTGCTGCATCCCCTTTGTTTTAGAGCAAAAGAACGCGAAGAGGAAGTGAAAGAGGAAAGTAAGAGTTAACAAATTGAAAAAGAGGGAGCATGGACCTCGGCGTGGTACCAATACGGCGGGGCCGGCGAGGGCTGGACCTGGGCCAACAACATCTACCAAGCCATCGTCAACGCCAACGCCGCGGGGTACCTGTATTGGATTGGCGCCCAAACCGGCAACACAAACAGCCACATGGTGCACATTGACACCAACGCGGGCACCGTCGAGGCCAGCAAGCGTCTTTGGGCCCTGGGCCAGTGGAGCCGCTTCGTACGCCCGGGCGCCACCCGCGTCGGCATTTCGGGTGGTCCAGGACAAAGTATGCGCACCGCCGCGTTCCGTAACGAGGATGGCTCCGTCGCCGTCGTCCTCATCAACAGCGGCGGCGCCTCCGCCGTCAACGTCAAGGTCTCTGGTACCGGGGCAGAGGGCGAGGACGTGAGTTCGGCAAAGGCTTGGGTTACGGACAACACTAGGGCCATCGAGGAGTTTGAAGCCAGCTTTGCCGATGGCATCGCCTCCGTCCAGGTGCCGTCAAGGTCCATGGCCACAGTCGTGCTTTATCTGGCGGCTGCCGGCAATGCCACCAAGGTTTAGGAGTAGAACTAGGTAAGGTGCTGTGTGTGGTTCAGGGGCCAAACAAGCATCTTGTAGTTAGGTGTTCGTTGCCCTGTCCAGATGATGAGTACACCGCATGTCAAATCTAAAAGTACGGTTAAAGGATGAGAGCTTTCCAAGTACCTCTGGCAACTTCCTGCTCTGGTGACCGATTGACCGATCCAAGTCCGCCATTGTTTTCAAAAGTTTCATCCCAACTTCTGACCCAGTGCCTTCCCAGCAGCCTTTCCCAGTGCAATATGTGCCATACTCGCGGCTACACTGTCACTACCCCCTCCCAATGGAAGTCAGCACCGGTCGGTTCAGCGATATTGGGAGGAGGACGGGTTGAACACCGATTGAAAGTAGACTGGTTTGACTCCTCCACGCCAATAAAACCCTGCATTATCGGGGTCCTCTTAGCCATAAACCTTCATTCGACCGGCTGATGGGGCTTGGTGAGAAGATTCTAGCATGTAATTACGCCACATGTAGGCAGGTTGCCCAACTTTCTGTGAACACCCCGAACTTTAAGGAATGCATTCTCGGTCAGGCTCCGTTAAAACTACCGGTGCCCACATAATGGTTCAATATATCCATTTCCATTTCGTTTCCCAAAGCAAGAGCAAGACAAAAAAAAAAAAGAAAAGAAAAGAAAAGAAAAGAAAAAGAAACATGTACAACTCCGTTTCTGAATATTCTCAATCAGCGCACCAGTGCCACTACTAGTAGCAAGTAGGTGACGGCATACTCAAAGAAAGCATACGGCATACCTTCTCGGGTTCAACCACTACCAGAATGAACGAAAGTATTTCTTGGCCTTCACCTCCTCAAGACCTAGAGAAGCATCAACGTGGCTCCCCTTCCCCTTCTGTAACTCCAAGCAGCCTCCAACATCCTCCATCTCCCAAATTCGCGAACCGAGCTCAGAATTAAGGTGCCAGCCTCAGCGGCAGCCCGCCGGCCACCTGCTGAATCACGAGTCCCGGCGCCGGCGTAACAACAGGAGCAACGAGTGCACAAGATGTAGGTGCCGAATAATACGTGACTGTTGCGCCGCCACACGGAAGCGTCGCTGTCGTGACCGTCTGGTGGGTCTGCTGCATCGGCATGGGTACGCCGAAGCAGATTGCTTGTGGAGGAGGAGGAGGAGGAGGAGGAGAAGGCGTCTGGGATCTGTTGTCGGCGGTGGTTAGCAGTATCTTTGGCTTTGATTCTCTGTTCACAGATCCCGGTGATATGATAAGGGATTCAGGTTGCCTTTGTTGCTTACGCTGAGTAGGTGGTAAACTGGGGAACGAAGATGCTGGCTGTGCCCGGATTATAAACTATGTAGGACGACATCTCGGCGTGCGAAGTATTGATCGGTCCGTTATTTCGGCTACTGATGCGACAATGATAGCTTGTGACCGGGCCTTGAATTGATCGATCGATCAATTGATGGGTCGGTGGTTGAGGCTGCCTTCCCTTAAGAGATTGCGGTTCCAGGAAACTTCTGATATTCGGTCAAAGAAGGGAGGTTGCTTAAATAGAATTTATAAGTCAACGGAGCCTGATTTGGCAACGTGGGCAATGAATCGCGTTGTCATGTGGTTTATTTTGACCAAGAATCTGGGTTGGGATTGCGAACTTGGCAATAAGTTGATTGTTTACCTGACTTCTCAGGTTAATTGATATGGAAGTCGCTACGGATATGAAACTTGGGCGAGAGGATCCCGGGATCAAAGTTGATCATGAGCTCCAATCAATTCAAACTCCACTGATTTGGTCAGCCATGTTGACTTTAAGCATTTGAGGGAATTGGGCTTCGATTCGCTTTGTGGGATAGTTTGAACCACAGGAAGGCTTTCAGAATTCATATCAATACGTGAGCTCAGCTATGTACGCCCGCCAAACAGAAAGAACGCCCATCCTTCGACATGCTGACGGGGAGGGGCGGGATTGCCTGAGTTTGAGGCTGCTCCATGTTTCTAGCGAACGCTCTTCAAATCAAAGAAAGCTTGAATCTACTTCGAGTGCTCTTTCACCATCTTGGCGGCCGCCTCCGCAAGCCCCTTCAACGCATCGCGGCGCTTGTACTTGGCATCCTCGATGACACCTAAGAAAAATGTTAGTTTCGCCCCTCGCAACCGCAGAAGCGCACAAGCTGGTGAGCGGGAAGCCTACCGATGTCGGCATCGCTCGAAAACTTGGATGTCCAGCGGACGAACGTTGAATCCGCCAACTCGCCAGAGGTGACGGCCCAGCAGCGGATTGTGCTCACGACGCTCGAATAAGGCAGCTCTGGCTCCGTGTTGATGACGCTATACGTGATGAAATGGTCCAGATTCTGTGTCCCGTCAGCGCGTCAGTCCAAAGGTCTTGACCCACTTAATCCAGACTGATTTGGCTGCTCACGCTGTGTTCATCCTGCTTCACCTCCACAACACTACCGTCCTTGAACGTCCATCTGACTACGTCCGTCTCATTGCTGGTGCCTTTGACATGCTCGGCCTTGGTAACTGCGGACCAGAACTTGTCGAACTCGGGCAGCTTGATGAAGTGCCAGACATGCGAAAGAGGAGCCCGAATGACGGCGCTCTCAATCACTTCGTTCGTACTTGCGATTCCTTTTGTGCCTGAAGCAGACATGGTTGGAAAAATGAAGCGCTCCTCGAAGATGTTCTTGGTGGTTTGGATTGTTGATCGTATTGGCGTTGGTTTGAAAACTTAGTAAAAACTCAAGACGATGACGTTGGAACAAATTGACACTTGCTTTTAAGTATTTATCAGACTCGCCATTGTTTGTGCAGTCGATGGAAATCTGGCTCGGTGTTGCCAGTTGCTTCCCCAAACGATGCATTCTCCCCTTCCCTACGTCATCCAGCGGTCATGACATCGGTGGGGTCTCTTTCCAGCCAAAGACGGCGCCTATCCGGGAAACAATCAGCGTAAAGCTGGCGAGTCGCAATAGTCCTTTGACTGACTGCTGCATTTTATCTTTTGCTACGTTCTGTACGTCTACATTTTACCTGCAACAAGAACTGGAAACCAGGGCCAGGCGTGCCCTTAAGACAACCACCCGCAGTTGGGCAGGATGACAGGTGCAGTACCCCAACCATCTCTATACACACTACCGACCTCTATGCTGTTTCCTTACACTTGCGTAGCTACTGTACGTTTGGGGAGTGGCGGATCGGGTTGGTAATTGATGGCATCCAAAAAAACATGAAGGAGCATGTATTCGCAGTGACTTGAGGCGAGGGTGTGGACACCCACTAACACAGAGAACCGGGAGGACGAGTCTCCGTTGGAGAGACCGCCCCACAGCCATTCCCAAAAATAGACAAACCTCGCCGTTGGGTGCGTGGCCAGAGATGTGTTGCGCCTTTGGTGGCTTGCAGTCGATTTTGGATGTTGCTCCACTCTGGGAAACAAGGCAGCCTGAACTGGTTGGAGAGAGCGCCTGGTTGGGCTGAGGGCTGAATGACCTCTTCCGGGTGCATGCAGCAGGTTGCAGGCCACATTAGAAATTGTGCTCTCTCCAATGTTAAACGGCCGGTCGACAAAGAAAGCACATCAAGCTAGGGCTTCAGCCACCCCGACTTGGTCGACTTTGGAAAAGGCTTGAGGTATCGGCAGGCACCAAGTTATCGACCCCTGCCGCAATCGAGCTTAGTGTTGGGAGTGGAGTGAGGACCAGGGCCGGTGGACCCGGGTCGACATCCCCAGACTCTTGCTGTTCCCATCAACAACATCAAAGTTGGGGCTTCATTTATGGCTGGCTTTCGATGAGACGAAAAGGAAACAGCCAGGTCAAAGTCGACTTGCCCCCGAAAAACGTGGGATTTTCGGCGCATACTACTCTCGAGTCAGCCTTCGCTACATTTCGACACATCTGACTTGATTGGCATAAAGAACGAGGCTTCACCAGGGTCGGAGTTGGGAAGGGGGGATTTTGCGCGACTGCAGCGAGGTGTCAGACAAAGTTGGACCCACCAGCTGGGCTCAGCCTCAGGCGCCCGGGAAGTACTGCTGATCCCAAAGCCAACGGTTGCTGGCTTTTTAGCCAACTTGGTCGCCAGCCAGGTGCCGGTCCGGATTGTGTTTTCATATTTCCTTCTCGACTTTGATCGGTACCATCGACCTCAAGTGAAGCGCATTCGGCCTGGACATCTGCCCGGCACCATTGAACGGAGGCACCGTCGAGTTCAAGGGTCGAACGTCTCATGCTACGATGAGAATTCCGTTGTTTGGCGGGCGCATCGCCGAGGTTCAGTTAGCAATAGTTGGGAAGTTTGAGGTCACCCGTATCATTGCAGCACCAAGCCAAGACCGGGCTGGCACATCTGTCTCAATGGCCGGCCTAGGGAGGTTACGACTTCTTCCGATAGCGCTTGTGGCACTGATCCTCGCCTCAACGGCGCAAGCGACCAGCAGCATCGTGAATTTCGACTTTTACCCCGAAGGAGCGCGAGACTGCCTTTATAGCGCCGCCGAGAGCTCCCGATGCGAATCGAAGACGGTCGAAGCGACAAACGCGTGTTTCTGTCGAAATGGCGGAGACTTCATCACAACAGTTGCGGCCTGCATCGGCAGATCGTCTCGCAACGACCTTGAAACCACTTATTCGACGATGCGCGAAGCATGCGAGAACTCAGAGACGTCCATGACTATTACCAAGGGCGAGTTTATGGAAGCTGCGGAGCCTCCCAGCTCGACGACGACACAAACCTCGAGCGCAACTGGCACGGAGACGACGTCGACAGTATCTTCAACGTCGCCGCCGGTGGATAACGAGGATGGCGAAGAAAGTTCTGGCCTATCCACTGGCGCTCTGGTGGGCATAATAATCGGTGTCATCGCAGCGCTTGGCCTGGTCGGCGCATCGGCATTCATCCTTATCAGGCGGAGGAGGAGGACAGGTGAAGAATCGCACCCAATGTTGCCACAGCACGCACACCACTCGATGGTGCCGTCGGCAAGCGACACTTCGACTGCATACTACGGCAGTCCTGCGCCAGACTCGGGCGCATGGCCGAAAAAGGATTGGGGAGCATCGTCCGACTTCCGAAGCAGCGTACGGGCTAGCGGTTTCAACTGGGAATCGGCTTCGCAGCTCGCATATCCCGCTTCGACGCTAGCGCCGTCGCCGCCGTTACCGGTTCAGGAATTGGACGGGCAGCAACATTTCCCGCCGGGTTCGACTCAGGCGCCGGTCGAGATGGGCGGCACGCCGGTTATGACAACACCGCCGCAGGCTCCAAACGCACCCCAGTACCAGGCTTATAACCCTGGCCAACAATCCTCGGGACTGGGCTGGGGCTAAGCACACGGACAGGTTTAAACTTTGCGGGCCCAAGTCGCGCCGCTACGTTGCAGCAAGGAAGCGGCGGTGAGCCGGATGCGAAACTCAAATTTTCTCATGGATGTATTTGGAGAAGACTACGGCGGGCGGCGATGCACTTCATTGTACATTACAGTACCTGTGCGTTCATGATGGCGGGACGGGCGGCATTTGGGGCAGACCAGCAATCCCCACGGCGCCTAATCTGAGTCGGTTTCTTTCCGGTTGCGGCATGGGTTTGAGATTTATTTGGTCACGAGGGCGGTGGCTGGCCGGCGCTTGGTTGAGAAATGATATTTCGGGACGATTGGGTGGACACACAGTTTTTTTGGGAGTTTTGACATGAATTGAATACCCTGATTTGACCGTTGAACTAGAATAACCCACCGGCATATGCAGGGCCTCACTGAGGGGCAAGCAAACCTGCAGCCATGCAGCATGCAGTCTGCCATCTGAAGAGCATCCGAGATGAAGGAGAGTGCGATCTGCACCAGTCAGTTTGACTAGTAACCTGGAAGGTAGATAGCGAGATATTCGTTCTGGGTAGGTACTGCACCTGCTTACCTGGCTCGACGAATTTGACCATGCTGCCCGTACCTGCCTCGGGTGAACGCTCTCTGCCTTGTAACTTAGGCTTCGGCACAGTCACCGCCATTGCGATGACCCAAAACGGGTAAACGTTCAATGGCTGCCTAATAATGAAACTATGTATGTATGTACTTGCCTTACGACTTGCACCTGAGGTTCATGCTTGAGATGAGCAAGGGACCTTGATGGTTTGAAGCGCCTCCACTGCTTCCTTGGCCCCAATCCCGCCGCTGCGGCGCCAGTGGATCTCTTGTTGAGATCTCCGGTATCTGAAAGTTGAAGCGTTCAAGTTTGTTGGTTCCACCTCGAGACCCGCACAACTTCCAACCCCATCTGCAACTTCAACTGGTCGCCGGGTATATCTCCCGAAACGCCCGCATCTTGACATCTCCGCGCATTGCCCGCATACGCAGTGCGTGTCGAAAACTGCCGGCCCCCGGACCAGTCCCCCGCGCTAGCCGCCCATTGCTCTCCTGACGTGCATCTGGTCGAGTCGTCCTACTCTGGTTCCTGTGGGTTGCACAAAGCCTGCAATAATCCACTGGCCTCTCTGTTTTGTGTGCCTTTTATTTTTTTTTTTCCCTCCTTGAGTGTGTATGGCCTCGGGCTCTTTCCAGGTTGCACCCGTGGACGCGCCCAACAATTGTCGGTGAAGGCGCAGGCTGCTGGGGAAGGCACCTTCCGTCCTGAAGACCCCCTCTGCCCCCTCTTCTGTCCTTTTTTTTCTCCGATCACGGGTGCACGTCCCGGACCGGCCACCGCTAGGCGGGTCTCAGTAGTCCACATCTCCTTGATCTTCCTCATATATCCCCCTGTCATGTCTCCTAAATAGACGACTACTCCTTTTCCCGTGCCCTCCTCTCCGCAATTGGCAACCAGGCGCCGGCCGCTTTCGATTTACTACGACACCTTCGACTTCCCGCCTCATGGCTGCCATCTCGCCTGGTCCCGGTTGGCGGGACATCCTATGGCCCTGTTACAACTGCTGCCGGAAGATCTGGGTAAGTTTGAGTTACACCAGATCGGGACCACCTGCAACCCTCCCGCCCACCCCGTTTCTGCTCGCTCACACATACATCTGCAGATACCTTCACTCGGACAGTTCAGCCCCCAATGCCTCGGCATAATTGGTTACATTCCTCTCTGGGTCGCTGTTCTGACCGTGACACTTCGTTACGGGCTCGGCGCTGCGTGGTCCGCCTACCGACCCATATGGCTGCGCAGGTTCGCGGCCGAGAAACATGGGCTCCCGTCCAGCGTGCCGGACCAGGAGTCGGGAGCTGGCGGGGCCTTCCGCAAGTCCTGGACCACCTGGAACCTGACTCTTTTGTTTCTGAGCATTGCAACTGCTGTCGTCGGGGCCACCGCTGCTTTCGCCTGGCCAGAGAATGCTCGCTTATCCTTGGTCCCCGTTGTTCCCAGTGTAAGTCAACACCTGTGCGAGGCGCCCTCCTGTGCTGTGCTGATCCGTGGCTCAAGATCATATCGTGTCTTGTTATTGCCATTGAGCGTCCGAGAACCACGCCAGGCCCCGTTTTCATCATCAACAGCGTTCTCCTTCTGGTAGAGACGGCCATCCTCGCCTTAATGCCTAGTACCTTCCCTGCTGGTTTGCTCCGTTACCTTGCATGGACAGCCGGAGTCGGCCTCCCCCTAGCGTCTGTCATACTGATGCTCAACATGCCCCTGAGGAACCCTTTACTTGATGACACTGGGATTGCCAAGCCGTATTCCGAACCTACAGCCACTCTTCGTAGTCCTGAGGATATCATCACCTTGTGGCAATGGATGACGGTGTCCTGGATGGCACCTCTCATCAGGCTGGGCTACAAAAGACAGCTCGAGGAAGAAGATATCTGGTTCCTCCCGTACGACTACCAGCACAGCAGGCTTCACATTCTCTTCCGCGAACTCTCCGGGACCGTCTTAGCCAGGTTATTGAAAGCCAATGGGTTGGATCTCATCATCACTACAAGCCTCGGCATCTTCCAGACATTTCTTGATGCAGCGGAACCTGTTCTTCTCAAGCAACTTCTCGCGGCATTAACCGCTACGGAGCCAAACGTTCGCGCCGCTATAGTCTACGCCGCAATCACCTTATTTGCACGGTTAGTCAAAATGCAATTAGGCGTCTTTAGCCTCTGGTATAGCCGACATACCTACGAACGGGCACGGGGTGTGCTCATCACCATGATCCACGAGAAGACGCTGAGGAGAAAAGCATATACGTTTCCCAGCAGTCATGAGCTTCCTCCGAGTCAGACGGAGCACCAACAGGAGCCCTCTTCTCCCACAGCTGGCATCTCCACCTCGACAACCCTCACGGATGATGAGGCCAGCATTGACGACGTCAACAACACCACCGACACCTGTTCCACAGACTCCAAGCCCTCCAAGTTTCAGAAGTTCAAGTCCCTTGTTCACCATGGCTACACCAGACTCAAACCCCGTGATCCGCCTCCGAAACCCGACGCCACCACGTTTGCTCCAGCCTCGACAGGCAAAGTCCTCAGCCTTCTCCGCAACGACTCGTACGAAATTGCCCAACGCTTTTGGGATGCGCCCTCTATAACCACCACACCCCTCAGCCTGCTATTCTCGCTTATCCTCATATGGCGCATCCTCGGCCCGGCCTGCCTCCTCGGCATTCTAGTCCTCCTCGCCGGCATGGCCGCTAACGTCTTCCTCATGCGCCTCCTGCTTCGCATCGAGCGCGCTCGCCGCGAACTCACCGACACTAAGCTGCAGCGCACGAGTCAGTTTGTTGAGGCCATCCGCCACCTGCGCTGGTACGACTGGCAACAAGCCTGGCTCGACACCATCATGGCCAGCCGCCGGGAGGAGCTGCGCAAGAGGGTCCACAGCAGCATCATTCTCAAAGCCATCGCCCTCGTCAACATGATCGCAGCCTACCTGTTCCCTGTCGCTGGCTTCTGGGTGTACACCGTCGTCAGTGGCCGCCCTCTGACGGTAGACGTGGCGTTTCCGGCGCTGGACCTGTTCACCATGCTGCAGACGCGCTTGAGGGAGCTGCCGGATTTGGTAACAATCTTGTTGAATAGTCGCGTGGCGATGGGCAGGGTGGAGGCGTTTATGCGGGAGCCGGAGAAGGAGGGATTGGTCATGGACGGGGACGGTACCGTCGGGGCCGCCGCGGGGGAGGTTGTGGTGGGCCCCCCGCAAGAGAAACCGGAGATTGTACTGGCGGACGCGTCATTCTCGTGGCCTGGCGCTGCAAAGAGGGTGCTGAGGAATGTGTCCATTACTTGTGGCCCAGGGTTGACGGTGGTATGCGGCAAGGTTGGGATCGGCAAGACTGCGCTGTTGCAAGCGATCTTGGGCGAGCTGGACCAGCGCGGCGGCGAGCGGGCCGTGCCGGCCGAGATGATTGGGTACTGTGCTCAGACGCCGTGGCTGGAAAGCATGAGCATCCGGCAGAACATTCTCTTCTCGGCTCTCTACGACAAGGCCCGGTTCGAGCAGGTGATCGATGCCTGCTGCCTGCGGGACGACCTCAACATGTTTCGAAGCAAGGACCTAACGTTGATCGGGGAGAACGGCGTGGGACTGTCGGGCGGCCAGCGAGCGCGCGTGGCCCTGGCCAGGGCCATTTACAGTCAGGCGCGCATATTGCTTCTCGACGACCCAATCGCGGCCCTGGATCACCATACGGCCACCGCTATCGTGCGGAACCTCTTTGGGCCCCAAAGGTCACCTTTGACGGCCGGACGCCTGGTGATTTTCGTCACACATCGGATGGACATCATCATGCCGTACGCCGACCAGGTCGTTGAGGTCGGGAGGGGAGGCCGAGTGCAGGCCTTCGACAAGGAGGAGCTGCGGAACAATGAGGATGAGCTGGAACACCTAGCCGAGATTGCCAATGCCGTTGCTTCCACTGGCAACGAGGGTACGGCTCGCGAAGAGGAGGAGCCGATACCAGACAAGTTCATTGAGGACGAACGTCGCGTACACGGAGGGGTCCTGGCCTCCGTGTACTGGCAATACGTCAAGGCGGGGAACCTGCGGTGGTGGGCTACCATGATTGGCTTTTTTGCTTTGTTTCGCGTCTTCGCAGTGGGATACAACTGGTTTCTCAAGGAATGGGGCGAACAATACCAGCATTCGCCGGAGGGCATTCAAAGCGTCTATCTTGCTGGCCTTTCAAGCGATGTGGATGGTCTGGGAGTGCAAAACCTCGCTCGGAGTCTCAACGAGTCTCCAGCAAGCCACTGGTTCGAGTTTGGGCGCTGGCTGCCCCCACCGGGCGAAGACGTTCGCCCGTGGATCGTCGGGTTCTTGATCTTATCCTTAGTTCAGGTGCTTGTTCAAACCCTCTCGGACGTGGCGCTTGTCGTCATCGTCTACAAGGCTAGCAAGAACCTTTTCGAGAGGGCCATGGAACGAGTGGCCAACGCTACCTTCCGGTTCTACGACGTCACGCCGGTCGGTCGGTTGATGAACAGGCTGACGTCGGACATGGGCACCGTTGATGGACCCATCGCACAACAGCTGGTGCTGGTAGCCTGGTACTCGGTCGGCTGGTTATCCTCGATGATCGTCATCGCGGGGGCAACGCCGACATTCCTGGTCATGAGCGCTGCCATGACCATCACATTTGTTTTGATCTTCAACCGCTTCCTGCCAGCCTCCCAATCTCTACGCCGCCTTGAGACGGTGTATCTGTCACCGCTATTTTCCAATTTTGGCGCCCTTGTCGAAGGATTGACCACGGTCCGTGCCTTCCGATCCGAGACGCACTTTCAAAATCGCATCATCACGAATGCCGATGCCTTCCAGAAGATGGACCACATGTACTGGTGCCTGCAGAACTGGCTGCAATTCCGCTTCGACCTGCTCTCAGCAGTCAGCTCCTTCACCCTGGCTCTGACCGCAATTCTCTCGGGTCTCTCTAGCGGTACCGTCGGTTTCGTGCTAGCCTCGGCTTCCAGCTTTGTCCAGTCCACCCACCAGCTCTGCCGCCGCTATGGCGAGATGCAGATGCAGTTCGTCAGCGTCGAGCGTGTCGTTGAGCTCCTCGACCTCGACCAGGAGCCCCAAGGGCCCGTCAAGCCGCCGGCTTCGTGGCCTCACTACGGCGATGACATCGTCTTTGATAACGTCACCCTCCGCTACGCGCCCACCCTCGACCCCGTGCTCAAGAATGTCACCTTCACGATTCCCGGGGGTGCCAACGTCGCCGTGACTGGCCGCACCGGCTCCGGCAAGAGCACACTGGCGCTCAGCCTGCTGGGCACGCTGCACGCCGACACGGACACGGGAGGCAGCATCCGCATCGGCGCGGTCGATCTTGCGACCGTTGACAAACACGCGCTCCGCCACAACATCACCTTTGTCGCGCAGGACCCGGTTCTCTTCCCGGGCACACTACGCGACAACCTCGACCCGCTGAACGAGCGCGACGAGGCCGAGCGCGCCGACGTGCTCCGCCGCGTTCTTGGGGGGCCATCAGGCGGTGCCGGTGGGTCGGAGAACAGCAGCGGTGGTGGCAGCTTCACTCTCGACAGCCGCGTCGACGGCGGCGGCAAGAACTTGTCGCAGGGCCAGCGGCAGCTGGTCGGGCTGGGGAGGGCGATGCTCCGGCGGAGTCCCGTCGTAATTATGGACGAGGCGACGGCGTCGATCGACGGCGAAACTTCGGCATACATCCAGCAACTGCTACGGGAGGAGCTCAAGTACAGCACCGTTATTACGATCGCGCACAAAGCGGAGGCCGTACGGGACTCGGATTTTGAGATTGTGCTGGACCAGGGGCGACTCGTACGGGCAGGTCCCAGGGGCGCAAGGCTGCTGCAGCAGCAACAGCAGCAGCAGCAGGCGGCGTGATGATTATGGCTTTTTCTTATCCAATCAAAGGTCGTATTGGAATGGGATTGGTGCAATGGTGTGGGAAATCAGCGGTTTGAGAGTAGACAAACATACACAAAAGTATGGTTCTGAGTAGCGTTCTCGGTTTCGGGCGTTTAAGATGAGTATGGTTACGGCGTTATAGCAATACACATCCTCTTGGTTATGGATCTATGGAACATGGCTGGTGCTAGACAGTGACTTATAATGGGTATCGAGAGCAACCCTGGAGGTCACCAGGGTCGCCGCCCTGTAAGCTGGTGAACATATAGTTGCATACCAAGTACTTGCCCCTTATTTAAGCCTGCCCTCTTCCCCGGCCCGTTCCCGGTTCGAGCTGCCGAGAAGATGTTCAGACTCTGACAGTGAGTAGGCCCGAACCTTTTTGGGCACGCCTTCATGATTTACACTTCCTTGACGTCCGTTGACGTACCAATCCGCAAGTACATATCCACAAGTACGCATGTCACCGCGTCGCAACATAGTAACCAAGTCGCTTTCAACGGCTGATAATTTTGGAGTTTTAAAGGGTTTGGGTCAGCCGTCAAACAGATTCCCGTTTCCTTTTTTTTTTTTTTTTTTATAGCCCCCTTCTGGGCCCGGAAATCTTGTCCGTCTTGGCTGGTTCTCGGCTTGGGCTAGCTGGATGCATCCATTTTTGGTAACTATGTACAGTACCAATAGTTACTAGATTCATGACAGGGATAGGTTGAAGCACACAGTCAGGAGTCAGAAAACCTCAAGAAATCATTGCACAAAAAATCCAGGAGCGGCATCCCAACATAATCGTAACTGATTGCGACGGCCATGTCTGCTAAGTTCAACTTTTCATATTGCTCTTAAACTGGTTGGCATGGCTTATTGTTTGCTTCGACGATACCTTTACACTAGTGATGAAGGCTGAAGCCACCAGAGCGCGATTCGTGTTCCCTTTCTGAAGGTGAAACGTTTGAACTAGCCCAGCTTTGTCGAGAGCGTTTTGATGGTCATCACATGTTTACCAGCTTTGTGACTTGATGACAACGAGATAATGCTCGTGGATCCTGAGGGAGCCCATTCGGTTACGGCTCAACGGGTGAATCCTTTGAGTGGAGTTGGAGCCCATACCAGCGGCCCCGAATCCTATTCATTACCATTCATTACCAAACCAAAAGAGATGGTCTCTTCATGATTGGGTACGTACCAGAACAGACTTGTACGTATCGTCCCGGGTGGTGAACGTGGGTCCGGACCTTTTGGGTCGTCGGGTCATCAATGTTGTCCATGACGGCTGCAAGGTCCCGTCTTATTGTCCCAGAGAAAGTTTGCTAGGCAAAGCCCAAATTCCGCCAAGGAGTTGGGAACAGCCACGAACCAAAGCGCGCATGCCGCCTGCAAGTTTGAAAAAGGAGAGCCAACAAACCCAACCGTTTTCGATCCTCCCATTGTACTGTCAAATGGCAGAACACATGCAGCAATACACTACGTGTAGAAACCTAAAGGGAAAAGGAGCGCTCGACGTCATCTCGGCAGCGCGCAAGTCGCCGTCGTCTACCTGATTGGCTTCGACCTTCATCCAAAAATACTCGCAACAAACCTAGACAGAGCCGTACAAATTTGAAAACGGACCTCAAAGAGGTACGCGCCTCGGCGGCGCTGTGCGTGTGACGATAAGCTTGCGGCACGTCGGCAAGCGGCGCATCAACCCTCTAACATGCTGTGTAAGCGGGCAATTTGCCTGTCTAATTTCGACCGTCTGTCATTATAGCACTTGGTTTATGTGTTGCACCGCATTGTGAAGATTTCGATTGTAATCTCCGAAAATTGAAAGATGTTCTGCCTCTGCGATCTGCTTTGCGGTCCGTCTGAAGGTAGCTAAAAACGAAGGATGGTGAAAGTATTGAAGTCCAAAAACGAGCGTTGCCAAGTGATGACAGCAACGGTTCAGGTCCTTGATCACGCCTATTGGACGTGTGCTTCCTCGTGTTCTGCCAGAAGCTTGAAAGCCCATCGTGAAAAACCTCTAGTTCCTTCTCTTCACGAGGTATTGTTGCAGGGGTTGAATGACGGGCAGCAGAGATTGGCCCAATCGAGCCACGGCCAGCCACACCCAATAGTTCACCGCATGAGGTCTTGATTGGCTGGTGGGCGCCTTCCTCGCGCAGGGAGGAACTTGATCTCGCCTCTTTGAGGCTGGCCAACTCGACAGGTCCGCACTTGCCCGTTCCGAGCTGTCAAGTACAACGAATTCGAAGTCATGGACGGGAAGGTGCCACTGGAAAATCCGGTTGTTGCGGGCCCCAACCTGCCACCCAGATCCACCAGTTCCTGTTTGTTTCCTGGACGATTGCTGTCAATTTTCCTGCACCTTTCCCTGCAGGGACCGTGACTTGTCCGGATCGGACGGATCTGGTTCAGTCTCTTGGGTGCACGCTACCAGATTCGACTGCCACGTTGGGGATGCGCTCAAGCGCTAGGTTGCGTCGGATGCAACCATGGCAGTCTCCAAGCTTCCATAGCGCCCATGCGGGGTTCCCGTCGACTGGCTTTCAAGTCGACATCGTGAATGGCCCGAGCTCTTGGGCTTTAGCCTATCTACGTGTATGTACCTAACCATCCACGCCGTGCTTCCGTCAAAGTGACCTGAGACCCCCGGTCGAATCCGTTGGCTAGCAAAGCCCCAGAGTGCCGCCAAGCTCACGCTCTGAGAGGGTCGCATCTCGTATTTCCCCGTCGATTTGGGCATGGCGCGGGAGACCGGGTTTCCTTTTGCTGGCCGGTATTCATTCGGCATCGGGCCAGCCCATCTCGTCGATGAGGGCAACGTTCCCCAGAGGCCCGAGAGGCTGGTTCGGCTGGACGGAATAAAGACCTCATACTACCTTGAACGCGACCCTCCTTTGTGTTCCCTCTCTCTCTTCCTCACCACCACGCACACGGTGTATATCCCACGTTAATACGCCTTCGGGTTCCGCAGTCGCTCGCTTTCGCCTGCCTGCATCTATATCCAGTCCACTCGCTCAGCATCAACTAACAGCACACCGCAATCATGCGTGCCTTCGTTCTGTCTCTCGGCGCCATGGCCGTTGGCCTGGCGAGCGCCCACGAGTGGCCTAACTGCGTAGGTTAGCTTCCAATTTCGGAAGGAACATAAAGTTATTAACTGTCTATACCAGGAATCGGACAACTGCTACCGCAACCTGATCGATGAGCGTTTCGCTGAGAAGGCTGTGTCTTTCTGCCCTGAGTTCCTTGCCGGGACCACGACCGCTGCGTCGGCCATCCCGACCGACTTCGGCAACTGCGAGGGCGACGTCAAGGCTGTGAGCTCGGCTTGCTCGTGCATCACCTACACGGCCACGGCGACGGCAACGGCCACGCCCAGCACCACGGAGCCCCCCGAGACCTCAACTACAGAGGTCCCCCCTGAGACCACTTCGACGTCCACCGACGATGACGACGATGACTCGTGCACTGACGAGCCGGAGACCTCGACCACTGAAGAGCCCCCTAAGACTACCTCTACTGCCACCGACGACGATGATGACGACTCGTGCACTGACGAGCCGGAGACCTCGACCACTGAGGAGCCCCCTAAGACTACCTCTACTGCCACCGACGACGATGACGATGACGACGACTGGTGCACCACTGATGAGCCCGAACCGACTGGCGGGCCGGAGGAGCCTGAGCCGACTGGTGACCCTGAGGAGCCCGAGCCGACCGGTAGTCCTGAGGAGCCCGAGCCGACTGGGGGACCCGGGGGACCCATTCCCACCTTGAGCACCACCAGAACTCCTACCGGAGGTCCCGCCGAGCCCACCAGCTCTCAGCCCATCACCGCCGGTGCCGGCCGCGCCATCCGCGGCGTCGAGGGTGTTGCTGCCATTGCCGGCCTCTTTGCTGCCCTACTGTAAGCGTTGAGCAAGCGCTGAGCGGTGAGGGATACAACGAGGATGTCACTGCTTCCCGGGTAAATGAAAGCAGTATCTAAAGTGAGATGTTTAGACGGCGGTGGAGGAATGATCGAGGCCTGTGTTTTAATGTGGCGAAATGTATCACGGTTCAAGTGTCGTCTTGAGCTGTGGCACATTCCCCGCGGTTCGATTCTTGTACATAAATTCGTCGATACCTGTAATGGATGCCGGCTGTCGTGTTTGCCTGTGCTGTCGGCCCGCCGGGTTATCCTCCTTGACAATAAAGTGCTCTCTTACTCTCATCTTGTTCTTGAATCCTCGGTGAGTCAAGGTGCATGGCTGGTGGTCCTTCTTGGGGAGACGATGAGAAAGTTGCTTTAGTTGCATGTGAAATCCCTTGAGCCTGAGTATGATGCCCTGCGAAAAGACCTCCGTCATCCATACCTGCGTGTTTAACGCAATGGACTAGTTAACACTTTATTCGGCTAACCTTGCCAGAGGAGGAAATGCACAGCTAAATAATTACAGAATAGTTAGTTACATAGTTAGTTAGCGGGTTTAGAATTCAAAATAAGTGTCCTGAAATTTGGTTTTCAAGTGCCACATCAGTTGTTTGTAACTTTGCTCAACGCATCAATCCAGCGCGACGCCAATTGGGCCAGCCGAAACTCGCATTTCGACTGCCTACTTCGTGTTGGAGTACTTTTGGGAGTAAAGTGCATCAGTCGCAAATGCCGTGCTCCAAGCCGATCAGTCATTTACAGTGTACGAACCATGAGGCAAGGACCTCCAACGACGCTTGAAGATCCCCCCCACACGGCATTTCTCCCTGTCTATAGCTGAGCCATAATACCACGCGTTCATCTACCAGTGTAGTTATGTTTCTTCGCAGATTGATTGAGGTCATGGCGATCTCCCGCACAAGGTTCGAACGAGACAACCAGCAAGGAAATCTGGTTGAGGGCAAGCGGCCGGATAAATTCATTTCGTACGTATGCCTTACTATATAGTATGTGAAAGCTTCACCGTGTCATGAGGGTGGAGAAGCCTTGATTTTGTTTGGCATATACGTTTGTTTATGAGCCCACCCCAGCGCAGCAGCACGACATGAGGGTAGAGGTACGCCCCCAATGGTTGTTGATCTCTTGAGAAGATGACGACCATTCCCCTCTTTCTCCTGCTGTTCTGCTACAGCAGCGCCCTTCTGAGCCTCCCAGTAATCACAGCCGCCTACCCCGTCCCGTCCCTCGCACAGCTCCTCGCCGAGGCCGACGCCGCCGCTGCCCAACTCAGCGCCACCGCTATCGCCGCTGGCCCTCTCCCGCCCAGCTTCGATCCTTGGTACCGGGCACCGCTGGCCTACGACTGGCGGCAGACAGACCCGGGCAGCGTGCTCAAGGTCCGCCAGGAGCCCCTGCTCAACCGCACCGTCGGCCACGCCCAAGTCGCCTACCAGCTCCTCTACCGCACCACCGACAGCCGGTACGACTCCTCGTGGGCCGTCACAACACTGCTGGTCCCGCGAAGCTTTTCCCTTTCTCCGGCATCCACATCCAAAAATGCAACCGCCGCGGCGCTCTCAATCTCGGTGCTTTCATACCAGCTGCCCTATGACACATGCAATGTGGACGCGAGCCCGTCATTTGCGCTGCACTTTGGCGAGCCCTACGGCGAGATCGCCGCGGCCCTCTGGCGCGGCTGGCTCGTTGCCGTGCCTGACTACGAGGGCCCCCTTGCCAGCTACGCAGCCGGCGTGCAGGCGGGCCACGCCACGCTCGACGGCGTCCGCGCCGCCCTCGCTGTCGCGGGTCTTCTAGTCGTTGGCGGGCAGCTCAAGAGCGGGCTTGGGGTTGGGATGGAATCCGAAACCGGGTCTGCGGTGGAGTCTGGAGCGGCGAGCTTAAGCGCCGCCGTTGGAGTGAGTGCGGACGTGGATGGCGTCGCCGCTGCTCGAGTCGCGCTCTGGGGGTACAGCGGCGGCGCGCTGGCGAGCGAGTGGGCAGCCGAGCTGGCCGAGGAGTATGCGCCCAAGCTGGCCATCGCGGGCGTCGCGCTGGGCGGGCTGACGCCCAACGTGACGAGCGTGACGGCGTACCTGAACAAGCAGGAGGGGGCCGGCCTGATTCCGCAGGGACTGTTGGGCATCGCCACGCAGCACCCAGACGCGTACGTGTGGATAGTTAGCCGGCTGAAGCCGGCCTTGAGGGACGTATTTCTCAGCGCAAAAAGGATGACCGGATTACAGTCGATCCTGGCGTTCCAGTACCAGGACATCTATGGTTACTTCATTGGCGGTTATGAGGACCTGCATACCCCGGTTATGCAAAACATGTACAATGTAGACGGGTACATGGGGTACCACGGAGTGCCCAGGATGCCCGTCTTTGTCTATAACGCCGTCCACGACGAGCTCAGCAACATCATGGACGTCGACGCCCTAGTGGATCGGTTCTGCGGTGTCGGCGCCAACATTCTATATCATCGAAACATGGCGGGCACGCACAATCAAGAGATTGTCAATGGGAGGCAAAGGGCGTTTGCGTGGCTGCGGAGTGTGCTAGACGGGACCTATGGCCAGCTTTACCCGCCAATGGGGTGTACAATTCAAAACGTTACGTACAACCTGGCGCCGTGGGTTGGATGGGGATAGAATATATTAGTACAGGAATGAGGAAAGGAGAATGGGTCTAGTCTGATACCCTAACATTTCCTGATTCTATGCCGTACGGTGAACAATACTCGGGCACACCTCGAACCACAGACACCTGCACATTATTACCCTTGAAAGGAAACGTCTAACTGAAACCCTGAGTTACTCGCTGTTAGCCCTTCCGCACCCCGATACCCAGCACAACCAACACCCTGACGAGCATCGGCCCAAACGTCGAGACAAACGCAGCCCAGTCGAATGCGCTCCACACTCTGAACCGCACAAAAGTCTCCCACCCGCCGACGGCTTGGGCAGAGCTAATCACGAAGACCACATCGCTGATCAGCATCCCCCAGCACAGCAGCCGCCAGACGCGCAGGTCGTCGACAAGCCGCAGTACGACGGCCTCGTTGAACGCAAAGAGCAGCCAGGCAGCGCCCAACTGCGTGTAGAGAAACCCATTGGCGCGCGGGTCGTGGGCGCGGCTGGCTAGCTCCAGGTCGCGCGTCATGCCGGCCGCGTAACCGGCGGGGTCACGGAAGACCATAAGGGCGCCATTGAGGGCAAAGAGCGGCTCAAGTACGAGGAGGGTCAGGCGGTAGGCGAGCGGGAGGGAGGTTGAGGCTTTGGCGGTGGTGGTAGTGGTGGTGGCGCTATTTCTCATTTGCTTTCTGGACTTGCGAGGCATCGTAGATCCGTGGATTTATATCGATTGTAATGTCAATGGTGCGGCGGATCCGTAGATAGATGAATTTTTATTGGAGGTTCACCAAAGCGCGAAAACCAATTTGTGTTCGTCGAAACTCAAATGAGGTAGTGAAAGGTAAAATCACGTTACGTGGGGGGATAAGGTGACGATACAATCCGTGTGTTAAGGCCCAAGGTGATCAATGCTGACTCTGGCTCGTCATTGGGCGAATTTTCAAGTGAACACATAGATAGCAGTGCCTGTAATCCATGCCAGCTAGCTACTTGACCTTGAGTTCAATGGAGGCATATCAGGCATGTTTGCGATCAACCCTATAGAGGGAAGCCATTAGACACTTTCTACTCGTATGTAGTGTAATCTACGGCATGCCAATTACCAAGGTAACGTTAACTTACCTATCTTACGTTTCGTCAAATCACTCAATACCAAGTTTCCAGTGCGTCGTGGACTTTCCGGCTGAGGCACCCTCAATCCCACAAAACAAACATATCAGCGAGCTTGAAGTCATTAACGCTTAGGTGAAATGCATCAATAAAAAAGAAGGCGGTGCCGATGACCTATAAGAGTTCCTAAAGGGCGAGTAATCAGAGGCACGTTGAGTTTAGCTTTAACTCTGCAGTTCGTCCGCAATTCATTGCTTTCTAACTAGTAACTCGAAACCTAATTCATCATAATTGGCTGCCGATTCTTCGGCATACCCCCCCCGCCTGACTTCTTGAATCAATTCCCCTACTTGTACGAGGGTACGGTGATTTGACTTACCCATAACGCTAGAGGATTGTGAGTTACGAAGATGACGGACGATAGCGGTTCTGGCCGTCACTCCCGTTCAGAAGCGGGGAAAGTCTCGTGGAGAATCATCAACTGACGCAACTGTGATGCTTTGCGTGTCCGAGAGAGCACAGCAGTAGGGAGCCGAAACACTCAAATCCTCGGTTGGCTAACGAATTGCCTCCCAACCCCATCCAATGCGAGTTGCCCAGATAGGAAATCGCGAGATTTGTGAGGGGATAAAATGGCTGAAACAGATCAACACGCTAAGCATAATCCTGTTCAGCTATGTTTTACCCCCTTTTTACGGCTCCATCCAATTTCAATTCTTTCCCTTGTTTTCTTTCTTTTTAACTACTAGGCCTGGGCTGCTAGTGTAGAGCTTCTCGCAGCTTGCACTCTTGTGCAACCTGCGGTGAGGAGATAGCGAAGAGAGGAAAAGAGCGACACCCCGCAACTTGGAGACAACGGCCAGCAGCCACCCAATCATGCACGAATAACGCCACCACCTGAAGGTGGCTCCACGTGACGGCCCGAGCAGAGAAGAAAGCGTTGGCCTTCTGGAAACCCTTGGGACCCTGTCTTGGATTTCAGGGGGTCAACATTGAGGGGCCAAAGTTCGGGATGAAAAGGGGAGCTTATATGTCTAAATCGCCACCCCGAGGCTGTGTTCGATAAGTGGCCTGCGTGGTTGATGCGCCATCTCGGAAACGCCTGCCGCTGTCACTACGAGAAGGATGAACGCCGAGATAATTCCAAGACTAGATTGCCGGGCTAACGGGGGCCTGTTGGGCGCAGTGTGCGATGCATACGGAGCCCAGGATGACGGCGGCATTGGGACGGAATCTCTGTTGCAAACTTGAGAGGCATAACAACAATGAGAAAACACACCGCAACACCATGCCTCGTTGCTTTTGCGGGTGCCGGAGAGTGTAGATTGAGTGAGGCTTTGATCTTCCCCGGTTCCAATCCCTTGTGACCTGCGGGGCTCTCGGATCCCTGTGTCATCATCACCAATCTCTTGTGCGCGTCTCTTGCCGCTTTCTGTTGGGAGCCGTCGCCTCCTGGTAATCTCCCGTCCATCAAGCAAGAAACTGGGCCAAATTTAGATGAGAGCTGCGAAGACTCGCCTCCCAAAAAAAAAAAAAAGGAACAGTGCGCATGTTTGCATGTTTGCATGTTGCGCTTCACCCAAGACTTGCGTCTCAGATTCTCAGTAAACATGTACCAAGTGTAGTGGACGGAGTAGGGGAACGCTGTTTACCGTAAAACAACAATCTGCGGGGCTGTTTTGGTTGCTCAGGTAGAGCACCCAAGCCCCACGCTGGCCCCGGGCGGTGCGACGGTCACGCTCAGCTCCACCACGGCGGTTTCGAAAGTTAGCGTCCCCAGACCTGGTTCGCACCACAACCCTCCCCGTCCCGCCAGGCCGCCCGATCCGTACCTCACCTCCCACTCGCGACTCGACCCAAACCAACTTGGGCGGCAGTTCTTCCTTCGCTGCGGCATCAATCATTGCTTTCGCTATCCTTTTACCTCTCCTAGAAACAAATACTCATCCCCAGGTTTTGTCCTTTTACCCTCATAACAACCTGCAGCCCCGACGACTTGACGTTTGGCGGCGGATCATCTCCTCATTTGCACCATGTCGTGGAAACTCACAAAGAGTACGTTGGCGGATCCCCTCGTCCAGATGGAAGCTGGCGCCGGCCGCCGCGTAACAGCGGTTGCTGCAGCACCAACGTTCGCCCGCGCGCCATGTTGCTGACCACATCACCCCTCCAGAACTGAAGGAGACCCATCTGGGTCCCCTTGCCAACACATTCTCTCGATCCCCCTCGACGTCCACCATCACAGAAAAGGACGACAAGAGCCAGGGTGCCATTTCCGGGACAGCGACACCCACGCCCACAAACGAGAGCACCATCGGTCCGCCCCCCTCCCCCCTTTTTACCCCTTAGTCCAGGTTCCCCTCCTTCTAAAGCTTTCGTGTTCTGACTTGTTTTTCCTTTTCTAGCCGCCTCGGAAGCCCTCTCCCAAACACCTGTCGTCAAGACACCCAAACCTGGTATCCTCGTCGTCACACTCCACGAAGGCCAAGGCTTCTCTCTGCCAGAGCAACACCGAAATGCGTTCAGCCCGTCCCACGGCGGCAGCTCGTTGTCTACAGGAAATGCGCTCAGCATGGCTGGTTCGGGACGGCCTTCGTCGTCCTCCCGGACGGCCGGTTTTATGGGCGGTAGGCCGCAAACGTCCGGCGGATTCAGCGGAATTCCTACGAACCACGGCCGTATCTCGACAAAGTACATGCCCTATGCCCTGATCGATTTCGACAAGGTCCAGGTCTTTGTCAACTCGGTCGAAGGTACCCCCGAGAACCCCCTCTGGGCAGGGTCCAACACACAATACAAGTTCGATGTTTCCAGAGTGACGGAACTCGTGGTACATCTCTACATCCGCAACCCCAATGCCCCTCCAGGATCTGGCCGGAGCCAGGATATTTTTCTCGGCGTGGTTCGCATCAACCCTCGGTTTGAGGAAAAGCAGCCATACGTCGAGGATCCCAAAGCGAGCAAGAAGGACCGCGAGAAGGCTGCGGCCGAGCACGCCAGCCGGGAGCGCGCTCTGGGACATAGCGGCGTCGAGTTCGTCGACGTGCAGTACGGCACTGGCAAGCTCAAGATTGGCGTTGAGTACGTCGAGAACCGGGCCGGCAAGCTCAAGATTGAGGACTTTGAGCTGCTCAAGGTGGTCGGGAAGGGCAGTTTCGGCAAAGTCATGCAGGTGCGAAAGAAGGACACGAACCGGATCTACGCGCTCAAGACAATCCGCAAGGCCCACATCATCTCGAGATCTGAAGTCGCCCATACGCTGGCAGAGCGGTCGGTGCTAGCCCAGATCAACAACCCCTTTATTGTACCGCTCAAGTTCACGTTCCAGAGCCCGGAGAAGCTCTACTTTGTCCTGGCCTTCGTCAACGGCGGAGAGCTTTTCCACCACTTGCAAAAGGAGCAGCGCTTCGATGTCAACCGGAGTCGCTTCTATACGGCAGAGCTGCTGTGTGCCCTCGAATGTCTCCACGGGTTCAACGTCATCTACCGCGATCTCAAGCCGGAGAACATTCTTCTCGACTACCAGGGCCACATCGCCCTCTGCGATTTCGGTCTCTGCAAGCTGGACATGAAGGACGAGGACCGCACCAACACCTTTTGCGGAACCCCCGAATATCTGGCTCCCGAGTTGTTGATGGGCAATGGCTACAACAAGACGGTCGACTGGTGGACCTTGGGTGTGCTTCTCTACGAGATGTTGACGGGTCTGCCGCCGTTCTACGACGAGAATACCAACGAGATGTACCGCAAGATCCTCAGCGAGCCGCTGCACTTCCCCGGCCACGAGATCGTGCCACCGGCTGCCAAGGATCTCTTGACTAAGCTGCTCAACCGTGACCCGCAACAGCGCCTGGGTGCCAACGGGTCTGCCGAAATTAAGGCGCATCCCTTCTTCCATGCCATCGACTGGCGAAAGCTGTTGCAGCGCAAGTATGAGCCTGCATTCAAGCCGAATGTGGTATGTTATAAGCCCTTCCTCAATCTCGCCCTTACCCATGAAAATGAAACTGACAAGGCTATCTGCAGGCGGATGCCCTGGATACGGCCAACTTTGATCCGGTGTTCACGGAGGAGCTGCCTCAAGATTCCTACGTCGACGGCCCGGTCCTTTCCGAAACCCTGCAGAACCAGTTCACCGGTTTCAGTTACAACCGCCCGATCGCTGGTCTCGGAGATGCCGGCGGCAGCGTGAAGGATCCGTCGTTTGTGGGCAGCATGCAGAATAGCTTGAGATGAGAGGGTGCATTTTGGTGAGGGTTGCTGGTCGATTTTCTTTGGGACAAGTAGAGCGAAACATGGTGGGGCGGGGAGAGTGAACAGCACAAGCGCAGCCGAGTCTGTTTTTGGGCTTTGCAAGCGGGAAGTGGTTACTTGCCATCTCATATCTTTCATGTTTTCAGGGGGTCAGGCATGGCCAACGGGATTTTTCTGTTTCGTACTTGTTCCTTTCTTTTCCTCTCCGCTGTTTTGGTTCGGAGGCCAAAGAGAGTGTAGAATACGCTCAACCACCACTCAACGGGGCTGGGGCCAGGCAGAAAAAAAAATCTCAAGACTTGGCGACGACAGCAGAGCAGCAATCAACCGCATTGGATCGAATACTAAGTAGAATTCATCCGAAGCCGGCCAAAGGTTTATCTTCGGAAACGTCTTTCCTGATCCACCCGATGCTCAGGGGATCGATGTTGTGACAGTATGCCAGCACAAATTTCCCCGTCCATCTCCCGTCTAGACCCCCGCGCTAGAAGAGCTGAGGCTCTTGATCAGAGCGCTCTGCGATTTGGCTAAATCCGCGGTGGAGAGCAACGGACGAGGGGCTTGACACATTTATCGCAACAGGGTGGGGCATCTCGCGCATGTGTAGTGACGTCCGCGGGTCTGCTTGATCGTCGTGGTTTGAGCGTACCTCTTTTGTCGAATAGTAGTGATTTAAAACCCCTCATGAACCCCAAAGCATCCTGTTCGTGTCTTTCTTGAGATCCTTCTTCTCAGATCGGATTTTTATGGTGTATTTCTGGTAAGTGGGTGCCTCTCTTTCCGTGAGCTTCTGAAACCAACACCACGCCTTCCGTTCTGCTGCGCCAAATACGTCAGCGCCCGCAGCTGCCCTGTCCCGCATGCGGGGCATCGAGCTTGTACCTTAAACACAACGGGCATAACTCTACACCCCCACTTCCCCTACCTCATCGTTTTTTTACGCAATCTAACAGATTCGACTGTAGCAGGCAGAATATTCTTTTGGCTTGAGATTTCCTTCGCATACCGAAATAAAAAAAAAAACTCCGGACAGATCGGAAGACGACTTACCCAAGATGGCTCCCGCGAACACGCTCCCCGCCTGGGCCGAGTTGGAGGCCCATCACAACAAGGTCGGCAAGTCCTTTGTGCTCAAGGACGCCTTCAAGGTCGATCCGAACCGGTTCCAGAACTTCTCTACGAAGCTCACCCTGCCCGCTGACGTCTCGACCGAGCCCAATGGCACCGAGATCCTATTCGACTTCAGCAAAAACCTCATCACCGAGGACACCCTGAGCCTGCTCGTCAAGCTCGCCGAGCAGGCCGGTGTCGAGAAGAAGCGGGATGCCATGTTCGCCGGCGAGAAGATCAACTTCA
Source organism: Corynascus novoguineensis (assembly GCA_033296725.1). Classification (NCBI taxonomy): domain Eukaryota; kingdom Fungi; phylum Ascomycota; class Sordariomycetes; order Sordariales; family Chaetomiaceae; genus Corynascus; species Corynascus novoguineensis. The sequence continues at coordinate 372,180 of MU857606.1, forward strand.
CCGAGAACCGCGCCGTCTACCACGTCGCCCTGCGCAATGTCAGCAATCTCGAGATGAAGGTCGACGGCGTCGATGTCATGAACACTAAAGGTGGCGTCAACGATGTGCTCGAGCACATGCGCGTCTTCTCGGAGCAGGTCCGCAGCGGCGAGTGGAAGGGGTACACTGGCAAGAAGCTCACCACCATCATCAACATCGGCATTGGAGGCTCTGATCTGTGAGTCTGCATATCTGGAATGCTTCGCCCGTGAATGCGATGCTGACATGATCTCTAACAGCGGCCCTGTCATGGTCACCGAGGCGCTGAAGCACTACGGCGCCAAGGATATGACCCTGCACTTCGTGTCGAACATTGACGGCACGCATATTGCCGAAGCGCTCGCCGACTCGGATCCCGAGACCACCCTCTTCCTGATCGCCTCCAAGACCTTCACCACCGCCGAGACCACCACCAACGCCAACACGGCCAAGACGTGGTTCCTCGAGAAGACTGGCGGCAAGGGCGACATTGCGAAGCATTTCGTAGCCCTCTCCACCAATGAGGCTGAGGTGACCAAGTTCGGTATCGATCCCAAGAACATGTTTGGCTTCGAGAGCTGGGTCGGCGGCCGTTATTCGGTTTGGAGCGCTATCGGCCTCAGTGTGGCCTTGTACGTCGGGTACGACAACTTCCGCAAGTTCCTGGCGGGTGCCCACGCCATGGACAACCACTTCCGCAGCACCCCGCTCCGCCAGAACATCCCCGTCCTTGCCGGTCTCCTTTCGGTCTGGTACTCCAACTTCTTCAACGCCCAAACCCACCTCGTCGCCCCCTTCGACCAGTACCTGCACCGCTTCCCCGCCTACCTTCAGCAGCTCTCCATGGAGTCCAACGGCAAGACTATCACGTCGGATGGCTCGCCGGCCAAGTACACTACCGGCCCCATCCTCTTTGGAGAGCCATGCACCAACGCGCAGCACTCCTTCTTCCAGCTCGTCCACCAGGGCACTAAGCTGATTCCGAGCGATTTCATTCTCGCTGCAAAATCACACAATCCCGTGTCGAACAACCTTCACCAAAAGATGCTCGCCTCCAACTACCTCGCCCAGGCCGAGGCCCTCATGGTGGGCAAGACGGCCGACGAAGTGCGCGCCGAGGGCGGTGTCCCCGACCACCTGGTCCCGCACAAGGTGTTCCTGGGCAACCGGCCAACTACCAGCATCCTCGTGGGTGGCACCATCGGCCCGGCCGAGCTGGGTGCCCTGATCGTCTACTACGAGCACCTGACCTTCACCGAGGGCGCCGTTTGGGACATTAACTCGTTTGACCAGTGGGGCGTCGAGCTCGGTAAGGTGCTGGCCAAGAAGATTCTCAAGGAGATTGACGAGCCTGGCGCCGGCAAGGGCCACGACGCGTCGACCGAGGGTCTGCTGGGTGCATTCAAGGCTTATGCCAATCTCTAAGGTATAAGTTATCGCTTGAATACCCAGTGTTAAGTTGTGATGCAGCATGGGACAATATGAATATTGAAGGTTATTTTGATGCTGCTCCTTCTGTTTGGTTATCGCGGTCAACCGTAACTATTGCCATACTTGGTAAAAAGGGCAAGTGGCAGAATGAAATACCCATAGCATAGCGCGGCATGGCCTTGTTGTGATGATCTGTCTGCTAGTGATCTTGATAGCAAACGTGTGAGCTGACAGGGGAAGCAGTACGAGCAGTAGTAGTAAAGATACCTGCCTCGATGAGGGAGCACCAGAGCACCGTAGCACCGTTCCAAGTTTGGTTCCCTTCTCCTATTCCCCCATGACAGAGAGATGAGTTAGTGTGCGTGAAGATCAAACACGGTCTGTTTGATGACGTTGCCATGCTTGTATTGTTGCCAGGTTTTATGCCCGTAAAACCACCAAAACCCAATGATTGATTTGAATTGATCGATTCCCTTGATAATGACCGGCAGCCACACCAAAATCACCAACCCATCCACCCAACCTGTCCCGCCCAAACCCATCGATCAGAGAACATCAAGACCATTCTTTTGTTTCACGTATCAACACAAACAGGACAAAACACACAGTAGCATAGTCCCCAAGCACGTCCCAACGCCGCCACCACCACCACAACCGCCGGTAAATGTACACACATGCAGAAAGAGAGGGGAAAGGAGACGGTAGAGAGTGGAGTTAGAGCTCCAAGCTAGAGCTCACCAACTCGAATTTCTTCGCCTATGAAAAAAAAAAAGTTTTTGCTCGTCCTTTTTTTTTCGCATAGAACGGGCGACAGACGTGAATCTCGGCGACAATTAAATATTCCCGGCGTTTCGGTTTCCTCCCATTCTGGCTGTTATCGTCTTTCTGTCTCTCCTTCCTCTTGCATGCATCAGGTTCTAAGCTGTCCCTAGAACTGTCCGTCCCCTTTCCGTATCAATTAAGCAAATGCCCGGCAGACTCTGGGGCGCGGGAACTAGCTCTGCCATGCTCCTAGTGGTAGTTGTTACCCCAGCCGCGAGGCGGGTTGCCGTAGTAGCTGCCGGCAGCAAAGCCCTGGCCGCCATAGCCGGCACCGTAGCTGTTTTGGTGGCTCTGGCCGCCGCTAGCGCTCATGCCGTAGCCGGCAGCCCCAGACTGGCTGCCGTGCAGGCCGTGGCCCTGCTGCATGTGGCTCGGGTAACCGTAGCCGCCCATGCCACCAAGACCGCTTTGCTGGTTCGACTGCGGAGGCGGGAGACCGGACTGCGAGGGCGCGTTGTTTGTCGCAGAGCCCGGGCGAGCGGCAGCACCGAGCGACGGGCTCGGTCCGCCAGTAGCCTTGGCGTCACCGAAGGGCTTGAGGTCATCGGCCGCAGACGGGCCAGCGCCGGGCTGCGAGCCAGGTGCGTTGAACGATTGTCCACCCTGCGACTGATACGCGGAGCCACCGCGACCGAACGTGTCGTGAACGCCGCCAAATCCGCTGCCGAGACCCTGCTGACCCGACTGGGTCGAACCAGCGCGGCCATAGTCGCCCAGACCGCCGCCCACACCGCTCTCCCGATGAAGAGCAGATTGGCCGAACCCTGCCGCGGGAGACGAGTATCCATGAGGACCCTGGGGAGTGATGCCGTACTGGCTCGGTTGGTAGTTTAGGCCGCCCTTGCCATATGGGCCGCCGTAAGCACCCTGGTTGTAGCCACCCTGATAATTCATGTAGGCGGAATAATAGGGGTTCTGGTAGTAAGGGTGGCTGCTATAAGGATAGTCATGGGGCTGTTGACCGTGTGACTGGGCCTGGGTGCTGGGGCCGGTCTGAGCTTGGGTCGTAGCTTGACCAGGCGTCGGAGTGCCGGTAATCTGCGACTCAGTGTTGGCGCTGCCGCCAAAACGAGACTGTCCGTGCTGAGCACCGCTCTGGGGATACTGGCTGAGGTTATCGCTCTGGGGCGCGTTATACCCGCTGAATGAACGCTGGGGTTGCGATGGCAAGGCATCCTGCTGGCCCTGGGCCGCCTGTTGCTGACCAAAGTTCTGGTTGTAGTAGTTGAAGCGGTTCTGATCCGCAGTGTAATACGACGAGAAGTCGCTCGGAGCGGAGCTGAACGGACCACCGGGTTGCTGCTGGTTCGGGGGCTGCGCCGCTTGTCCCTGACCCTGGAAGCCACCGTCGAACTGGTTCTGCGCCGCGGAGGCAACGGCCGGTTGTTGGCCAAAGGGCTCAAAGGGCTTGCTGGTGGGGAATGAAGATGAGTCCTGAGTAGCAGGCTGGCCGAAGCGACCAAATTGCTGGTTGTTTGGTGCCGCAGGCGGTTGGACGGCGGCTGGAGAGCAGTTTATTAGGACACGGAATGCAGATACACGGGTGCGGTGTGGAATCATGAGACGTACCCTGAGACGCAGAAGGGGTGTTGGCCTGCGGTGCGGAAGACGCAGCAGCTAGAGACGGGTTAGTGGTGGAGAGCCAAGGCATAGGAGGTACTTGAGAACTCGTACCGGCAGGACCTGTCGGAATCTGAGAAGAGGCTGGTTTCTGAGCGGGGAATGCATCGGGAACAGGAGTTGGCTGAGCAGGGGGGAGGGAGGTCCGGGGATGAGCGACAGGAGAATCTTCAGGGGGCTGGGGACGAGTGACGGGTTCTTCGCGGTCGCCGTCCACGTCGTCGTCGATGGAGCCATTCAAGCTGAAAGCACCAAACTGGACGGTAGCCCTGTCAACCTGGTCGCGGTTTCCGGGCATGCGAACAGCTTCGCGCTGATCGAGCATGCGGCGAGCATGGTGGACGGGTGCGCGAGCCGCCGGCTTTGCGGCGGCACCAGCCCGGCTAGCTTGGTGCTGTTGTTGCGAAGCCGAGAGAGGAGTGCCCGCGGCACTGGTTCCCGTACCCCGCGGGTCCCAGGAATCAGCAGCTTCGCTGGCAGCGGTTTCAGTCACAGGGGGGTGAGAATCATCCTTGACCTTGTCAAGGTTCGTTTCGGTGAGCTGGTCATTGGAAGGCGCCAGAGCAACCTCGGGCACGACAACGTTGGGAACGGCCGGGACTGCGGGGATGACGGGGACGGCAGGGGTGACGCGTTCAGCAGGTGGAGCAGGGGCTGTCTCCTTTTCTGGTTCGGGGACGGACTCCTCGACAGGGGCGGGAGGTTCGGGTTCGGGCTCAGTCGGCTCGGTAGGGGGCAAAGGCTCGATGACAGGCTCAGGGGCCTTTGGAGGAGCTTCTTTCGGCTTCGGGGCCGGCTTCGGTACGGTTGACTGTCGCAACATGCTTGCCCACGTCGTTTTTGTGCCTTCCGGAATTGTGGCGGGCTTCGCAGCGGCGGATGTGGTGCTCGGAGCAGTGGTCGTTGTAGCAGGAGCGGACTCTGTCGCGGCAGGCTCGTTCGATGAAGCTGACTCTTCAGCTGGCTTGGTATTCCATTCGGATGCTTCTTCGGTCGGGACGGAGAGAGGGTCGTTTTCCTTAATTCGGGTGCCATTCGTTGTGCCATGAGTCGACTTGCCGCGCGCACCACCGCGACCACCGCGCTCGGTGGCCCTGCCGCGACCACGACCAGTGTCAGCACCACGGCCGCCACGGGCATTCCGGGGTCCGCCGGCGGGAACTGAATCGCCGGTTGTGGTCGTGAAGGTATCGGCCTTGGCCTTGGGACGCGTACGCTCCTTCTTGGGCTTGGAGACCTCGCCCCACTGTGAAATGGTTCCTATGGAACGAGCATATTAGCGAGTTGCGGCCTCAATGTAAAGAAGTACAGCAGTCAATGCAGCTCCTGACCCCGCCCGAGAGATGCGAGGGCGAGCATGGAGCGCTAGAGGTGATGCCAAGTTCGCACGTGGGCGGAAAACCAGGTCGGAGACGCAAGCTTACCTTCGGCAATGCGGGTGACGGTCAAATTCTCGTCACCATCAGTCTCCTGCAGTGCGAATAGGATGTCGACCGAGGACCAGTCCGGAAACATCTCCTTAATGACTGCGACTTTGCTTCCGTACTTCTGCTTCAGTTCTCCAATCTCGCCCTCGTCCTCGAGTGTCGGCAGTGACGAATCTGTGTCATGCTTGGAATCACCATTGGTGGCGGCAGACCTGGTGCCGGCGCGACCTCCTCCCCGTGCCGCGATGCCGCCTCGACCGCCGCGACCAGAGCCTCTGCCGCGAGGGGCAGCTGGTCTGGAGTGTACCTCAGACATTGCTGAGATGTGTGTGTGTAGATGTGAAATGGGGCGAATCAAAAGAATCGACGACGGGATCGCGTTGTCGACGGCAAACCACAGAAACAATGGCGGTGTGGAACAAAACGGGAGAAAATCGTAGAGGATGCCGGATTGCGAAAGGAGATGGAGCTTCGCGCAGGGCGAATCGAATCGTGGTGCGATCCGTTGGATGGATCGAGCCAGTGGTGGTTGGGAATGGGGGAGAAGGAACAGGTGCAAGTGTGGAAAGGGCAAGGCAAGAAGGGCGTTGAGTTTTCGCCCAGCGATTCAGAATTCGGTTGGTCCGCTTGAGAGAGGGTAACTACCTAGCAAGAGGGCCCCCAGGTTTCAGTGCGCCGCTGGCAGCTGCAAGCCTGGGCAGTGTGTGACAGGGTGCTCCAGCCTCGCGCCCGATTGAAATGTGGGGTCCTTCCGTGCGTCACAGGGCTGGAATTCAGATGGCTACTCATTCAGGTCGCAAGCACATTTTCATTGTTCGCATCGGTCTCGGTGCTATCCATATCACTATGCGTTTTCTGAGGGTTTCCGATTGTGAATTTCTATCAATTGAGTGTGCTGTCATTTGAGGCTACAAACACGACTCGCACTTGGAGCCCACCTCTCCACACTCATCCCTTAGGCAGGGTCTTACTTTTTGCGAATCGATCACCTGGTACCTACTGATGCCTCATGTGCAGTGGGATTGAACGGGGACCTGGAAGCTGGGCATGTGCCGACTTGTTAATTTCCCAACATTAGCGTACAGCTTCAATTCGTCGTTTTGGGCTTCCCTCAGACAACTACTCCTGCGTAAAGCAATGTCAACAACAAACTGTCTCGCCCTGGCTGGGTCCTGTGGCTGTGTGGTGACCATGCAGACAAGTCTGTCTGGCATGCACTGTTTGCTCAGTGTCGTTTCTTTTTTTTTTTTTTTTCGCCAGCGCCCACTTCTTTCCCGTGGCCCAGCAACGTCAGATGAAATAGGCTACACTACGAAGTAGGTAGGTTTGGGAACGGATCACCCAACAAGGGCTAGCGTCAGGCGGGAGATCGTTGTGCGTATAAAGTACGGATTACGTGGGAGTGGAGGACATCACATGACCTTAACTTTAGCGAAACGTCAAGCCCAATTGCCCAACCGGCGGCGGCCGGCGGCCCACATTCTCTCAGTTGACGGGGAGCGGGACCTTGGGGTGCACGACCCACAACCGCCAACATCCAACAACGACATACTCGCCGTGCAGCAGAACTCCGTTACTATCCCACCATAACTGAGGCCCCAGAAACAGCCATTGAGTCGGCAAACCCGCCCCGTCGCAATACTTCGCGTCTGTACAATCCGATCTGACGGAGTGCTTTCTCCTTTGACGGCTGCGAAATGCAGAGAACTAGGGCGCTCGGGTCGCTCAAAGACCTCTTCCCACGACTGCACCAGCCGCTGCCGCTGGACAAGCGCGAGTCCCAGCGGCTACTCGAAACTATCAAGGCCTCGTTCCGTAAACAGCTTGATGAAGAACACGGCTGGATTGCATCAGATGGCGACAAGGACTCGCCGCGTTTGAAGATGGCCACCGCTCAAACCGCACGGGCAGGTTCTGTCCCTTCCTCGGCATCCGCCCGGCCAACCGATAGGCACATGCGCGCCATTCTCGACAACCCGCTCTTCACTACTCGTGTCGAGGCGCCAAAGCCTAAAGAGATGTCTGTCAATGGTTTGGAAGCGCACAAGGCTGTCTTTCGAAAGGCTGTCTCGAGAGGGCTCGTGACCCTAAACACAGCACAGGGCTTCCTCATGCACATCGACTCGGTTGCATTCCGGCCAAGTGCGGAGAAACCAGCAGTGGATGACCCGTGGTTGAGGAGTCAGTTGCCTGATACTGGCGCTGGCCTACTTGTCCTGCAATGGCTGCGGTCCTCAGGCCAGGAACGCGACCTCAGGTTTCTCGCCAACGCCAATTTCACCAACATCTTGGTCCGCTTCCTGGTCGCCGAGGGTCTTGATGATGTGATTTTTGCCTGGCTTAGGCGCCTAATGAGACCCAATGCGGATAAGACTGAACCAACATATCTGGCGGCTAAAAACTTACTTGGTCGTTTCGTGTACGCGAAACAAACCAGGGATTTGGAATCGGCCTATACCAGCATTCTGAAAGCCGCTACAATAGCCGAGGAGAAACAGTGTCCGCCGGCCGTCTTGAAGTATGCTTGGTGTGTACTGGCCAACGAAACCACACTACACCACGACAAACAAACCATTCCGCCCGCGCACATATTTGACCAGTTTGTCGCCTTGGGCCAAACGCTCAACCCAGGCGCACAGTTCATGGCCCAGCTTAGTTTGCGTCACCCGGTTGACCCAACCTCGGATCCCGCTGTTGAGTTCCTTCAGAGCAAGCGGGCTTGGCGCGTCAATGATGCTCAAAATCCCGTCACTCTGCGATACCTTCGCCACGTCCATCGCTTAGCTGTCGACACTGCTCAGCACCTTGCACAGGCGAACCAGGTGGAGGAAGCATCTCGTTTGTTCAACTTTGTCAGAGAGAAGATCAGTTTGTTCACAGATCCAAAAGAGCTCGACCTCGTCGGAGATCTTGAGCCTGCTTGAGCGAAACGTCGACACCCAGCGCTGTTTCCGGACTGCTGTTATCAAACATTCTACCTCCACTCGCCCAACAGCTGGGCTCACTTTGGGGACCTGTCTTCTGACGCTCTAGGTCACCCATGGTGCACTTTCGTGCGTACGATGCAGTTACTATCAGTAAGTGGGCAACGAACCGCGTCAGGAGCGAAACCATGGAGGCGAGGGCATCCCCGGGCCAAATTCGACTTGAACCGAAAAATCACCCAGATATGCGGTGTCGAGGGTCTAACTAAACCTGCCGCAACTCTCACCATGGCTAGGGCCCACATCCCAGGCTTGCCATAGACGGCGAGCCAGGATTCGTGAACTGGACACAGCAGCAGTGTGATATGCCCCCGGTCTCCGTGCAGGAAATTTGATGGCTATGCCCTTGTTCAAGGGAGAGCTTGGTTGATGGGAAAGCGCTCACCCTCATGACCTTTGCCATAATATCATGTATATACGCTCAAACGTCGCCGGAACACAGACAAGAGTGTAGGATAACGACCCAAGATACAGTGCGGTGCACAAATCTGCAACGCCATTCCACCCTGGAACTCGAAAGCTCTAGTCCCCAACACTCTCTCTATCACTTTCCAACCCATTCACCACCCTCAGCGCCCTTCTCGGGCCTAGAATGACACTGAAAAAGCTCGGCTCGTGTCCGTCCAACAGCCTTTCGGCCGACGAGGTGCTCCCGCCACTGACGCTCCCACTGCGGTGCATCGGCCTTGACCCCCCCATTCCAGGCGTCATCCCGCTGCCGCTCCCACTCCCGCTCCCACTTCCTGCCCCGCTCCCGAGACTGGGTCGGTGTTCGTCGTCAAATAGGAAACGCGGCTCGGTAGGCAGCACCGCCCAAGCAAGCGAAGCCGAGTCGACCGTCGAGATTGAGAACCGATTGGACGCCGGGGCGGCCATGCTGGAGGGAGGATGAGGAGCGGCAAGAGCAGCACCAGGAGACAATGTCGTCGCCCCCCACCAGGCACCCTCCTTCTCCCCCATTCCTTCGTTTTTGCCGCGAGCGCCTTCTCCGGCGGCTCTCGACCCTGGGGGGGTGCTGCTGCCGCCGCTGCCGTACCGGTTGGCGACTGCCAGGTGGCTCTTGTACGCCCGTACCTGCCGCCGGTATAGCCACGCACAGTAGCCCAGGTACCCCGCCGCAATTCCGGCCAGGCCGGCCAGCACCCCAGCAGCGATCAGCCCGCCGCTGCCCCCACCATCACCGTCTCCTCCTCCATCATCACCGCCTGAGGTCGGCTCACTGGGAGACGCGGTCACAGTGAAAATGGGTGGCTTGCCTGTAGCGAAAGGCCCGCCCGCGGCGGGGCCCGCGGCAGGGGTGGTGGCGGTGGCGCCGCCCTCGGGCCCCCCGCCGACGGCGGAGACGACCAGGTCCGGGACGCGGTAGCCGAAAGAGGCGGCATGAACCGAGTTGTCGGGGCGGTGGTTGGGTGCGTGGGCGAGGGCATTGAAGTGCGGCTGAAAGGCAAGGGATGTCGCATTGAAGACGTCTGTTCTCATTGTCCTTTTAGTTTGTGTCGTTGGGTTTGGTGGGCGGGCAGATTATTCATTTCCAGCGGAAAAAAAAATGGGTACAATCAGAGGGAAGAAGGGGGGGGAGGGGCTTACAAATTCCGGGGGACTCGCACGAGGGTGTGTTTCCCGTGTAGCCGCCTACTATGATGATTTGTCCGTCTCGGAGGGTGCACGTGTGACCGGCCCGGGCTGGCGGGGAGTTGTCGGGGCGGGGGACCTTAATCCATGTAAAGGAGGGAATGGTGAGAATGTACATGTCGGAGTATTGGATTTGTTCGCCCTAGAATGAGTCAGTGGATGTTGTGGAAACTGTTCAAGGGAACGCTTTCGTACATATGGCTGCAGGTTCTGCCCTCCGTACAGGTAGATGTTGAAGCTCGAGGCGTCTGGCGCCGAAACCGTGACGGCGCACGGGTTGACGCGCACCGACGGCGCCTCTCCAGTGGTCTTTTGGTGGTACCACTCCCAGCTCGCGATGTCGTACACGTCGAGTGTTGAGAGGTCATCGACAAAGGTGTCGTTACTACCGCCCCCTAAGCCAATGAGCACCCCCTTTTCGCCCCAGCCGGGGACGAAAACCAAGACCCCGTCTGCCCTCTCGGGGAACCCCTCGTCATCCTGCAAACCGCCCTCTGTAATGTTCCGGTAGACGCCGCCGTCACCGGCTCCAGTTCCGTCGGCCAGCGAGAAGACGCCGTCGTTGGTATACTGCGGGTGGGTGAACTCGAGCAGGCTCTTGAGGTAGACGCGGGAGATCTGGTTGGACCAGCCGGGCGTAGTGGACAGGTCTAGATGGCCGCCAAAGTACCAGCTCAATCCCAGCTCAGGTACGGATAAGCCCGCCCCTTCTGCGGCTCTCTGTACCGGCTGTTCACCGGGGGCGGAGTTCTTGCCCCCCGAGGTCTTTGGCGAGGGGTACTCGGTCCAGGTCCGGCTGCTAACGGAGTACTTCCATGTCGAAAAAGGGGCCGGCTCGACGAAGGGGTTGTCGGCGAACTGCCCGCCGTAGAGGTAGAGGTTGTTGTAGTCGTTCCATAGATAGCCCAGGGATACAGCAGGCGGACCCGAGGGCTGAGGGAGACCTCGAAGTGCCGGAGAGCTCGTGTCCCAGGACTTTGTGAGATCCAGTTCCAAGAAATTGTTGTCTGTCAGGTGTCAGCAGTGTTACAGTAGAAGCAGCACTTTAATTTTGGGGGAGGGGGGGCCGTTACTCCATGTATCTCGCTCCTGGTTTTTCGAACTCGTTGCTTGACCGCCGTATATGTACAATGTTCCATTCAGCTGCGCGGCTTCGGTCTGTGTTAGCGGATTTGAGGGTCAAGTTGTTTTCATTGACGCATTCCACACTCACCTTGGTGTGCCCATCTCTTACACACATCCGTCGGACTATTTCTTCTCTCAAGCACAGGACGGGCTTCGGCAGCCGTGGTGTCGATCACGCCGGCGTCGGCCACAGTCGGCGCAGTCTCTTCACGGCCGCGGTAATAACTAAGACCGGGCAGCAAAACAGCAATGAGCAGCGCTATCGACGAGAACCGCGTGAGGGTGGATATGCTGGGAGGCGGCGCACTTGAGACACTTTTAATCCTTGGGCGCCTGACCCGGGGTAGTCTGGAATACCACGGCCTCTGGGGTGCCGATGGAGATGCCGGTTCGGACCGGGACTGAACCGGGTTATCGTGTTCTTGCTGTGTCGGCCGTGTCCCGGCCACGTTTTCGGTTTTATCGTCTGCCTTCTGATTTCCCTGATCGAGGGAGTGAGGGCTCGCGGGATGCGACGACAACCCCGTAGGCTCACCGAACTTGTGCTCGTTCGAGGGGGGGCCGGTCGGGTCGTCTGTGTCTAATCCCAGCTCCCTGAAGATGGATTTTCGCTCTCTTGTAATCTTTCTCGCCATGTAAAATGAAGGAGGCGTCCTTGAGCCTTCGCGGATTCGGTCTTCTGTGCATCTGTGATGGAACCGCGGCCTACCAGAGCGGACTGGGAGTATTTCAGGGTCTGGCAGGCCTTTCGACGGTTGGACATGAGGCATGATGACAACAGCCGCCTAAGCCAGGACGGCGAGTACCACAAAGCTACAGCCGACTATGATCGCCGCTAGCGAGCAAAGCCCGTTGGAAGCGAAGGGTGGTTGCCACTTCGCAAGCGAGAGGTGTGGGTAGCAGGTGCAGCAAGATACGAGGAATGAGGTCACGGCACGGAGCGAACCAAGTCTCGAAGGTTGCAGGGCGGCAGTGAATAGGCCCACGGGTGAAGAATGGCAGGGGTCAAGAAGAGATACTCCTCGGTTTTCACTGGGAGATGGAATTGTTCAGAAGGGTGAGGCAATGGTGGTTGAGAAACATAGATAAGAGACTCAAGTAATCTAAACTTAGGGGATCCGGAAGCGACGAGTATTAAGGGCCGAGATCCATCCTCCCACGTTTATCTCCCCTGGCCCGGTCGACGTTAGGATGAACACGTCGAGTACCATCTAATGTGTGTGGAGAGGAACGTGGGCAACTGCGAGCATGGCTAATAGAGTAGCACCGTTTCGAAGGCGACGACATCATCGCCGAGCCCAAGGGTTACGAACAGCAAATGAGAATCGTTCGAGTGAGAGCGCACCAAAGGGCATAACAATCAATGTGAGGGATCACTGGGTTAGTTTCCCACAAAAGGTGGTAACGTTTCTTCGGAGAATCTGGTCCAAGAAGGGGAGTTGCTGGAAAGACAAGGTTCACAAGGCTCGTTGGGTGCCTTGGCTGGCGTGCCGATGCCTGCCGTTCCAGGCTTGGCCAGAACGGGTCATGACCTCATATGCGACATGCACTCATTCGAACGAACCAAGACTCTTGAGATCTTTCTGCTTTTGGTTTTTGTCTCCAGAAGAAGGCCATCACCACCAATCGTTCAGATTGTGATTAGAGGAATCGAGCACCAATCGCGCGTGCTTGGTTTGATGCTGAATGGAAGGTGAACAGCAAACAATCGAACCTCGGGTGCGCTTCGGCCCAAGGGGAAGTGCAGAGGGTTAGGGTCGATGTGCACGCACTTACACGCAGCTATTCCAGAAAAACCTCCAGTTTTACGTAGTTACTGGCCCGCCACGGTTGGGCCTAGTAAGGAAATTCTATTGTTATTCTTATTGTTATAGTTTTGTAGTTATGCAAATTCGATGAAACTATTTAATTACTACCTTTTCCAGTGGGCACTTTTACGTTCGTATCTATACACATCTCCGTACAGTTCAAGCACAGGGACTCGAGCTCCTTGCCCGTCCAGCTCGCGCGGAGAAAAAGCCTGACCATCCAGCTCACGAGTAATGGAAGCCTTTTTCCGCACATCAGAAGTCTGGCCGCACAATTTTGCACCCGTCAAGGAATGAGGACCTGTGTACGGATACTTGCGCCCCATCTCCAGTTCTGACCGGTGGCTGTGGTGCCTCCTCTTCCACCTAAACATCAAGCAACCGACAACAGCACTCAGCACAAGGGCTACCGCACCGCCAACAGCCACCCCAATCTTAGCTGCCGTGCCAAAGCCGCCATCATTTGCCGCCGATGATGTCGATGATGTCGACCCAGCGTTCGCTTCCGAGGTCGCCGATGTGGCCGCAGGAACTATGTGACTAGGGGTGGCAGGCTCGGTTGGGAGTAGGCTTAGGCTGGTTGACTGGGTCGGTTGTCGCGCGTCGTCGAAACTGTTCGAAATGTTGAACCAATGCTACAGCGCTCTGCCCTCCGTGTTACCCTTGAAGAAGACAGAGAGCACAAAGACGTGCGAAAAAGTGAGGTTCTTGGGGGTTCCGACGACCTAGTTGGTGCTCGTAAGGTTCACGGCGTTGTCTAAGGTCATCGATTATTAGATAATGGACGCAAGTATCCTCGAATTTTCTTTTCTTTTCTTATCTTTTCTTTTCTTTTATTGTTGAATGATGTACTTGAGGAAGGAAGACTTACGGACGACGTATTCAAACGCTTGGTCAGCCGGGATCGTGACCCCGTCGGAGTAATCAACCTGGTAGACAACAACCAAAAACGGAATGCCGGTGTCGCCCTGTCTGTTCATACGACCTGAATGGCTGAGCTCGCCACGTAGGCTGGGTTTGCTCCGAAGCTCTCGGACCCAGAAGACGCCGGGGGGGGGGGGGGGGGGGGGCTGATAAATTCGACAGCCAATGCAAGCCCCGACAATGCAAGTAAGGTCGCTATGACTAGAAAACGCATAGGTAAGAATGCCGGATTCAAGGGATACGAATGCTTCAGTTGGTTCCTTTCGAGACTCGCAAAGACCGGGTGGCTCACTTGGGAGCAAGCAACACTGAGCCAGCAAGAAGGCCCGCGAAACAGTGAAAAGAAGAAAGCATTTAGAATCTTGAGAACGAGGACGAGGTTGGGAACATGACAGATAATATCCTCTTTGGAGCAACACGCTCACACGGTGCTCCTGCAGGTGTTTGCCGCCTTATTGCAGCGGCACAAATTCAAAACCAGCTCTATCCTATTAGAGGAGGCGCTCCAAGCCCTCAGCTCGCTAAACCAACGCCAGCGCCTTGGGCAAAGCGCTGTTCCAAAGCATCGGGAAGGTGCTCTGAACCCCTTAGCCGTAAATAGGCATTCAAGAGGTAGGTACAGGACAACAGGTACTTACCAACAGGTCTCCAGGAGCTGAGCTGTCCAAGTTCCTGAATCATTACATTATAACAATTGGTGACCTGCATGGAAAAATTCGTTGACAGCAATTTTCACTCGTGGGTCGAGGCCTCTGGAATCGACAAACTGTTCGAAAAAGAGAAGAAGAAAAAAAGAAAGAAAAGAAAAAAAGAAAGAAAAGAAGAAAAGAAAGAAAAGAAAAAAAGAAAGAAAAGAAAAAAAGAAAGAAAAGAAAGAAAGAAAGAAAAGACCTTCCAGTAAAGTCTACTACTCGCGGAGATGTTGATTTGACCTTTTGTTTCCTGTTTTCTGAGTAAAATTCAACCCCAACAGAGCGGTGACAGTGGAGCATCTTCAACCGTACGTATATGGCTGCTTCTTCGTCGGCTAACAGAGATATGGCTCAACTGACAGCTTAACATCAAGTTCGGATTCGACGTCTTTTTGAATTTTCCTCTTCATCGATCCGTTCCTGGGCATTTTTGTCCATTTGTGATGTTAAATACCTTCAAATATGCTAGCATGATACAATCAAGACTCATTCGCGAGAGATCCTTCGGACTTTTGCTCTCCAACCATTTCCCTGATGATTCACCTGAGCGTGTTTCTCCAGGCAGCAACTGTGGCAGTGATGCCGTGTTCCCCGCATCACACCGCACCCCCCCGATTTTCCACAGTAAGCATAGGGAACTTGAAGGATTGGAAGAATCTGGAAACAACAGGAATTGACCAGAAATCCGTAGTGTTGACTGTTGATATGAACGAAATGAATCTTCGACCACCGGTGCTGTTAAATTATGGTGTATATAAGGGAAACAAGTCTTAAAATGTCTCTCTACTCCGCGACTCAGCGCTTTCTCGTTGATTTCACTTCCTCACTCAAACCGACGGACGCACCGAGTTCATTTGGGGTGATTATATTTAATCGATGAAAATATCCTGACTACACACCGGCCACTGTCGTCTCCATGTCTGCTGAGTTCGACTTTGTCATTGTTGGCGGCGGCACTGCCGGCCTGGTGCTGGCTGCTCGACTGTCCGAAGACGCCAATGTGCAGGTCCTCGTCGTCGAGGCCGGCGAGAATCTTACCGATGATCCTCGAGTCAAAATTCCTGCCATGTGGCCGCAGCTACAGGGCACCGAGTGCGATTGGCAATTCAAGAGCGTCCCTCAGGTTAGTCACGGCTGTCCTCTACAAACCCTGCGTATACCGAACTAACCACATCCCGGACAGAATGCCTTAGGTAACCGGGAGTTGGTACTTCCCCAAGGCCGTCTCCTCGGTGGCTCCAGCGCTCTAAACGCCATGAACTTCGTTGTTAGTGCCAGGGACGACCTCGACGCCTGGGCCAACCTCGGAAACCCAGGCTGGGACTGGGAGAACTTCTCTAAGTACCTTCAAAGAACGTACACGCTGACCGACGGCCCTAAAACCACCAACGACGGCGTCATCCAAACCAACATTCCTGAGGAAGAAACCAAGTGGCCTCAGATCTGGCGAGACACCCTGGCCGGCTTGGGCTTCCCAGCTGAGAATGACCCCGTTTCGGGCGACATCCAGGGCGCAGTCATGTATCCTGACGCCATCGATCCCAAGACCAAGACTAGGAGCTACGCTGGTAACGCCTACCTCGGCCTCGCTCAGGACCGCCCCAATTTGTCAGTGTGGACCGGTGTCACGGTCGACAAGATCCTCTTCGACAAGCCGGCGGATGATGCCATTGCGACAGGCGTGCAGTACACCAAGGACGGCGAGACCTCAACCGTCGTCGCCCGTAAGGAGGTCATCCTCTCGGCCGGCGTGTTCCAATCGCCCAAGATCCTGGAACTATCCGGCATCGGCGATGCCAAGCTGCTCTCGTCCCTCGGGATCGACGTGGTTGTCGACAACCCCTACGTCGGTGAGAACCTCCAGCACCACCCGATGAGCGTCCTCTCCTTCGAGACAATCGACGACGGCGAGCCGGGCTTCGACACTATCGACGCGCTGGCCCGGCAGGACCCGGCGGCCATCGCCGCCGCCACGTCGGCCTACACCACAGCGCAGCGCGGCCCCTTCTCTCGTACCAACTGCAACACCATGGCGCACCTCCCTTTCCCGAACCTCAACACAGCGGCCGGTAAGCATGACGCCGAAGCCCTCCTTCAAACCACCCTTCCCGCTCCGATTCAGGGGGGTCAGAAACAGCCGACGGCAGCCTATGCCGTCGCCGCGACCGCCCTCGCCGCGCGCACGCTGACATCCCCGACTGCCGCATCGGGTTACTACGTCTTTGCCCCTTGCCGCGCGAGCTCGGGACCCGAGGGGCGCAACACGTTTGCGTCATCCACATCGCCTTCCGAACGCCACGTCACCGTCGCCGTCCTCCTCGCGCGCCCCCTCTCGCGCGGGTCGACGCACATCGTTGCCGCCGCCGCCGACGACTCCTCTCACCACCAACACCACCACCCCGGCAGGCAGGTCGCGGTCACCATCGACCCGCGTTGCCTTAACCACTCGCTCGACGCGGAGGTGCTGGCGCGGCACGTGCGCTTCGTCGGCTCAACCCTGGCGCGCTCGGCACCGCTGGCGGGGCGGCTGCGGCCGGTGAAGGACGGGGGCAAGCGGACGCCGGAGGGGTGGGAGCGAACCGTGTTCGGGAAAGAGGAAAAAGAAGAGGGAGCCGCGGCGTTGCGGCTAGACGAGACGAAGCGATTCCTGCGCGAGACGGCCGTCGCGTCGACGCTGTACACGAGCACGTGTTCCATGATGCCGCGCGACATGGGCGGTGTGGTGGACCCCGCCCTGCGCGTCTACGGGACGCGGAACCTACGCGTCGTCGACGCCAGCATCATGCCCTTCATCACGAGGGGCGACACCATGGCGACCGTGTACGGGATCGCCGAGAAGGCCGCGGACGACATCAGGAAGGGGCTGTGACAGGTCAAGCGGACATGTTTAGTTGGGTTCAGATTGTCTATTGCTCGTAACGTACCAAAGGTTGAGTTAACTATGCCGACTTTCGAATCACCGAGTACCCGGCGACGGTAACCATGCTCCTGCCCCTGAGAACTCGCAAGGAGTCGGCGCTATTATAAGTGCGCAGAGCCCTAGTAGCAAGTCCAACTCGTTCAGCACTTCAACCACTCCCACATACGCAATCTTTTATTTCTTTCCCCTGCACCCTTCCTAATTCTCCTTCTCTTCCTCCCCGGCAGCCACCAGCTTGCCCACAACGAGATACTTCTCCTCAAATCTCTCCTCCCATCCGCGCAGTGCCTCCATTTCGGACTCGCCGAGGTCTGCCAGTGTATCAAGCGGGCCGTCCAAGTCCTTGGTCAGCATGTCCTCGTCGAAGCTACCGGAGGCGAGCCCCCGTGAGGCGTCGCGTCCCGCAAAGTTCTCGTATGGCCCTCCGGGGCCGTAGAAATTGCGCCCGCGCGACACGTCGAAAACCCGCCCTCGCACCGCCAAGTACACGGGCTTTCCCCCCTCGCCATTGTAGGGCAGCAGGGTGCGTGGGGTGAAGGTACGGAAGACGATGGCGGGCTCTTCCTTGGGCAGCTGCGGCGGCGGGGAGGGGCGGAGGAGGAAGGCGTAGGCCGTGTAGGCCAGGGCCGCGAGCAGGAGGCCGTTGAGTGGGGTGAAGAGGGTGCTGCGGATGCGAAAGGTGGGGTTGCGGTGGTTAGCAAAATTCTTTCTTCTCAATTTTGTTGACTCAACGGGGAGAAGGGAAGAGCTTACCTGGAGGATGTGTCAGTGTTGGAGGCGAGTTGCGCCACGCGCTGCTGGACGTAGTCCATTTTTGGAGGTTCTTGGGTATGTCCTCTACCCCGAGTTGACAACTGAAGCGGCGTCGTGGGTTAGTCTTGGCGTCGAATGGCAACAATGGCGTTCTACCGTTGACTATTACACTCCTGTGTCGATGCGGGTGGTGGTCGAGGCGTGGTGATGGTCCGATGGGTCCGGCTTCGTCGGAAGCTTGTGGAGTGGGGATCCCGGCGTTGTCCCAGCGAACCTTACACTAGAGTGAGCTGGCGTGCTTGGAGGATAAGCACGGGCCATATTCCGTGCCCCACTGATGCAGGGACTCGATCTCGATGGCAGTTCTTGGCGAAGAACCTGGTTCTGTTGAGGTTCTTTCCATTCTCGTCCGAACTTTCTTCATCGGGGAACCAAGTGATGAAGAGGGGCAAGGACTTAGCTATGGCGAGCCTCGATTGGGTTCTATGGCATGACCGTTGTGTCCTACAAATTCTCAGCTAACTTTGAATTGTATCATCAAACTAGCTTGGCCTGCAGGACGGTGGTCTCTTCTGAGTGTTTACACTTTGAGGCCGCCATTGTGGCGCTGGCCGCTCGCAGTCCCTGACGAGCTGAGGTCATCGCTCTTCCCCGCAGAGCTCAATCAAACCCACACGCAGCGGGTTCCTTGACAAACCCGCTTTCGACGTGCAGAAGAAGCACAAACGCGACAGGCACCTGCCGAGTAACCAAGCCGAAGCCAATGCTTTTCTGGTTAGCCCAGTCCGCCGCCATCTCTTGTCCATTGGTCCGCAGTATCGTCATGGGACGGGCGGTTATCGATCGCTGTCCAACCCAGCTGAATTACCCCCTCCATGGTGTCTACCCCTCACCTGTATATCTCCGTGGCTCTTGTCTCCTAAATACCAACTGTGAACCATCCACTTTCATCTCCGCATCGAGTGAGCTCGTGAGTCTCTAACAGAACAGTTCGGTCGCATATTTCAACCATCCAATCCACCTCAGACACAATGGACTTCATCAACAAGCTCGCAAACCAAACTGTCGGTAAGCAGGACGACAAGCCCCAGAGCCAGCAGTCCACCGCCCAGCAGTCCAGTTCTGGCTCCGGCGGCCTCATGGATAAACTCCAGGGCCTTGCTGGCGGGGGCACCAAAGGCGAACAGAGAGAGGACGCTCTCGACAAGGGTAAGTTTTCCATCTTCCCCTTTACGTCATTGTTTAAACAAGGCAAGGCTGACTAGTTCACTTCTCCTACCGTCAAAAACAGGCATCGACTGGGTGCAAGAGAACGTCTTGAAAAGTGGCCCTCAGGACAACGAGAGCGCTGCCGAGCAGGCCAAGGACCGCTTCATCGCCCAACAGATCCGGGACCAGTACAAGAGTGCCACCGGCAAGGATTTCCCCATCAAGGAGAAGGAGAAGGAGGAGGCCGCGAAGCAGTCAGGCGGGCTGGGCGGCCTGTTCAAGTAGTTCGCTTCGGGCATATCACAGATCGATTCGGTGCTGTTAAGGACTTGCTGGTATCTTCATCAGTGCTTCTGTGACGCACAGCGTTGAATTGAGTGACGAATAGCATGTTTAATGAATCTGGCTGATATAGACCGGCAGCCGTGAACCCATACTATCGCTTCTCAGGAGCTGAATGTCCGCCGGTGGAAGGTGTGTAGGTTCAACCAGTACGCCGTGGGAAACATCAACACGAGCCATGTTCATAGGGAACCTGGATCGCGATCCAGAAGCTCAACGGCCATACTGCGTCGCAAAGTAAACAAGGGTCCGAATGTTCCGCGCTTATCTCAGTTCCCCTGACCGAGTGTCTTTACCTCCATGTATAAAAAATGGTTCGCAATAAACTCTACAACGGAACAAAAAATTCTTCTTGATCCAGCCCCACAGGCAGGTCTTCTAGGTTCCAGAGAGTAGATTTGCTGGTGATGATCGGCTCGCGGATAATAACCTCGTACAATGTGCGGCGCTTACAACGGCACTTAGACCCCCCCCCCCCCCCCCCCCCGGGATATCAGTCACGGTGTAGATCAATTCAACGTGGCATATGTCTTTCTCACCACCTTTGGCATCAGGTCTGACGTCTGGAATTCTACGCCGCACCCTCCCAACCAGCATCTCGCTCTAAGCCACAAGCGCCGCAGATAGGAGTTGGCTTAAGATTTAGCGTAAACTACCAGCAGGCGTAGCCAAGATGGTGTGTAGTCGGTCATGTTGGCACTTTCACCTAATGATAGATATTGTCCTATGTTTACAAGTTCTTGTCGTCCCAGGTTGTAAGTTTTGACGGTGATATCGGGTTTTTTATTATGACCTCGAAGCGCAGTTCCCAGAGATGTAAGGCTAGTTTGGTGTACCGGGACCATGGCTCCATAACTTTCTTGCTGCAGTTTGAGTAGCTGGCGGCGGTGTCCAGGTACTGTTAGAACGCTTGGTCCGTCGTGCCCAGAAGGGCCACAAGGGAAAGTAGCAGAGCCACGACAGTAACCGCCAAGCTAGCAGTCTCAGTGTTTTTTTTTTTTTCCGTCGTTATTGCTCATGATGAATCAAGACAGCGTTTCACAGGGACAGGGGGGAACCGGAAGACGATGGAGCAAGTTAAACCCTCCAACGTAAGGGAGTACGACGACTGAGCAAATAGGGGACTGGCGGGCGTGATCCAAAAGCACAGATAAGGTAGGTTTGCTCGCCCAATCGAGCAACAGGCACGCTGCGGCCGCCTGTTGGGCGATCGGTGGCCGACGCTTTGCAATACTGGAAAGGGTACATGCCAGCCTTTCACGTCGCCATGCAGGGCGTGATGCTCTGAGCCAGCGCTTAGAATTGCGATCAAGCTCGCCACAGGACGTCTCGCTAAACGGTATCGAGAGCGCTCAGGCCGCCGGAGCCAGCAGATTTTCCTGCTGCGAGGTAGTCCGACTGATTCCTGTCTCTCGAGGCCGAGATACACAAACACCCGGGGCGGTCATTTGGGAAGCCTCAGTTCTTGAACAGACATTGCTCAAGATTCGCCTGCACAGTTATCTCGAGGGGAGGACCCAGTCCATCCGGAACCACCGGTGGGTGAGTTAAAAGCGAGACTCGAGTAGAACAAGTCCGCCGCATCAACCAGATGTCTATGGTTTAGTTTAGCAGGTGGATATGGTAACTTGACTAGCAGATTTCGAAAAGATGGAGCCAACATCATTAGTTGGGTTAGTTGCATGAAGACGTCGGGGCTTTCTGAAACTAAGGGTTGGGGTTATTTTTCCAATTTCTCAATAAACCTCGCTCGGTAATTCTCCGGAAGACGCCCCGACTGGACGCCAAACCCCGCCATCATCGACCCTGTAACCTGCGGGGTGTGACGCCTGAGCACCCCCAAAGCAACTTCTTGGCACCTCAACAGCAGCCTTTGTAGACGTCCCGAACAGACCGATCTTCCTGTTTCTTATACAACAACAACAGTCAAAACCAACGTACACCCAAAAAACCACCCATTTTTTTTACTGACGACTGACATCCCTCTCGGCGCCCAAAAGCACAGTCCGGACTATACTGCGCTGCCGAAGCTCCATCCGAACTCGTCGCGCCAGTGCACCGCAGGCCCTGTTGCATGTCTCCCCACGACCAGGAGGCCATCTCCCCCAGCCCGCCGGGGATCTCGAGGGATGTGACGGACTCTACAGACAGCGAAGTGGCTCCGGTTTCAAACGGGACCTCCGGGGAAGCAGAGGGAACAGCAGCCAATGCTGGCTTGCTAGACGTCAACGATGAGAGGGGCACGAGTGCCGAGCAGCAATCCCCAGTGTCACCCCATGATTTCAGTGGACTTGGTAGGCAGGACAAAGCCCCCGAGGAGGTGGACCCGATGTCTTCTTCTATTGCAACCTTGAAGCCGACAACCTCCCCAACGACAACAACTGCCACGCAGTACTTGACGGCCGAATCCAGAATCTACGTTGATCCCACGCCACCTACGCCAGGATGTTCTCGTCCTCCCTCACGAGCGCCTTCTTTGGCTCCTCATTCGAGATCTGAGGACCCGTCCCCGACGCGATCCGATGCGGCCTACGATGAGAAGAGGTACACTAGTGAGGATGAGCAAGAGCGGGGTTCCAGGTCCGAAATTCAGAGTATCATGGAGCAATTCAGCGAGTATGGAGGTGGGCCCGGTGCCGATGAGGTCATGAGCCCCAGGTTGGAGATAGCAAACCCTCTACTTGGGACTTCAGTTCAGCATCCGCCCCGAAAGTCAAGCCTGGAACCTCTAGCACCCACCATCGCACAGCAACTCCAGGATCTACAAGGCCTTCATGTGTCGACCTCATCGTCGGCCAGCGCAAATTCGAAGCATGAGGGCGAGGAACCTGGACCCCCGGTTCCACCAAAGGACGAGTCCGGTCATCCGGGACGCTCGGAGGACGAGAGCGTCGAGTCGCCCATGTCTCCCATCTCCTCGCTTCACCGTCCACCCCCACCTGAACCCGAACCTGAGCCTGCCCTACCGTTCGACTTTCACAGGTTCTTGGAGCAGCTTCGCAACAAGAAAGCCGATCCGGTCGCGCGGTATCTCAAGTCTTTTCTATCCGAGTTTGGGAAACGCCAGTGGATGGTACATGAGCAGGTCAAGATTATCAGCGACTTCCTCGCCTTCATCGCAAACAAGATGGCCCAGTGCGAGGTATGGAAGGAAGTGTCGGACGCAGAATTTGACAACGCCCGAGAAGGAATGGAGAAGCTCGTAATGAACCGATTGTACTCTCAGACTTTCTCCCCGGCCATACCGGCACCTCAACCGCTGCCCGGTGCAAGAAGGAGAAGGGGACAAGATCGAGTGATGGGCCCGGGACGGCGCGGTCAGCATCAAGAGGATGTGGAACGAGACGAGGTTCTTGCACAAAAGGTCAAGATCTACAGCTGGGTGAGGGAGGAGCACCTCGACATCCCACCAGTGAGCGAGAGCGGAAAACGGTTTCTGAAACTCGCGCAGCAGGGTAGGAAGCCTGACTCTCAATTCGTCGCGATAAGACTAACAAGTTATAGAACTCCTCAAGATCAAGTCTTACCGAGCACCACGGGACAAAATCATCTGTGTCCTGAATTGCTGCAAGGTTATTTTTGGTGAGTTTATTAGGTACCCTAGGCGCGCTTCGAAGGCTAACTTCGCCAGGTCTGCTTAAGCATACCAAGTCGGACTCGTCTGCCGACTCGTTCATGCCGATGTTGATTTATGTCGTGCTGCAGGCTAATCCAGAACATCTGGTGTCCAACGTGCAGTACATTTTGAGGTTCCGGAATCAGGAGAAGTTAGGTGGAGAAGCCGGCTACTACCTCTCATCGCTGGTACGTCTATCAGTCCCCGTGCCCTGAGCTTCACTAACCGTCGCAGATGGGCGCGATCCAGTTTATCGAGAACATGGACCGGACGACGCTTACCATTACAGACGAGGAGTTTGAGAACAACGTCGAGGCCGCCGTTTCAGCGATTGCGGAGAAACACCGCTCCGAGTCTCCACCCCCGCCGCCGCCGCCGCCTCAGTCGGAGAAGTCAACTTCCCTAAGGCCACCAAACGCGGGGCAATCAGGGCCTTTGTCTACCAGACCCTCCCTCGATGCTGACCGTCCGGCAAGCCCGCGGCACTCGACACCACCAAACGAGCCACGCGAGAGCGGCGAGTACAGCGGCAGCGACGAGAAGGCCGCCATCACTGGGCTGCTGCGGTCCATCCAAAAGCCGCTCAGCACGATCGGCCGGATCTTTTCGGACGAGCCTTCGTCGTCGTCGGCGGCGGTGGCGGCGCCAGGCGCTAGCTCGAGCATTGCCAGCCCGGCGCGCACACCACAGCCGGAGCGCGGCGACGGTGACCTGCACGCCCGGCAGCGGTTGTCAGCCGAGGAGGCGGCCGCACGCCAAGCGAGTGCTGAAGCTGCCGAGGCACAACGTCTGCACCGCGCTGAACACGCCAACGTGGTCGAGACGCTGGCGGGCATGTTTCCGGATTTGGATCGGGACGTCATCAGCGATGTGGTGTATCAGAAGGAGGGGAGGTACGTTGCTCATGTGTCTTTGCCACGGGTTGATAGGTTACTGACGGTATCAGAGTTGGGTTGGCGGTCGATGCTTGCCTAGCGCTGTCGGCATGAGCCCATCTTAATGGGGTAATCGAAGGGTTCGGCTTGGGCGAGAATGACTCTGCTAACCAGTGGTAAATCGTTCGTCTGATCGTTCTGCTTCCTTCTGCTTCTGGTTTTTGTTTCTGGTTATTTATCCTCTAAATGCTTCAACTTTCTGTTTCTTCCAAGCGAGCATTGGGTGGGATGAGCGGTTATATATCGGCATGTTTTGGTGTATCTGCATTGCTGGGGGATAGCCAAGAGGTCACCGAAGAGAACTTGTTCAAGACCTGGAATGGATGTGATTGATATGCTGTGTTGCCCGTTGTATACGATTGTAGTTGTGACGAGCGATCATCCACATGTGAACGAAACACAGAGGGAGGTTCAACAACAACCACCTCTTCAGTGGCCACGTTGTTTTTCTTGGCCTGCTGGAGAGGTTACAGCGTGTTTTGCCTTCTCCGGATTCGATTGATATAAGATGTAGTTCTCTCAGCATAGTATGTTCTCGTCTAGGCTTTGGATTACTGAAGCAAATACGAAAACCACCAGAATTGTCAAACACTTTTCGCGCCTGCTCCTTCAGGTAATGGAACCTCACACAGGGCATTGGTGGCACTTTAAATACTGATTAAGATACCGCTTTGAGATGCCGACCAGACGAGGCTAAACAGCCATTTCCAGATGTAACAGTCAAAACCCTTACGTCCGGAACAAAAAGAGGAACCTTATGAGTGAAGGAAAGAAAAAAACAAAAATTTAGCGATGACTCGTTTCGATCGAGTGACCTCCGGGTTATGAGCCCGGCGCGCTTCCCCTGCGCCACATCGCTCTAACTTGATTTGGTGTGAGATGAATATTAGATTTAACTTGATATTTGCAAAAACTTTTGCACAGTTTTCGACTGAGCCGTTGTAGATATAACCACTGTCTGCCATGCTCAAACCAACGCAGAAAAAAAAATTAATTAAAATGAAACTGTGAAGCTTGGATTGAAACAAACTGTCCCCCAAACAGTCTTGCATTTGTGCCTGCAGTTTCTGTTCTTCAGTTTCCATTCTCGAGGAGGTTCTCGCGTTGTCGCTTGAAAGTCTCAACGAGGGAAGGAGCACCTGCGGCTGCTGAGTCATCGCCAATCCTCCCCCAGCAACAATCGCCAAGCCTTTCCCGGATCGTCGTTACTGACGTTTCATTCCGACTTGCCATCAAGTCATCCGTATCTGGTTCTATAACTCGTATAAAGAAACCATGTGCGGCATCCACGTGTCTATCACGCGCACACCGTCCGCCGACCACGCCCTCTCACCGGAACTCACGCGCTGCCTGCGCGCGCGAGGGCCAGACCATTTCGGCCAAGTTGACCGATGTCTGCAGCGCCCGCGCCCGCGGCCCGAGGCCGGCGACCTTGACGAGAGGACGGCGATGGCAGAGGCAACGGCCTGGTGGCTGCGCTTCACGTCTACAGTTCTCGCCTTACGTGGCGACCACGTCGCGCGCCAGCCGCTGCTGGCCGACCCGGCCGGCTCAGGGTCGGTTCTTTGCTGGAACGGCGAGGCATGGCGCTTGGGCGGGGAGCGCGTGCGCGGCAATGACGGGGAGGCCATTCTTGCCCGGCTGATGATT
Organism: Corynascus novoguineensis; assembly: GCA_033296725.1. Classification (NCBI taxonomy): domain Eukaryota; kingdom Fungi; phylum Ascomycota; class Sordariomycetes; order Sordariales; family Chaetomiaceae; genus Corynascus; species Corynascus novoguineensis. The sequence goes on from MU857606.1 coordinate 398,088, forward strand.
GCTGCTGGTGCTGCTGGTGCTGGTCCTGGTGATGGGCGGGTGGACGCAGTGTTGGATGTCCTCCGCGACATTGAGGGGCCATTTGCGTTCGTGTTTTATGACGCGGCCGCCGGCAAGATTTTCTTTGGCCGGGACCGGCTAGGCAGGCAGTCGCTCCTATTGGCGCCGACGAGCGATGGTGGACTGGAGTTATGCAGTATCGCTGGCGCGGCCGAGCAAGGGTGGCAAGAGGTCGAAGCGGACGGGGTCTATGTGCTGGCCTTGGGCAAGGAGGCGAGGCCTGAACGGCACGACTGGGTGGTTGGAGATGATGCCGCTGATTTTGTGAGTACATCTGGCTGGCCGTGGCGTCGTGTACATGATCGTGGTCGGCCGTCTGTTAGACTTACCTTACATATTCCAGGTCTCCGGCATTGGCAAGTTCAACCGGGCGCTGCCAGCTGGCCACCATCAACTCACAAGGAACTCCACCTCGGTAGCGTCACTCAAGGAGCAGCTGCTCGAGTCTCTAAGATTGAGAATACTCGATATACCCCTGCCGCCGGCTGGGTTTGCCAATTGCAACACCCGAGTGGCCATCTTGTTCTCTGGAGGGCTTGACTGCACGGTGCTGGCCAGGCTTTGCCATGAACTACTCGAGCCGGATCAGGGAATAGACCTGCTCAATGTCGGATTTGAAAATCCACGGGTGATTGCACAGCTCCAGAAGGAGAAGCGCCATCTGCCCGACTTTTACGAGGCTTGCCCGGACAGAATTACGGGGAGGAAATCATTCTCGGAGCTGCAGAAAGTCTGTCCTGGGCGAGCCTTTCGTTTTGTTGCTGTGAGTTTTTGCAATCCATGTCCTTCGCCGAACAGGGTACTGACTTGCGGAGGTAAATGTTCCATACACAGAGATGCAGGCACACCGCCAGCAGGTCATCTCTCTGATCCACCCGCACAACACTGAAATGGACCTGTCCATTGCATGCGCTCTCTATTTTGCCGCTCGCGGCCAGGGCCTATGTACCGAGAAACCAGATTTGGTCCCAATCTCGTACACATCCCCAGCCCGAGTTTTGCTGTCCGGCCTAGGTGCCGACGAGCTTTTCGGTGGATATTCGCGTCATCCCTCTGCCTTCCAACAGCGGGGCTATCCGGGCCTGATTGACGAGCTTCTTCTGGATGTCAGCCGACTCGGCAAACGCAACCTGGGCCGGGACAACCGAGTAATGGCGCATTGGAGCAAAGAGGTGAGGTTTCCTTTTCTGGACGAGCGCCTGGTCAGTTGGGCTATCGAAACCCCGGCATGGGAGAAATGCGATTTTGAGAACGGGGAAGGAATCAGCGGAGTTGAAGCCGGGAAGCGGATACTCCGCCTGCTGGCATTGGAGCTCGGCATGGAGAATGTTGCAGCAGAAAAGAAACGCGCCGTAGGTTCTACTACCTACATTTGAGGTTCGCTCGCACTGACGCTGCTGCAGATTCAATTCGGCTCGAGGACAGCCAAGATGGAAAGCGGAAAGGTCAAGGGTACCACACTGATATCTTGAGCGCTTCGGCTAGACACCCGGCGGTGATGATACAATACAGATACTTCTGAGTCACGGTCGCGATGACAGACCAAATGCCGAAGCTCTCATTGTGGTTTCTCGCGAAGCCCTTTGCGAACCAGCTGCTGGCCTGCATCGTTCGAATTGACCATGAAGTTAAAAGGCAAATCTGAGCCAGTGTCTAGACGAGATCGAGCCACTGGCCGAGAATCGAGCCACCACAGGTCTAGAAGCGGCTGGTGGCGCTGAATGGCTTTTTTTGGTGGTACCAGCGTCCCATCAGGCAAACTCCCTGATCCTTCATCCACTACGCCGCAGTTCTCATCCGCGCTGTTGCAGAAGTTCTCAACCAACCAAGGAGTTGTCCTTTTGACAAGCGTCCCACCGAACCCAGCACCGATTAATCGACTTGCTGTTGTTTTCCTTGTTTTATTTTCTTGACTAGCAAATGCCAGGTTTTGGTCCGCAACTGCCGTTGTGCAGCTCCGGCATTGGCCAGCCCTATCCCCCAGATTGCTTTCCCGGAACGTTGCTTCAATCGCCCGAACCAAGGCGGAACCCCTGAAAATCTTGCTGTGGATGCACTCCTCCCGCCTCCCCCTGCAGCCGTTGGGTCCGGCTCGCCCCGGTGCTCTTTAGCCCCAGGTCGGCCATGTCCTCTTGGCCCGCCAGCGAAAATGCAACCATGGTTTCCAGTCTTAACAAGCATATTAATTAATTATTTGCACTCGTGCTCTTCAATTTTTTTTCCTCTCTACGAAGTCGCCTGAGTCTCCGATTGGTTTAATGTCGAAACTCTGCTCTGGGTCTGGTCCTCTTGTTTCTCCCCGCCAGTTCGCCAGTTCGGGCAGGGTGACAAACTCCCAAATCCTGAACTAAAGTCCATGGAATCTTTTTATCGTTTTTTTAGCCAACCGTTTGTGGATCTAGCAGTATTTGTCGCGCCGCTGTTGGACGAGCCCGAGCCTTGCGCCTCGGTTGTGCCGCACAGAGCGTTCCAACATCGCTTCGCCGTCGATACCATCCCGGAAACGGGAAGGGGGGCCGGTTTCGAGTTGTGATGTTGCTCGGACGTTCCAAACCCCAACCCAACCTTTGATCTGCCTTAACAGCGGAGCATCCGATCTCTTCAAGGACCCAACTTCGCGTCGCTCAACTTCCGGTTTTCGATTTTGATTACTCTCCTTCAAGCCTATCGAGCTTTTGCCGACCTGCAATGTATCGCACATCGAGAGACCTTCTCGGCTAAGCTCACCCGTCGCCTTCCGTTCGTTTGCCAGCGCGGCTAGGCTACTGGCCAGCCGCTTCTTCGATCCGCTCGTTGCAAACTCAACCTAAACTCACCCACCATGGCCGAACCAGCGAGCAAGGGCACGATGCCACGTCCGACCTCATTACCAACACCTTCCACTCCCTACGCACCTTCTCCCTTAACACCGACCGGGACGAGGTCACGGCTCGGCCCACGAAGGCAATCCCGGTTCACTGAAGACATGACGGAACGAACGCCAGTAGCCTCGGTCTCGGAGCGATCCATCGATTACAATTGGTATGTCCCTTCAGTGGAGGATGTTAACAGCCATCTCACGGCCGACGCTACCAACAATTGCCCAATCCCAAACCATAAGCCTGCCCCGACGGAAACGGGCAATCAGAACGATAGGGCGCGTGTGCGTCTTGTAAACAGTATTGCGCACGCCACTCTAAGCCTCGTCTTGCTGGCATTCCTGGGGTGTTCTATGAGTGTGTTGCGTGAGGATACAGGAGATCACACGGGGTACGTAGAATCTGCGGTTTACCCGGAGACTCAATGTCACAGATAATGCTAACCTAGTTGTGCCCTTCTTAGCGTGCAAGCCATTATTCTCATCTGTATCCTGTTTGCCGACGTTGTGCTCGACGTCATTACGCTGTCACGGGTGCAAATGTCGTGGCCAGCATTGGGCTTGGGCCTACGGTTCACCTGCGGAGTTGCTTATATCGCCCTCTTCCTCATTTATGTTGGAATGGGCGGACCATTTCCGAAAGGACACAGTTACTGGAGCTTGTCTAGCAGTTCGGCGTCGCTGCTAGTGTATATCATCCTGTGTACTGAAGGGTGAGTTGATGTGTCTGCATCTACCAACGACCAAACAAACCCAAGCTAACATATATCAGCCTCTGGAATCTCCTGCATATACCCGTCTGCCGATATCAGCTGGGCAGTGTTCTACTACGCCCCAAGACGCGATTATCGAGCCCAGCGCCAACCCTGAACGACAGGGCAAGCTTCAATCCCCGCTTCTCAGCCGCCGGGACCGAAACCGAACGGTCGTCCATCAGCTTGGTTTGGCGACGCTGGGTTCGCACGCGAAGTACCCAGTACAGCCGAGAGGATCTAGAGACGGGCTCCCCCGCCCACAGGGCAATGACACGCGAGGCCTCACCCGACTTCACCTTGCGGGAACAGCCCGGTGAGGAGGAGGAGGATGAGACGGGCGGTTCACGTGCCATGGGCAGTCACGATGAGAAGACGAACAGTGGAGTAAAGGAAAAGGACAGCGACAAGTGGCATGAGAACGGGTCGGAGGAAACAGTTAGGCCCGCGGTCGGAGGCAAGGACGTGGAACAGTGATCCGGCTTGTGTCCGTTGTATTGCATTGGGTTGGCGCCTGGCGTGTGAGAGGATTTGGATACCCTAACGAGTTCGTAGTAGTAATGTGGTGTAAACGGGTGAGATGATAATGATGGTGTAACACACCGAGGGGCACAAAGATGGCATGGCTACGCGTGGTGCTAGGATGTGGCTCAACACGAGAGAACGGCAAATCTCAAGTCGATCAACTCACCCCTAAAGATCGTGACACGTTCGTTCTGCAATGCGTTTCCGAGACAGGCAGGGAGAAGATCATCTTGTGTTATTTTAGCGCGGCTTGATGACCGTGTTCGCCGAGTCGAGGTCGGGGAGCTCCTCTTGTTGACAAGCGCTCGTTCCCCCTCAAAAATGCATATTTACTTTGAAACCGAAGTGAGAACCTGGACGAAAATGGTGAACCGCAGTTTGTCTCTCGTGTTTTCGGAGCAAACATAAGCAATGGCAGCAAACGGTCTAAAGTGTCCATTCGCCGCCAAACAGAACGCATTGACTTTTCACAGTTCGGACGGTTGGAGGTTCCTCGTCATATATCTAATCGATGCGATTGAGGATGAACGGGCGGAGCACCTACACCACACTACAAAACACGTACACTAGATAAGCGCCTGTAGTAAGCGGGTTCCTTGGACCGACCGATCCCGGGTCCGCCTTATACGATAGAAACCGGATCCGCCGTGATCAGCGAGACAGGTCGGGTAAAGAGCGTGCCATCTTTATCCCATCGGCCAGCAGCGCAAGCTGGAGCGTTACACGCTGCAACCCCCGCGCTGCGCCTCAAACACTGGAAAGCAAAGCCATTCTTTTCCAAGAGGCAGCCCTAGAGTTTGTTCGGTGGAGAACTCTAAAAGTAAAGTCGGCGTGCAGATCACCCGGGGGTGGGGTCTCCCGACCAATTATAGAAGCTCCACTGCGCCGTCAGCTCACCTCAGTCGCGGATTACCCCCGGAGCTTGCTGCGTGCGTTCTCGATGGCATTCTCGCCCTGCGGCTGAGGATGGTGTGGACGAGAAATACATATTCGGATGATTTGCCCCCAATGGCGCAAACCAATGCAAGCGTGTCTTGGAAGAGCACGATACGGTGCATCTTTCTTGTCCTGATGTTTCTTCTTCTCTTCACAGTTTGCAGTCCTTGAAAGCATTTCCAGGACACAGCTCAGGATGCCCGTTATCTTCAACCAGATCCTCAAGGCTCGGGATGCCGCCCCATACCCCGAAGTGGGCAAGAATTCTACAGCTCACGGGACCAGCAACAGGGTGGCATGGATCGTAACGGCTGTTGTAGCCGGGGTCCTCGTCGTCGGAAGCGCACTCGCTTTGTTCCTGGTCACGTACACCAGACGCCAACAGATCCAAGGACAGCAAGAAAATGACCCGTTCCTGACAGGATACGAGACCTTCAAGAGGCGGAAGGTGAGCGAGGCCGGCCTGTCTCAAGAAGACGAGGAGCGCCGAGCGCAGCTCATCCGCAAGTCCTTGGCCGCGAGGTCGTCGCGGTCCTCGGAGGTCTCCTGGGCGAGCCGGTCGTCGGCCTCCACTGCGATGCTGGAGCAGATGGACCGGGATATGGAGGAGTTGGAACGGCGCGTGTCGACGAGGTTGAAGGACGATTGGAAGAGGTGGGAGGCTAGGATCCGGCACGAACGGACCGTGTCGGGCGAGCAGCACCCCGCGGTCAGCGCGGATATCAACGGTGCCGCGCCCACGGTGCCCATTCTCGCCGTGCCCACACCATCGAAGCACCGCTCGCAGGGTCGCATGTGCTCTCAAAGTCCACCAACGCCACCCGTCAGCCCGCCACCACTGCCGGCGAGACACCCGGGTCGATTTTACCGAACCTGAGCAACACGTCCAGGGGAGATTCTCAGCAAGCTACAAGTCGAGGACACCAGATTCCAGGAGACTCTTGACCGCAACCACACGAGGAACCCTATCGACTCATCAAAACGCCCACTATCATGCGAAAAGCACTCACCCCTAAGGGGGAGAGGAGAGGACGACCGTCCAGTCTACCTAGATTATCGGAGTTCGACCTGTGGACATTCACAACTGTGTCATACATGCGATAACTCACCCCGAAACAAAAGTTGCTCGATGCTAGATTTCGAGTGAGGAGCAGACAACGTACCGTGCCGCAACCCAACAGACAACGTGCACACGGTTGCAGAACTGTCGCAGCCAGTCCATACGGGATTTGGAAGCAGTCAGTGCAGATTTGATACCCGAACTGTCGCGCCGAGGGAGAGGGCGAAGCTCCTGAAGACGGGTTGGGACGAAGGCGGTGGCCATGATGCTATTGCGGTCCACACAAGAGTGAACTACGAAACAAGGAGATTGGGGTATTGAAGGGCATTGTGAGCACATGCACGGGAAATGATGTCCAAACGGACAGACCATATCTGCAGAAATTGCCTGAAGGGGAACGACTCCCGGGAAGGCGGAAAACCGATATCTCTTCAATCGAAGTTCCAATGAAAGCCAGAATTAGATTGTCTAAACAGTTCGTATGAATCAAGCAGAGACTCTAGAGTGCTGAGGCAATCTTTGAAGGGCAGGTTTGGCTACGAGGCGCAAGAAACCTTGGTCTCTTCAAGCATTGTATTGAAAAACTCATGTGATTGGAGATTGCTTGCTAGCTTTAGAATAATCAACACGGTCATGGTGATTTACAAGCGTACCTCACCTTGCTTTTCGAAGTAAACATGCACTCACTGTAAACACCTCTCTGAAATGTCTGGATGCAACTCCCCTCTGTGAGAGGATCCTGTAGTGAGTGATGCTCTTCGAGGTTTGAAAAGCGCCGCAGCCAACGAAAAGCACCTGGACCAAATCTATTCTCAATAATACGCTAACGCTCTGAATCCAGTATGTTAACTGTCGCTTTAGTCAGAATGATCCAAAACTGTCTCATCTTTTACTAAAAGACGTGACCGGTTGAGTCGGATATTGCTCGCGACAAGCCGGAACATGAAATTACTGCCACGATTGGAGGTTGTTCTTGTGGCGGTGCAACCTTTCGAAAGCTGTGGGCCCCAGGTCAAGGCGCTAGTCCTGCTTTGTCAGGAGGCAGCTTTCGGCTGACAGCGCAGCGCCTCTTTCGCTTTCCTTCGACCTCGTCCCTCTGTTCCTCTCGTTCTGGTCAACCTCCGTCCCGGCTGCCGCTCGCTGCCTTTCCCCCCTGGAACCGGAACCGATTTTCCGAATCTCAAGTCCGTCCGGAGTTGCAACGGCGTATTGTTTCACGATAAGCAAACCCTGCGGTTTCGAATCCGCGAGCGACGATTACTTCTCCAGGATCGGGCAGACTGTTCTTTTGTTCTGAGGAGCCATCTCGGACGCCTTCGCTGGTCCTAGAACAGTCGCTTGAGGCGCCATACTAGTTACAATACATCGTCGCGTTTTCGCTTTTGATTTCTCAGCGGAAGGCGAAAGAAACAACCACATAGAAGCGTCGGTTCTGCGCGCCATTGAGATATCTCGCCCGGTTAATTTCGTTCCTCGGGTATCCATCACTCGCCAGCGAACTTTGCTTTGCACTTCCTGCTTTCGATCGGTTGTGAAAACGTAAAAAAAATAAAAAAAAAAAAGAGAAAAAAAGAAAATAAATTTTTCCCCTCTAAGGGAAGTCGACAGAACCTCACTGTTTCCCTCGCAAAATCCGCTTTTGCTCGGCCGTGTCACCCAAGATGGCGGGTGCCTTCGCTGCGTTTGAGAATGGCAGCAACACGGCCAAGGACGGCGAGTTCCGCGAGGATCTCAACCGCATCCTCATCTGCCCAGATTGCAAGGAAGAGCCACCAAACCTCATCGAAGAGTATTCCTCAGGCGACATGGTTTGCGCCACTTGCGGCCTCGTTCTCGACCGCATCATCGATACCCGGTCTGAATGGCGTACCTTTTCCGGCGACGACAATGGGAATGACGACCCCTCCCGTGTCGGCGATGCTCCCAACTTGATGATTGACGGCGATCAGCTGCAGACAGCCATCGCCTTTGACGGCAAGGGTGCCAAGAATCTGGCCCACCTGCAAAATAAGGTCAACCAAGACAAAGGCACCAAAGTGCTCCTCCAGGCGTATAGGGACATTCAGGCTTTGACCGACAGCATCAATGCCGGTACCCAGGTTGCCAACACGGCCAAGCACATCTTCAAGATGGTCGACGACAATAAGGCGCTAAAAGGCAAATCGCAGGAGGCGATTGTCGCAGGATGCATCTTCATTGCTTGCCGGCAAACTAACGTTCCGCGGACTTTCCGGGAGGTTTATGGGCTGACCAAAGTCTCGAAGAAGGAGATCGGGCGCGTGTTCAAGCAGCTCGAGGCCTTTCTGCAAAAGATGGGAGGGGAGGACAAGGTGGCCAAGGCCACGGGCTACAGCCAACAGTACCAAGCCAAGGGCTCCACGACGGCCGACGAACTGTGCATCCGCTATTGCAGCAACCTCCAGTTTCGCAATCCCGTCCGCGTCGAGAATGTCGCTCGCCGCCTCGCCGAAAAATCCTCCGAAGTGTCGGATCTCGCCGGTCGTTCTCCTCTGTCGGTTGCTGCCGCCTGCATCTACATGGCTTCTCACCTCGTTGGCGAGCCGCGGAGCACGAAGCAAATATCGGTTGTATCTAGCGTTAGCGACGGTACCGTCAAGACGGCCTACCGATACCTCTACGCTGCCAAGGACACCATCCTAACGAAGGAGGTCTTCTCGGAGGAGACGTTTGGCGAAATCATGGCCAACATTGATAAGGTTCCGGTCAACTAAGGAGTTCACCTTTGTGTGCACTATCGAGAAATTCCCTAGACACCTGACGGCGACCAGAGGCTTCTGGTCTCACCAGCAAGCACTCATACCGCCTCAGGTGCAATGGCAGAATGTCTGATCCAGGGGGGGTTGGCTGGCGAGATGTCACAGCACCGCTTGACTTCCCAACGACATAGATGCGGCGTGATAGCTGAGGTACTTCTATGGCGGGATTGGGCAGGACGTCTTTACTGGAAACGTAACGACAGCGGCAAGGCCAATAGATTGGCAACGGCCCCGCTTCTTGCTCATCTTGGTCAAGCTAATTCTTCTCCGTCGGGTTTGAAGGCCAGAGGACCATATGGAGCGTCACCTCGAGGACCAAGGAACGATGGATTGGGGTGGGCCATGCATGCATAGCCGGGTGGTTGTTGTGCGGTTTAGGCTTGGCTGCAGTATCGGCAGCGTTGCACCTACTGCAGCGAGAGTCTACATAGGTAGCGCAATCCGATGCCGCGGTGCTCAGCTTGTGTCTTGTGTGAATTTCAATGTTGCTCGTCAAAACTATCTAGTAACTCAATGTCGCTTTATCCATTGGCTAGGTATGCTGAAAGGGGCAAGATAGTCTGTGAAATTCATAGTGTGATCAAAGCACGAAACACATCCTTTTAGCATAATACAATGGTGGTTTCACTCGGATCGAGCACAAGAACAATTGAAGATGAGATGATCTGGAAGAGTGGGCAGTCAGCGCCGATTTAAAGGCAAGCAGATCTGATAGTTGGGAGGCGCATGTGGCCCGAGCGCCGCCTCCAACCCGCCAAAATCCGCGTCTCTGGCAACCGCGTCGCAACACCGAGCATACCCACCTTTGTCGCTACTTGGATTGATCATCAATTTACGACCACTGACACAGCACCCGATCGATCTCTCGAGGAAAGTGCCGTCACACCGCAACAAGCCACTGCCTGAACGATGCCTGCTCGACGAACCAGCCGCGCGGCTGCAAAGCGCGCACAACAGGCGCTCGGTAAGTTCGCTTTAACTCTTCGTCGATGGTCGCTCTGCCCCTCGATCAGCACTCAACACCCGCAACCGACGTGAATTTTTGCACCGACCAGCCGTTCGCTGCAAGTTGGTGCAACCCAAGCAACTGCAGTGCCAGTTGATTTGAGGACCAAGGGGTTTGTCAGTTTCACAAGCACTCAACACGGAAGCAATTGAGGGGCGGGCGGATAGTTGCAACAACAGATTGCGTTTGATCGTTTATCTCTTTTGTTTCCCTTGCCCTTAAGACCCGGTCATCGCTCAGTGTTGTCTTCCCACTTGGATCTCCACATCATCAAGCCAGACTATTGCCCCAACCCCTCTTTGGCCCCCCTTCCTCCCCAAAGCGAAAATCTCATAGTCTCATGACATGGCATCAAATCGAAAGATCAGACCTGTTAACCGCGTACTGCCGTCTTCAGAGAGCACACCCAAGACATTTGATGGCCTCGACGACGAGGATGAGCCCATGCCGGATGCTGCAGGACAAGACGATGCGGAACCGGAGCACGAAGAAGAGGACGCCGAAAAGGCCGACAAAGACGATAAAGATGATGGCTCTGTTGCCGAGGAAGAAACCCGAGAGGAAGATGAAGAGTCTGCAAAGTCCCCGACACCTCCTCCCGAGCCAGTCATTCGTCGCCGACGGTTAGGGAGACCTCCCAAGAATCGCCCACCGGACTGGGACACGTTGCCGATCGAGCCTCCGAACCCTGATGCCACGCCGCGCCGCCGTGGCCGTGGAGGTTGGCGCGGACGAGGCGGGCGAAAGGGTCAACACTATCAACCCACGCAGCAGTCCATTGACAAAGATGGCACCGTTATGGACATTATCAATGATGAGGTTGACCTGCCCGAAGACCCGGAAGGCGAGAAGAAGGTCGACAAGCTGGGCAATCTTCAAGGCGGGCGCGAGTACCGATGCCGAACCTTCAAGCTGGCCAACCGTGGTGACCGCCTATACATGCTTTCTACCGAGCCTGCTCGATGTGTCGGCTTCCGCGACTCGTACCTCTTCTTCACCAAGCACAAGAAACTCTACAAGATCATCGTCAACGACGATGAGAAGCGCGACATGATCGAGCGCGACATCATCCCGCACAGTTACAAGGGTCGTTCAATTGGTATTGTCACGGCCCGGTCCGTCTTTCGCGAATTCGGTGCCCTTATCATCGTCGGCGGACGCCGGATCATTGACGACTACGAAGTCGCCAAGGCACGCGAAGAGGGCGTGGTCGAGGGTGAACTGGCCGATCCGTCGGATATTTATGACCCGGACAAGCCGTACAACAAGAACCAATACGTTGCCTGGCATGGCGCCAGCTCGGTGTATCATGCTGGCGGTCCATCTGTTCCCCAGCAGAATGTCAAGGCCGATAGCAAGAAGCGGCGCGTTGCCGTCAACGACGTCAACTGGCAACTGGAGCATGCCCGCGAGGCGAGGTAAGATGACAAAAATATTCCTGCAGGTGTTCGTCCACGCTCTAACCATCCTCGACAGCCAATTCAACAGCATGCTCTCAGCGGTCCGCCGCGCTAACCTGAACGGCGTCTACGACATCCACACGAACCAGATGCACTACCCAGCCGTCATGCAGCCAACGCACGCGCGGATTGAGCAGATTGTGGACCGCGAGGGAGGCGAAGGAGTTGACCAGACGCCGGGAACAAAAACGATGTTTCCCCCAATCAAGCCGTCTATTTCGCGCAATTTCCTCGTCATGGACATGCACCTGGAGACGCCGCCAGCCGGCGTGTCGGCAGCAGCCTACGATGTGCCCTTCCGCACGTCACAGGTCGACCGCGAGCCATCGGCGGCAGCGGATTTCCTGGCTCCCTTCAAGGGTCTGCGGGCGGTGCCCGACGAGATTCGTGACCTACTCCCGGCGGAGTGCCGGCAAGCGTTCGATAGCGCGAGAGCCAAGGAGGACAGCTGGTTCGAGAGATGGGGCAACGAGGCTGAGGTGACTTCGAGACGTGAGCCAGTCGTGGATAAGGCCATTGTGCCTTATTCGATGATGATTGCTTGAGGAGACGTTGGGATCATGGCGGTGGACGGTTTATTGGCTAACTTTTATCTCTCTTGCTTCTCCATTTCCTAGGTTCTGCTTTTGATGGTCACTCTTGTTATAAAGGCGATGAGTTCGACTATCCACCGCTACATCAAGTGAAAAACAGGGATTATGAGTTCACAAGCGGAAATTACGCAAATAAAAAGAGGAGGATCGTCAATATTGGAGGATACGCCGGCGCCAATGATGGGGATGGACATTATGGGGGTAATCGGAAGAAGCTCACGCCTCAGGTCACCCGCAGGAGAAGTGGTACTCAGCTGTCGCCATCGGTTGCGGCTGCGGTTGCTGAAATTACAAGAGTCAAAAGTGACTTGAAATAAGCGAGACACTTCGCGGCAGACAAGGCAGACAAGGCACGCCAGGCAAGCAGGGCAGTAGGGTTCGAGCGTCCCAGAAGTTCGTCTGGCTTAGCTGGGGAGGGAGGGGCCTTACGATTCTCGGCTCAACCAACGATTGCGCAAGCAAGTAAACGAAAAGTGAGGAGGGGCATAAAGATCGGAATGTTGAGGGGGACTTTCTGCTCTAGGAGATGGACAATAGGGCTCTGCTTGCCACGGCGTTCCTGGCTGATGGGATAAATGGGGGTAACATTGGCTTAGGGACTTGGTGGCGTTTTTGAGGTGCTTTGGTCAAGTGTTGTGTACCATCTTGTAGATATGGGAAGAGCTCTCTTCAGCGTTGTCTTGTGTCACACAGGGAAGACGGGTCAGTTCTTCGGAGAGCAGCGATGCCTTGACGGTAGGATACCTCTGAACATTTACTTGTCAATATTTAGTTGTTCTCGTCGAAGGCGTCAAGTCCAGAACAACGGAGGTTGTGAATGTACCTTCTTATCCCACAAGGCAATTTTCTACCAGCCGTACTGATGCTATCGCTCCCTTGTTTCCAAGGGTCATCTCCTTTGCACTTCGCAAAGCGCACAGAAGGCTCGCCGTACCTAGTCGCTATACCTAGTTTGTCATACCCAAGTGTCATACACGGTCACCACACTGGCAAGTCGTACTTGCAGTGGAACTTGTACCTGGTCCCCGGCGAGCGTGTGTTCGAACTGGCCTAGAGAAGGAAGAAAAGTTTGCTTGGTGACAAGCAGAAAGCGGAAATAGTTCGCAAAGAATGAAGCAAACAGAGAATAAAAGGAGAAAGCGAGCAGAGAAACCAAACACCCGGCTATTGTTTTAGTTCGGACGGCATCCACAGATGTGAGTTCTTTCGTCTGTCTAACCGCTCGATCGAGATACGCAAACTGCATCTTGTTTGACCGCTGCAAACGGTTCGCTATACGTAGCGAAGGCCGTCAATGTTGAATACGAATAGTCAACCCGTCACGGTCACTAGTTTTAGACTGTTTTGCCTGACTGGGAGTGAAGGAGCCTAAGATGAAGGCAGGCTGATCGAGCACAAGATTTAGGTACCCTCCTAACAAGCCGAACAACATCTTTGTTGTCTATCACTTTATGAGCACCTGCCTGCGTAGTTACACAACCATCTTCCCCAAGAGGCGCGAGACGCTTGTTCAAAACCGCCATATTACGGTTTCAGTGTACGGAGATACTAGAGAAACCCTCCTGAGGTATGAGTGACATAGCACTGCGTGGGCTGAGCCTTGTCCATCAGACACAGGCTCGGTGACATAGAACCAGCTTCAGATCTCGGAGCTCGGGTCAGTCAGGTTTCCATAATCGATTTTGGAAACTGAACAAGATATGAATCAGTACGTGTGCCATATTACAGGCCCGCACGTTGTCAGATGGTTTCCTGACCCGACAACCCCACAGCCTTGTGAGAGCTTGTCGGGACTTGTAAACGGTGCATCACGACGTTGTGTCGTTGGTTTTAATATGCATCAGATGCGTTCATACCCAACGGCCCGATGTAGTTCAAATGTAGGCCGTCGAACGTGCAGCAAAGGCGCAATAAGAGATGCATGCCCAGTCTATGTAGGCATTACGGTAGGGTAAATCGGCTTGACGGGACGTGAAAGCCAGCATTTACACTCTCGTGGACGGAAAGATTCCTCTTGAGTGCCGGGTTGCAGGCAAGGCTAAACTTTGGCCGCCGAAGATCCAGATTGTGTTTGCCTTGCAGAGACGCCTTACTCTGTAATTGTAACCCGTTAAGGACAGTCTTAGTTTGCAGCCTACCGGTTCTCTAACCCTCGAGGTTGCCTGGCTCCATTAACATTCGATTGCACCCGTCTCATCCACCGGGCAGCCATGTCAGCTGGATGGATGCTTACGGGTCACCGCTGAGCAGGCTGAGACAAGGTGCAACAGCCAGCACAGCCAGCAGCGAACCGCGTCAACACCTCGTGTCATACCACTCCGAACGTGGATGTGACTCTACCATGAGGCGTGACAGCTCGAGTTGAAGCCTACGTACTGTCACATTCCCAAAATTATGGAAAGGTAGGCATCACTTGATGCAAGCTTGCCTTGCCTGAATAGATGGTTCTCGCAGAAGAACCGGCATGCCATTACCCAGACGCAAGCAGACTTAATAACCTATCAACTACGTAAGCAAGAACAGATGAGGGGACAAGCAGACGCCGGTCTCCTGCACGCAGAGCCAGCAGCAGCAGCAACGCGCAGGCAACCAATGACGACGGCTGTAGTCATGCACCGAAGCACGGGCTGCATCATGACGGACTGGGGAGGACTAGATGGGAATGGCGGAATAGCTTGGATGGCAAAAATTGTGGTGAGTTGCTCTGTGTATTGAGTGCCATGGCCGTGGTTTCGCCTCTTGTGTCCGAGCCCAGTTATGGGGGCTGCCTAAACGAGCCGTTGATTGGCAGACATGATCTGATTATTACGGGTTTCCTTCGGTGTGTATGACACGCGTACACTAAGAGAGGTAGGTAGCGTCCGGTGCCTGACAGTTTACCAACCGCAAACAAAACCTGTGGTGCCTGGCCAAGTCGTAGCTTCGACGCGATGCTGAGGGGGGGCGGCGGGCGCCACTTGATCGGCGTTCCGGTCGTGAAGTCATGGCCTCCACTTCGTTCTGAAGATTCAATGGTGGGGGAGGGAAGGAGGGGGGGGCGAGAGTTTTTGCACGGATTCCATGTTCATGGCGGCGATGCCACCGTATGGTAGGAGTGTGGATAGGAAAGAGCGATCGGGTCCCGTCCAATTTCTCTGCAATGCAAGATCGAGAGCTGTTCCTCCGAAACGGTTATGACGCTGTCCATTGCCGTCCAGGCGAGCAAACGGACGGGGTATTCAGTATTCTTCTTCGACTGCGGCGAGCGCCAAGCAGCCGGGGAAGGCTTCTCGTTGGTCCATTTCCCACCAATACCCCGAGAGCTAAAAACTTCTCTGGTCATTAGCGACCGAAGCGCCGATACGACCCGAAAAATGGGGTTGATGAGAGTCTTCGACTGATGCATCTCGACAAAGTGAGCAAAAGGTGTTCCTGAACCCCGCCCTTGATTCCTTTACTCGGCTTCCGAACCCGCAACCCGGCCCAAGGGTGTTTTAACCTCGTCCCAAAGCCACCCCGCTCATCTCGGGGTTTGGCCAGAGTCGTCCATTCAACACAGATGTAGTACAGCTGGTGCTACGGGCGCTGCAGCGTCCAGCGTTGGTTGGACGATCATCAGCACCGACCAAAACAAAAAGGGGGAAAGGAGAACCCATCAGAAGGCAAAAATTCCCCCTCTTCGACGAATCAAGCGGTCGAGAAAAAATTGGTTAGCACATGCGGCCGAGATTTCTCTTCTTTTCCAGCGCCTGCCCGCAGTTGTCGTTAGGGGGACAAGTGGTGGGTCTAGAGGTTGATGAATGCGACTGCGGTATATTTTTGCTTCCCACGTTTGAAGGGAACCCTGAAATTGAAGGGTTTGCACATGGGGAACCCCGCCATGGCAACGCGGGATGGCTGCTGTGTCCCTGCCCGACGCCGATTCTAGCCAGATCTCGCAGGCCCAGCCGCCGACAGCACAAATGACGACGCGCCAGGGAGGGCGCGAGTGCACTGAGCGGAGCAGTGTCGCTGTCTTCATTGGCCAGTTACCCAACTCGCCGCCTTTGACGATGGTGGATCCGCTAGGGTACGTTTTGGTGGATCGCCTACGAACGGCATCTGAATGTTGGGAAGAAATAATTTTTTGTCAGAGGCTGGGTCGATGTTTACCTACGCAGTAATGAAGTGTAGCTACGCTAAGTGTAGGCCTGAGCCTATGCGTTCTGATATGAGGCACTGTGATATTATCACGACTAGTACGTCCGTACCTCAGGTTCCATAGCCAATGTCTGCGTCGCATATTCCGGCGTATTGAGGCACGCATCACCAAAACCCGGCGTCTTCTGTCGGCCCTGGCCAGCGGCTACCAGAGCGGAGAGAATGATGACCGCATGAGGGGGTTTGTATGTGGAAGACCGCGGGGTGAGGACCCCGTTGATCCAGTCGGGGAACTCTGATGAGACCCAGAACGAGACTCATTGGCCGGGGGCGAACCGTAAATCCGAAACTGAGCTTCTCTCTTCCGCACCACTGCAGCAGGAAATCGATGTCTCGCTCCTTATCCGGAGTTCGGCGCGCCGAAGAAGAAGGGGGTCATGGTCGCCACAGGAGCAATCGCGGATGTGTCACTGCCATATTCTGCATGCCGGTTGAACGCAGGCAGGCAGTGTACTTGGCTGGCGGGGTGCCACCACACCGCCAGCTTCTGCAGCCCAGCGGATCAGTCTCCTCTCTCTCCCACGCAGGCTGGGGTTACCCGATTAATCAGCGCCTGGAGCCGGCGAAGCCATCTCATGCGATCTCAAAGTTCTCCGACCAGCGGCGAAGGAAAGGCGGTCTGGAACGACAACGACTGGGTTGTGCCACCTTCATCGAGCCAACACGTAAGCTCTGGTTGGCCGCCTTGGCCGACTCCTTTTTTTTCTGCCAGAGTTTGTGTGGTAAGCCTTGAGAAGGCTGAGCCGGCCGACTCGGCGAATGAAGGATCAGAGGATGTCCGTAGGTATTGCGGGTTGAAATTGGACAGAGAAATTGGCTTGCCGCGAGGCCGTGGGCATTACGGAATTGGTTGACAAAACACCGGGTCCTTGTTCGCAGCAAGCCAACATCAAACCGCCTTCGGTTGCCTTGAGTTGCCGAGCCAAGCTCTCTCTGTCCCAAAAGGGGAAACAACCAGAAGGGAAACCCGCAGCGAGCGGGCTTGCTGTTCTTGCCGGCCGTCAACCGAAACTCCCAGGCAGGTCGAGCGAAATTGTTTCAGCTCGGGCCATTTTGGAACGGGCTGCTAGTTTGTGCCTGCGGCCGTTCCAAGCCAACGGGAGTCCATGGCTCATGTTGCTTCAACTGTCTCCTTGGGGGCGTTTCCCGGCACCATGGTTCCAGTTGGCTTGTTCCGTTGGCCTTGACCGCTTCCTCCCAACGTCTAGTTTCACCCAGGAGTATGGTTAGCCAAGCAACGCCAGCCAACCCTGCGCCTCTATGTACTGCGTAGTAACGCCTCCAATACGCTGGCCCGGTGACCATGAGAACATGGGCTGCGATTCCTTCTGCAGCTCTGACTGAGATCAGGATTGAACCGTTGTTTCTATTTTCCGAAAACATAGAGACGCAGAGAGTTTGGAGATCCACTGAGCAGTCAGTTTTGTTGTGCCTTTTCTCCGATGAACATGGTTTGCGGTGCAGTGAGGTGACCAGGTTTGTACGCTGCCACGGCTACTTTTTGTCGTGTACCTGAAACTGAACCCGACTGTTCCGGTGGGTACCGTGTACACCAGCACTCGGAGTGCAACTCGCTGTTCGTTTTCTTGCGCGTCTTGCCTACAAGCATGTCGTCGAGCCAAAAGGCGATGATGTTCAACACGAATCTCTCCGCCAATGAATGACCAAGTACGATCATCCGACCGATCCGTCATGTTGGTCAACCTCAAGATGACTGTGGCTTGAGGCGGGTTGGCTGACAAGGCCAATGGAAACACGCCGTCTGCGCGTTGTGACAGGCCAGTGCTGGCTGACTATTGTCCAAGTTGTGTTTTGGTGAATCTGAATTATCGTCTGTCATCTGATTGGACAAACCCTTTCATCGAAAACGTCAATCAAATGCAGGGGAAGGACACCTGTGTTCTCCGAAATTCTTCCGCTTCTTCAGCCAACCCCAACCCTCACGTGTTTGATTCAATCCTTTCGCGGCGGCCAACGACAGGGGCGGCTGGTCTTCAAAACAACCCGCGCTGCCTGGGAAAACGCGGAACCGACGTCTCGTGATGCAGAGTTTGCACCATCTCAATGAACAGCGAGTCAGCGCATGAACAAGCAGTCCGTTTGTTCGGGTTGAGACACTAGATTCCAAGGCAGCAGATGAGGCAATTGACGAGAAACTTTTTTTCTCATCATCAAATTCTTAGCCTGGAGAACAGGTTGTCCTCTCCAGGTCGGAATACGAAAGTCGCGGTGGCCACACACAGCGGGGCCGGGGGGTGCGAAACTTGCAGGCGAGGAAGACTGGCACGTTCTGTGCATGCTAGCCTAGCCTCAGCAAGTCTGCCCGCCTGTGGATCTTCTTGGCGCTCTCTTTTTGACCGCTGAGAGAGCAGTCCCCCGCGAGCATTTTTTCGAAGGCTCGACGTGCCGGCCACCCCCCGTCATTTCCGTCATTTCGTCTTGTCACCCCCCAACCTGACGCACTACGCTGCCGTTGTGAAATTGCAATGCACCTCGACGTTTGCCGAAACGGACAGGCGCGTCCTGACCAACCTTGCGTGCCAGCATGTCTCAAGGGACTATCGATGCTTTCTACCGGCTTTTTCTTTCTCTTTTAAGGGTGCACTGTTCCATTTCTGTCGAGTGTGTATTTACAGAACATACCTCGCTCACAAAAACTCCATCGTAGGGGCCGGTCTCTCAACTTTCGTCGTCCAAGAAAGAGAGACCTGGTTAACTTCCTCGGCGCCCGTGCCCGCCCGTGCCGGGAGCCATGTGTGGGCCCTTCATCATGTCCACGACCCACTAGCGAAAGTCGCCCAGGTTCTTCGCCCCAACGCTACCGTTACCCACCCGGCCACCCTCGCTAGCAGCGAGGGCCACTTTGATCGCTACTCTCCGCAAAGCCAAACCCGTTCTTTTTCCCTCTTTCCTTTCGACCTCCCATCCTCCACGCCGTGCTCTCTCCTCCTCCCCCTCGACCATCGCTGAATCCGCCAAGCACCGAGCGACCGACGAGCGGCCAAATTCACTTTTGTGTCGTTCACAAAAGGATTCAGTTGTCTGTCTACCTTCGTTAACTCGAACGGGGACAGAATACAGCGCCTTGCACGCGTGTCGACTTCCCGGTCAGGGTGCTGTTGTGACTTTGGTTCTTCAACCATCGACACAGCCTGGAGGACACCCATCACTCAGCGGACGGAATTGCTCGGTCTCGGTCGGTTCCTGCTAGGTTCGTATTTACCATCTTGCCTTCGATTTTTGATCCCTTCTCCTTTTGCGGCTGGGCGAGATCTGCGCGATTCAGACTGGTACGCGACTAGAGGGCTCGCGTTGTTGTGGTCAAAACATCTGGGGTTATCCTGCCTCTCTGAGTTCGACGTCGCCGCAAGTTTTCCCTCAACAGCCTGCTCAATCGCTCGGTTGACTCTCGGTCTGAACGGCTGCGATTTGCATCAAACATACTTGATAACAACCTGACCTTAATCCGGCCGTCGCTCGACATTGCACCAACCGCTTTGAGATTGTTCGGATTGTGTTGTTCAGGGCTAACTCGCTCATGACAGTGATTAGACGTTCCTTTTCGTACCTTTTCTAATACTCGACACTTCCTTCCGACGTACTAGCGACAGCACGTTACGCCTTCCCAGTGTTTTCCTGGACAAGGATTCTGTTAACTATCAACAACCTACAAAGAGCCAGCGACTCCCTCTTTGTTTGGTTTGGGTAATCTCAACTGTCCTTCGAGTCGCCTCACCCCGACCCTCAACCATATCTGTGTAGACGGCAAAACCTACACTCTATGGCTCAACGGTTATACTAGATCTCGACTCTCCTCACGCTTCGAGATCCTTCAACTCTTCGGCTCTGGAGTTACTGGTACGGCGTGGTCCAAACTCCCGCCCACCATCACCCTTCTCCAGCTGCTCGAAGCAGTTCGATCTTCATCGCTTTACCGTATTCCCGACTCGACTTACCAGGAGTCAAAATGCCCGGTGGCGTTTGCGCCGTGCTCGACTATGATGTCGAGCTCATGGCCGACTACGTCTCTGAGATGGCGACCCGTATCGTCATGCCCCAGCGGCAGGTCAACCCCGCTTTTCGCAAGTTCGTCTCGCAGATATTGACGTCGACGCGGCTTCCGAGCACCACGATTCTTCTCGGCATGAACTACTTGGCCAAGCGGATCAACATGATGCACGCTGCAGGGCAGACCAACCACACCGAGGGGCAGATTTGGCGCATGCTCACCATTTCGCTGCTTCTGGGGAGCAAGTTCCTGGACGACAACACGTTTCAGAACAAGTCTTGGTCGGAGGTGAGCGGAATTCCAGTACAGGAGCTCAACACTCTGGAATATGAGTGGCTAGGCGCCATTCACTGGTGTCTCTATGTCAACTTGGACGGGAGCAAAGACTATCAGGCCTGGCTGTCGAACTGGAAGGAGTGGCAAGAAACCAAAAAGAGGCAGCAACAAGCCAGCCGCGATCGCATGGTCGCCGGTCTTGCGTCTCCTGTCGAGCCTGACCTGTCACGGTCCCGTGCGCAGCAGCTGTACTCCGCCTGGCACCAACAGCAGGTGGCCGAGTACGAACGACTGTCTAGTTCGAAGCGCAACCAGGTGCCACCCTCTGCCGCATTCCGGCATGACCCTTCTGCCTGGGCCTATTCTATCGCCTCGTGGGCCCAGACAGCTCCGCTTACGCCCCCTGATTCGGGGTACGGCACACCCGAGTACGCCAATTCGACCGCCCTTGTCAATTCGAGCTACGCCGATTGGTTCGATGGCGCGCTTATGGGTAACAACGTTTCGTCGAGACATTACCCTCAACCCCCGACTTATAGCGGTTTCCGTCATGGCAATCATGGATCCCGCAACCCCGTTGGCTATGGCAACTACTATGGTTACGGCCACAGCATCTGGGAGCACCCGGGTGTTACCGACTGCAAGTGCGGCAGCTGCGGCGGGATGCACAACAAGGCTGTCGGCTACTTTGGCGGCCACGCCTACGGGCAGGCCGTCGTTGGTTGATGACCACGCACGGTTGCCACGTCATTGGGTTGATGAATCTATCCGGCGCGTTTCGGCGTTCTTGCTACCATAAATGATTGGAACTTTTCATGGGGTGCAATCCAGCTCTTCCCTTGCATCGTCTCATCAGACGCGGGTTTCATTCAAGGCTCATCGGAAATTCGATACGTTTGCATTCAGATACCCCGAGCGACGGTCCGGACGCGATAGGCACTTCGTCGCCGGCGATCAGCATTTTGGCCGACCATGCGTTCCTAGCCTGCCACTTATCGCGCTCTTGTGTGTGCAGCTGGATGCTGGCTCATACGCTCATACGGTTGGCAAGGCGCGACATCGCTGACGGCACCTACCCGTTCAACTCTTTTCGATCCGGAGCCCGTCGTTCTCGACTAATGAAGTTCCTTTTCGGTATACCGGTATATTTCGTTACATAAATCGGCGTTTTTGGCTTTCAATACCATCTTGCTTTCGCTTCGGGTTTCATCATAGATTCGGCGAAAACGGCTTCTTTCTCGGCAATTTCAGAGTTTCCAACCTTTGTCCACCTTCCAAGGCCCAAGCTGAGTGGACCAAGTCGGCACGGAGGGTTCTCGTCGTTGATGGGCAAATCCATTAGGTGCCCGGACTCGTGGTTGTCACGTTTGTCGTGGCCGCGTTCTCACACATTACTAGTCCTTGACGACACTAAATACTGTCAGGATGATCGCTCAGGAGGACGCATCAGCCCTATTTTAAACACTGCATCAACGACAAGATTCTGACGATTATTGGGCACGACGTCCGTCACGGTCGTGACGCGACATGCTCACACGACTTTGGCACCATTCTGAACCGATCATTTGCCGCCTTGTTTTTTCTGATCAAAAGTTTTGCTGGATTCATGAGTACATATCTGGTGCTATTTTCTCGAGGGTGTTAATTTTGTGTGGGATTGGGTCATGAGGCGTGAAAAGTTGGACCTCCAATGGCCTCATTCAATTTTTTCTTCTCTTTGGGCTGTGCTACGGGAGGCATCATGTTTTGTTCTTCCTGTTTAATCGCTTCGCTTTCGTTGCTGGCTGAAGCTCACCCAGGGACCGTGGTTCTCCGGAAGCTAGTTGTCTTCGGCAACGGATCTTGACAAACCTCGGTCACCGTCATATCAGCACAGTTCACTTTGATTTTCTCTTGTTCTCCTTCTCATTGGGTGTTGCTAGAGAAGCTTTTGGAATTGGTTTTGCGCGTCTTTCCAAAGTAGAAAGGAGGTGCGCTGCGGAGACGAGTGGGGTGGAACAGCCGACAATTTTTTCTTCTTTTCCTGTTGCTGTTCTAAGATTTTGGAGGGAATTGCCGAAAGGCATGGATCTTCACTTGTCTTTTTACATCATTACCTAGGATAACGACTTGATGAATTAGGGGGGTTGAAGGATGAGGAGATGGACGACTCGAGATTGGGATGTTAGGGCAAGGGTTTGATTGAAGCGTAGGGGTTAAGGGTCTTGGGAAGATTTAGAGAGAAGATAGGAGGAGGTTGGCGATGGCAGACACGTCTCGCGGTACCTGGAGGCGGTCAACAGCTGACTGCCATGAGCGTGTGTGCCTTCTTGTCAAGAGCAGCTTACCATCGCAGGACCTTAGCTGTCCTGGATTGTTGGGCTGCGCCGGCCTAGATATCACATAACAATAAAAACCAAATTGATTCCAATTTTCTCAGAGGCGTAATTCTCTAAACGGTGTGAAGCGTGCTGCTCTTGATGGATTACTTTTTTATGCCTCACAGCAGCAGACTTCGAGTTTTCCAATAGTGGAAAATGAGCTAGAATAGCTTTGATTAGTATATCCCGAGTGCAAGAAACAACTGATCAAATGTGGAAGCAGCTCCGGATCATTGTAAGAACATTGAAGTAAGTGAGAAAAGAGAAGCTCGATGTCATCCGGAATGGGTGGGGCTGGGCTCAATCTGATCGCTCCAACCTTCGCGCAGGTGGCCTGCATTGTACCATCTAGTTATATCAGCCTGAGACCCATCAAGAAACGGCCACTTATTCGGTGTCTCTAACACGTAGATTGCAATTTCCACTTTTGGCGAATTGCCGCCTGGATACCGGACCGGTTCCGCTTGAAGAGCGCCTTCCCGCCCACAGATCGAAAAGCATAGTGGCTTCAATTACGGCTCATTCTCGCTTGAGAGTATCAACCACCATGTCCTCCCGTTTCATTTCGGCTGGCGCTATCAACGCTGCGACAGGCGAGGAAGCCAAATCATCACCGGCCTCGACCCAGCCCACAACATCGACGACGACGACAGGAGGTCCCTCAACATCCGCAGCCTCCGCCAAGTCGGCCGAGAAGCAAGCAGCCTGGGCCGCCGCGTCGGCGCAGCTGGAAGCGGACCGGCTCCGCCGCCGGGAGCAGCAGCAACGCCAGCAGTCGTCTCAGGAAAAGTCGCTCTACGAGGTTCTTCAGGCCAACAAGGCGGCCAAGCAGGCGGCGTTCGAGGAGGCACACCGTCTGCGCAACCAGTTCCGGGCGCTCGACGACGACGAGGTCGAGTTCCTGGACGAGGTGCGTGCGCGCAGGCGGCGGGAGGAAGAGGAGGCAAGGCGGGAGGTGGAGAAGGGCTTGGAGGCCTTTCGAGAGGCGCAGAAGAATGGGCTTGCCGCTCAAAGTGGTTCTGCTGGGGAGGACCATACGGCTGGGGACGAGCTGAATGATGAAGAGGAAGAGCGGGTTTTGTTGGGCGAATTCGGATTCGGGGTCGCGGGGAGGAAGCGGAGACGGGGGGAAGTTGGCAAGGAGAAGAAGCGAGTCAAAGGGGTGAACGCTGTCAAAAGGGTGTCCACAGGCGGCGGTGGCGATGGGGTAGAGCGGGAGGCCACGGACAGGCAGAATAAGGACGGTGAGAAATACGATCGGGTTGGTGGTCAGGGTGAGCTGGGTGAGAACGAAGCGGCCAGGGAGCCAAGCGCTGCAGCACGAGGGAAGGTATCAACAGAAACTGTTGCAAAAGCAGCAGGCCCGACGTCAACTTCAACGACACCAACATCAGGATCAGCTTCTGGTGTACCTGCAAGTACAAGCATAACGAAGCCTGGAGGCTTGCTGGTGGACTACGGGTCTGACGACGACGAAGATTGAACCAGAGCTGTCCTCACTAAATAGCGAGCTCTACGTCTTGCCATCCTGGCCTACTTGCTCAGATATGACTCGTCCAACCTGTCGGGTTTATAGTCTTACCGCCAAAAGGCAAGTCAAGGGGAGTTAATTAAGCCCACACATCAGCTCACCCCGCCATCTATCATTCTAAATTCTACAATACAGCCGCTGCGCCATGATATTCCAACCCGGAGCAAGTCGGACCCATTCTCCGAGCTGAGAACATACACCCATCTGTTATACAAGTACATCCATTATGCGATAGATCATTTGCACCCACAACATCCAGCATCTCGTCCCGTTCACTCAACATCCTTATCCTCCAGCGGTGCGGTTTTCTTCTTCTCGAAAGCCTTGCTCGCACTCCATCGGTAGAGCTGGCGGAATTTCCCCTTGATCCAGCCCTCGACTTCCTCCTCGGGTACCACAATCTTGCTGGCCCGCTCCTCGTCCTCGGGCCGCAGCTGGAAGCGGCGCATGCGCTCAGCAATGCGCGGGTCCATGACGATGGGCTTCGCGTGGACCTTCTCGGGAATCTCGGCAGCCCCGGACGCGTCCGCATCCTTCGGGTCGTCTTCCTTCCAGATGGACTTGATCCAATCCTTCTCTTCCCAGTCCAGCTCCCTCTCCTGCTCGTACTGCGGCTGAACGCCAGAGTTTGTGGGGCTGGCCGAGTCGGCTTCAGTGGCGAGAAGCTGGTACTCGCGATGGGTGCACAGGCAGACCGCGGCCACCTCGCGGCCGATTTCGTCAGCCAGCTTGCGGCGGTTGAAGAAGCGGTAGAGGCGTGTGGGCGTATTAAGGAAGCCGAGGAGGTGAGGCTCGCGGATCGGTGCAGAGGGGTCGAATGCGTTGGGTGCCAGACTGGGAAGGACGGCTGAAGGGTAGTCGGCGGTGGTGTTGTGGGGTCTCGGTTGAGGCGGCCTCTTTGGCTTCTTCTCTTCTGCTGCCGGCTTTTCCTCGGCGGGCTTGTCTTCAGCGGGCTTGTCTCCTGTCGACGACTCGGAGGCCTCAGCGGATTGCAACGGCAACGGCTCCGGCTCTGGCGGCGGCGCAAGGGGACCCAACCAGCCCTCATGCAAGCCCCGAAGGTACTCCTTCCACGTGTGTCGGCCGATGACAATATCACCACGTACGCCGTCGTACTCCTTAATTCCCCGTGATTTGCGGAAGGCCTCAACAATTTCCTCTCTTGTAGGCTCCTTCGTGGGGTCCGGCCCGTCGTTGCTCTCCTGACTGCGGCGGAGTCTGCGTACTCGTTCGGCCACATAGGCACGTACATCACCCTCCCGACGGCCTTGTACAAACTCCCAATCCAGCCCACTGGCAGCTAGGATCGGCTTGACATATTCGGTGTAATGATCCTGGGCCACGCGCAGCCCATCGCCAGGCGGACTTGAGAGATAAATGGTGAGCTTGCGCGGTTGCGCCAGGCCGAGGCTATCATGGGGCAGCGGCTCTTTAGCCAAGTGTTCGACTGCATGTGACCATTTCGCAATGGCCCTCTTCTTTTCGCGCTTGTCGTAGACCACAGCCGCTGTTATCGCGCCCGAGATTGCCCAAAATATCATCCAGTTTCGCGAGGGAAGTTTGCGAGGGAGATTGGGCAGACCAAGCATGCGCAGGGCTGGGTTTCCGGAGGGTGCTTTCGGTACCTGAACGAAAAAAAAATTGTTAGACTAGGAAACAAAGCAAGAACGGAATGTTCATACGGTATTGGCAGCCGGGGGGGGTGTCGGCGCAGGCGTCGGCTCGGCCATGGTGGTTCGAGATGGGTATTCGAGGTTTCCGTCGGGGGAGATCGAGAAGCACTATAAGCACATTAGGCTTGCGGCGGCCCTTTGGGAGGAGGCTTTTGGTTCCGAGAGGGATGTCAATCGGCTTCGCCACTTTTTTCAGTAGTGAGCCCAGGTGTATCGCCAATGTGTGGTTTTATGATCGTCTCATCACCGTCAGAGACCAGTCTCTCAGGTTGAGGTCGCCATGAAGCTCAAATTTCCAAGGTGCCGTTATCGCGATAAGCAACCGTGCACGGACCTAGCGCGACACTGACCACGCAGTGTCTTCCGAGTTCCAATATCAGAAGCCTGGATGGGTCGGGTCCTTCGTCCGACACCACGAGAGAAGTTGAAATCCTGGAAACACGACGTGCAAGTAATTCTCACGCTTGAGAAGGATGATTTATTATCATTTTATTTTGTGAATGATCACTACTACGTATCAAGAGATATGTATCTATGGCGGTCTTAAGGCTGGTTTGATTCCCTTGCTCAGCACCTATGAGATGCAGGGTTTCTAGAGTGTTAACATACTGTATATGAGGTAGAGCCGTTACAAATAACTAAGGTACTGTAGTAGTACTGTGATGATCCCGTTGAGTCTGAACTCTACACTACACTTGGGAACTATGTCTCTTCCTCAAGGTCACCATTCAAAAATCGACAGGGGTAGGGCGGGAGCGATCTTGGTTCTGGCATTTGGGAAAGTGCGGTCAGCACCCTGTAAGTGTCATTCTACCCCGCTGTCAGGGGCTATTCCAGAAACATTCACAGTTGCAGTTACGTTACCTGCAAGAACCAAACATGCACATACATATGCACGTGCATCCAGTTTCTTTTTCAACCTCTTAGCCTCGTGTAGACTTACCTTCGGGTACCGGCCGTTGAAGAGAAACGACTCCGGATACTGCACAGCAGCCACTACAAGTGGCTACCCCTCTTTCCTGGTTCTCCACCTGTGTTGCCCACTCCGGTTGGGTTGTGCAGCGGAGGGTACAGCGCGGCTGCATCGACACAAGCACAAGCGGAAGCACGGATCGCCTTCGAGCATTGACTTGCACAAACCAGACCCCTATTCCATCCCTCGTTTCAGCATACTATATGCTGGCACCCGGACGTAAACAACAAACGAACATCAGTTTCTCGGTCGGTTCTCGAATTATCACAGACGAGGGACTCTCCGTTCACTGATCCCTTGAGGAGTCGGTTGTCGCGTGTTGCAGCTGCAGCCCCTGCCCCACCTCCACTGGTTCAAATATGCGGGGCGGTAATCCGAGAGTTGAGCCAGACAAACCTTCAGGCCTCGACCTCAACAGACCCCGGCCTCAAAACGCAGGGGGTTCCCTTCAGTCCTCCCCCTTTCTGCACAACACACGGCCCAACGTCGTCCGTTGATACCTGCAACGCCGCCCGCGCGAATCTGCAAGATCCAGATTACCAGCAAATACCAATTGTGCGCCCCGGCCACACCGCAGGAAGCCATCAAGATGGACAATCAGGGCAACCGCCTGTACCTCAACTTCGGGAACAACAACGAGCGCCTGGCTGCCACCGACCGCACATATCCCACCACGCCCTCGACCTTTCCCCAGCCCGTCTTCCAGGGGGGGCAGGCTGCTCCGCAGGGCGGCGCCCAACAGGCCCAAGCATACCAGCAAGGCGGCTATGCGTCGGCGGGATACTTTCAGCCTAACAACCAGGCCCAGTATGGCGGCTCACAGTACCCCTCGCAGCTAGGTGCCCAGGCTGCCGACTACAGCTCTGCCGGCCAGGGCTATGGTCAGGCCCGGTCGACGACACCCGGCACCAATAACAACGATCCCAATACAGGGCTTGCCAGCCAGTTTTCCCACCAGAATCTCGGGGGCGCTGGCCGGTCGTCTCCATACGGAGGCCGTGGGCCATCCGCAGGCCAGCGGCCCCGAACGGCCGACTCGCGGGGACAGCAGCCTGCCCACGGTAGTTATGCCAATGCGCCGCCAATGCCGTCCCAGGCCGCCCAGCCGGATTATTTTGCTCCTGCTCCCGAACGGAACCCAGACAAGTACGGCCCCAACGCCAACAATAACCAAAAGAAGTGCTCGCAGCTTGCCTCGGATTTCTTTAAGGATAGTGTCAAGAGGGCTCGCGAGCGCAACCAGAGGTGGGTCATACCGTTTCCGTATTTTCCGCAAGTCTTCCCCCACTGACAACTGGCCATGACAGGCAGAGCGAAATGGAACAGAAGCTGGCCGAGACCACCGACCCTCGCCGCCGGGAATCGATCTGGGCGACGGGTGGCCGCAGGGAGGGTTCCTACCTGCGCTTCCTGCGAACTAAGGACAAGCCCGAGAACTACAATACCATCAAGATCATTGGCAAGGGAGCCTTTGGCGAGGTGAAGCTGGTGCAGAAGAAGACGGATGGCAAGGTATACGCCATGAAGTCGCTAATCAAGACGGAAATGTTCAAGAAAGATCAACTGGCCCACGTCCGCGCGGAGCGCGATATCCTCGCCGAGTCCGACAGTCCCTGGGTTGTCAAGCTGTACACCACTTTCCAGGACGCCAACTTCCTGTACATGCTAATGGAGTTCTTGCCCGGTGGAGATCTTATGACCATGCTGATCAAGTACGAGATCTTTTCCGAGGACATCACGCGGTTTTATATTGCGGAGATTGTTCTGGCCATTGAAGCTGTCCACAAGCTGGGTTTCATTCACAGGTAGGGACCTTTAAACACCTTACGCGTCAAACCACGAAGCTAATATGACGCAGAGACATCAAGCCCGACAACATTCTGCTTGACCGAGGTGGTCACGTCAAGCTGACAGATTTTGGTCTCTCGACTGGGTTCCACAAGCTGCATGACAACAATTACTATCAGCAACTCTTGCAGGGGAAGTCGAACAAACCGCGCGACAACCGGAACTCGATTGCCATTGATCAGATCAATCTGACAGTCAGCAACCGGTCCCAGATCAACGACTGGAGGCGGTCGAGGAGACTGATGGCATACTCGACTGTCGGAACGCCCGACTACATCGCGCCAGAGATATTCACTGGGCATGGTTACTCGTTCGATTGCGACTGGTGGTCCCTGGGTACCATCATGTTTGAGTGCTTGGTTGGGTGGCCGCCCTTCTGCGCTGAGGACAGCCATGACACGTACCGCAAGATCGTCAACTGGCGGCAATCACTTTATTTCCCCGACGACATCCAGCTTGGCGTGGAAGCCGAGAACCTGATTCGGAGGTGAGTCGTCGAGTCCCACTTGAATTCCTTCTCTCATCCGCAGTCCACGAACTAATATGGCCTTGTCTAGCTTGATCTGCAACTCTGAAAATCGTCTCGGCCGCGGAGGTGCACATGAAATCAAGAACCACTCTTTCTTCCGTGGCGTTGAATTCGACAGCCTGCGGCGGATTAGAGCCCCCTTCGAGCCGCGCCTGACGTCCAACATTGACACGACCTACTTCCCGACCGACGAGATTGATCAGACGGACAACGCCACCATGCTCAAGGCTGCCCAGGCCCGCAGTGGCGCTCTGGCGGCTACCCAGCAGGAAGAGAGTCCCGAGATGAGCTTGCCATTCATCGGGTACACATTCAAGCGGTTCGACAATAACTTCAGGTGATTTATGTGTTGCTTCCGCTTTCAAGTCTGGCTGTGAGAACGGGGACCTGCCCGAATAGATAGTGGGACAGGAATGAATGAATCGGATGGGCCGGGCTGGGTCGATGGGGGCCAAGGAGTAGTGGTCTTGCCAGAAAACCTGACAACGCCTCGCGCGGAAATTCGACGCATGGCATCGTCATGCACTTAGGTTCGGCGTAGAAAATAGAAAAACGGCCATGTATAGCGTGGTTGGCGAATCAGACATCTCTTATCACATTTGGAGAACGGGACCGGACGGAGTTTACTAACGACCTGCGAGAGGAACGAACGGGGTTCATGGCTGAGGACAAGCAGCACAAAAAGTTTCCCCGGAATCTCGAACGAGAAGTTAAAAATGTGTGTTCAAATGCTCGGATATCTGAGGTTTGATTGGTGATTCATTTTACATGCCGGATACTATACAATCTATCCGCCTCTTTTACCCTCCTAAAATGGTCCCCGGTTTCCGCGGCGGCGTCGAGGAATGGAGATGTCTTTCCGCTGTCCGACCGTTAGCTATACGATGGAGCTGACGGAGTTGTTGCTGCCTTACTCCTCTCTAGTCCAACTACTCATGTCGGAATTGTTGGTTGCCCGCCCTGATGTGCGGTGAATTCTCATGTGAGGTATGCATTGCGAAGAGCCCGTGGCAGATGTAGCGTTGGGCAGAAACTCATGCCTCCTAGCTGGCGGCTTCTGATGTGGTATGTTTGTTGAATTTGGTCGTGCGAACCCGACGGCCCCTTTTGTTTTTCATTCTGATTTCCCTGCTTATTGCGCTCTACCCTCCAGCCCATTGCTTCCTTCCAGCGCTCACCGGCGTCCGGTCAAGCCTGGCGCGGCATTGAAGCGCTCCTCGCGCTCCGTCATGAACATGATCTGAACCCAATATTCCTTGGCATCGGGATCCCAGTACTCGAACTGGCGGCCCTCCCTCTTGTCGAGTTCGCGGGCGGGTATCTTGAAGCCGCATGTCTCGTAGGGCTCGGCGGCGACGAGAAGGTACTGAAAGTTGCGATCGGGCTCCTCAACGCGCTGACTGAAGGCGCTCATGACCTGCCACTTCGGCGTAACGCCGGTACCGATGTCCGGGTACTGCAGCTGAAAGAGTAGGCCTTGTTGGCGCGTGATGGGGTCGCGGACTTTGGTGATCTTGTAGCCTGGCCGGCCAATCTTGACCACGTTCTTGCGGGGACCCCCGGCTCCGAGACCCAGGGCGGCGAAGCCGGCACCGACAACACCGACGGGCAGTCCCGTGTGCGGGTCGACCTCACCCTTGCCCTCCTTTTGCTCGCGGGCGGCGCGGCGGGCGAGGTTTGTCTGGTGCTTCTTGCCCTGCGTGTGGGCGAGGTAGGAGCCGTCGTTCTGGTGGACCGTCAGACAGAGACGGCACTCGAAGGAACCGAGGTGGTTCTTGAAGATGTAGGGGTCCTTGTCAAGGTCGATCTGTTCGAGGGCGAGCTTGCGGAGGCGCTCGCGGCGGTCGGCGTTGGTCGCGCTATGAGAGGCGACGCCGCCGCCGCCGAACTTGGAGCCGGCGCGGTTCTGGTAATCCATTTACATAAGTAGAGAAAGGGCGTTTGGTCTGTGGGAGTGATGGAAATCCAACAATTTGATTGTGGTTGTCTTCTATCGGGATAAGGTACTCTTGCTCTGTTGAATGAAATGGAGGCGCAAGGTTCTCAAAGTGCATCGCGCCGCCGTGGCCAGGTCTGAGCGCTGGTTGGCTCAGCACCGACAGGTACTTTCAAGATTGTAATTTACACCATACACACAGTACGCAATACAACACTGGGTGCCTTTCAGAGGTATTGCACGTAATGCACAGTACCACCAAGGTTCGAACACCCTTGAATGAGGCAGGAAGGCACCTTCCTGGTTGACAGCGACCAGAGGCAGTCATTTCCACACACTCTTTTCGCAACAGTGAAGCCTTAGCACCAATCGTACCTACAATTCTGGTGGAACAATGGCCGACTTCGCGGAGCCGACCGCGTTGTGGGATCGGTGGAATCGGTGGACTCGTTGACGATCCCTCGATTTCCTCGGCTCCGGATACGCTGAGCCGGACGAAACCCGGTGGTCTCGGTGACCCCATCTTCCCTCTTTCGCCTTTCCCTCTTCCTGTTCGCACAACAGTAACGACACTCAACCATCACAAGTCTTGTCGCTTGCTACCTTTTTCGGTCATCTCCTGTTTCCCTAATTCGCCGCACCCCGCATTACCTCTCCATGAAACGGACTCTGGGTATCCTTCGCCGGGTGTCGGGGGGTGGGTTACCAGCGTTACCGGAGCGGATCCCGGGCCATCGGCGCTTCTCCGTCTCGGCCGCCGCAGCATCCGGGTCGCTTCCGCTAGAAGGCTACCGGGTGCTGGATATGACTAGAGTGTTGGCTGGGGTAAGATTATTATAAAATCCTTTGTGATTCTCAATTCGTAACTGACCACGACCCTACAGCCATACTGTACTCAAATTCTTGGGGATTTAGGGTATGCAGAGTAGCTGAGGGACGACAATATCTCGATTGTTTCTGACGTCTTGCAGTGCAGAAGTGATCAAGATAGAACACCCCGTCCGGGGCGATGACACTCGAGCTTGGGGGCCACCCTATGCCACCTACAAAGCTGGTTCCTCACACGAGGGTCCCGGTGAGTCTGCATACTTCCTGGGCGTAGGTAGCAAGCCAATGGAGAGGCCCAGGCGTCGAACTAAGTTTTCCCAGGTCAACCGCAACAAAAAGTCGCTGGCTCTCTCTTTCCAAGATCCCGCTGGAGTCGACATCCTTCACAAGCTTGCAGCGAAGTGTGACATTCTGGTTGAGAACTATATTCCAGGTTCTTTGAAGAAGTATGGCCTGGACTACGAGACAATCCACAAGATCAACCCGGCGCTCATCTATGCATCCATCACGGGGTATGGCCAGACGGGCCCGTACTCGCAACGCCCTGGATACGACGTGATGGTGGAGGCCGAGTTCGGGCTGATGCACATCACCGGCAGCCGAGACGGGCCACCGGTAAAGGTTGGTGTTGCGGTAACTGATCTGACCACCGGCCTGTACACGAGCAACAGCATCATGGCCGCGTTGCTCGGCCGGGCGAGGACTGGCAAAGGTCAGCACATCGATGCCGCCTTGAGCGATTGCCAGACGGTCACGCTGGCCAACATCGCAAGCAGCTGCTTGATCAGCGGGGAGAAGGATACTGGCCGTTGGGGCACAGCTCACCGTATGTCATGGCCCTTTATCTTCGGTTTTTTGCTTTATTTTCTGACAATCAATAACAGCGTCCATTGTGCCGTACCGGTCTTTCAAGACCAAGGATGGTGACGTCCTCTTCGGCGGAGGAAACGACAAGCTATTTGGCATTCTGTGTGACGGATTAGGGCGGCCTGAATGGAAGGATGACGCCAAGTTCAAGATCAATGCCTCGCGAGTGGCCAACCGTGACGAGCTCGAAGCCATGATCGAAGCGATCACGGTGACGAAGACGACTCAGGAGTGGCTTGACACCTTTGAGGGCAAGGGCATGCCCTATGCTGCCGTCAATGATATCCAGGGAACGTTGACGCACGAGCACACCAAGGCGAGGAAAATGGTAGTGGAAGTGGATCACGAGGAATGCGGGCCTATCAAGCTGGTTAACACGCCCATCAAGTACTCGGAGAGCGAACCCAGGATCCGGAGCCCTCCGCCAACCCTGGGACAGCACACGGATGAGATTTTGCGGGAGCACCTGGGAATGGAGGATGCTCAAATACAGGGATTGAGGGAAAAGGGAGTGATTAGGTAGCAGTATCAGTAGAGATGAATTCACACGAGAACAGATCCCTGAAAGTGGTGCGATCATCATCAGGGTTCGGGTTTATCACGTGAAATTCACGTGAAATGGGCAGACGTCAAGTCGCAACTTTCAAGTTTAAGGAGCAAAGCGTATCCCAAGGAATCAGCAAACCGAAGTTTACATTCGGCTCTTTGCAGCCGAATTAACTGATTTCATCGAATCAATGCTTACCTGTGTCCACTAGCGACTCATCCAGGGACACGCAAAAGAAGACGGAGGAAAGCCACGACGAACCCTCACCCACTACCTAATGGTATACTACGGGTTATATTCATCAATCTCAATCTCAACATGGCCGACAATACGGTAAACGACATAACAGGGGGCAAGGCAGAGGGTGGCCCAGGAAAGGACGAAGCGGAGAAGATTCCACAAGAATCGGCTTCAACGCCGGCTCCGGCTCCGGCTCCAGCTCCTGCTTCGACCCCGGCTTCTATTCCCAGTCCCAGCCCTGGACCCGGACCCGGACCCGGATCCGCATCAGCTTCGTCTGTCCCGCCCACACGACCTTTCTACGTTCCGCAGTTCACCGCCGCCACGCAAATGATCCTCAAACGGATGAAAGGGGAACCAAGCAGTTTAAGTGCTGCTTTGTCGCAGGCCTCTCGCTCGCTATCGGCGACACCCAGTATCGCCTCGGCAACCTATGAAGACGTGAAGAAGCGGTTGGTTATGGGCATGAATACCTCAACTCAGATGACGATGCAAATGCCTGCCGCACCACCACCCACCCGGCCTTTGCCTCCTACACTCCCGGCACTGGCACCAGTGCCGGCATCGAAACCGCCACCGGCACCAGCGTCCATAGTTGCAAAGTCGACGAGCAGCACAGCAGGCATGAGCGCCATTAGAAAGGTCACGGCCGGCCTGACCGCGTCGTCAAAGCCCACTCCTATCAAAGCCACAGCCGTCAAGGTACTCCTTTCCGAGGGCAAGACGAAGAAGACAAAGCCGCCAACACCCTTGCCGCGCAGTTCCACTATCAAGAGGAAACGGACCAAGTCCCAAGCCAACCAAGATGACGACGAGGATGAGGACGAAACAAGCAGCATATCAAGCCTCTCTTCTTTGTCCGAGCCCTCCACAACAGCAGCAGTAGCCCTCGAATCTACCGCGCTTTCCACTTCAGTCCCCCTTACAATGACCAAGTCAGGCCGACAAGTTCTTAAGCCAACCGCCTACAACCCGGCCGCCATGGACGCCGCCAGCAAGCGGCCCCGCGCCCCTGCCCACCACTACGGCAAGCGCACCACCGAACAGGCCCTGTGCAAGAAATGCAGTCGCATGCACAGCCCGGCCACTAACCAGATGGTCTTCTGTGATGGGTGCAACGAAGGCTGGCATCAGCTTTGCCACGACCCCTGGATTGGCGACGACATAGTGCGGGACCAAAGCAAGACATGGCTATGCGCTTCTTGCGTGGAGAAGCGGGAAAGGCACCACCACCACCATCCTCACAAGCGGCAGAAAGTCGAACATCATAATCATTACCATTCTCATCAACACCCCAACCAACATGGGCCAAAACACAAGGGAGCCGAGAGGCGAGAAAAGGAGAGCTGGGCAAGCCGCCCGGCGCAGCAGAAGCGAGCTTACCTCTCGACCCTCCCGCAGCAGGAACTTGTGGCGCTCCTGATGGCTTGTTT
Source organism: Corynascus novoguineensis (assembly GCA_033296725.1). Taxonomy (NCBI): domain Eukaryota; kingdom Fungi; phylum Ascomycota; class Sordariomycetes; order Sordariales; family Chaetomiaceae; genus Corynascus; species Corynascus novoguineensis. The sequence continues at coordinate 433,343 of MU857606.1, forward strand.
GGAAACTCACCCGGACCTGCCCATTTTCCCCGCTTCCTCCTCTTCTTCTTCCGCGGAACAACACCATTCATCAGCAACAACATCATCGTCAACGACCGGGGCTGGGCCAAGATCTATCTTCGCCGGCACCACGACCGAGGGCCTCTTCCCCCGCGCAGACGCCCACCCAACAGCGCAGATCAACTTTGTGAGGAAGGTTAGCGCCGCTTCTGTTAGTGGCACCGGTGGGAAGGGGGAGACCAGGGGCAGCGGTGGCCAGAACCAGAAGGAGGACAGCCTAGAAAGGGCGGCGGCGAACGAGCTGGACGACGAATTTGATCCGCTCGTTGCGCTGTGGCCGCGTGCCGGCAGGGGTATGTACACGCGCCTGCCTCCAGACACGGAGGACGAGGCAAGGCTGGTGGACGAAGGCGACTTTGAGGCGTTCAGTGTCATTGTGTATGATGACCGCGGGAGGAAGATGGAGGAGAACGGAATGAAGGTATGAGTGAACGAGGGGAGGGAGGGGAAGGTAGTGTCTTGCCGCTGCTGTTTGAGTGGCTTATTTTGGTTTACCGTCAGCCAAGTGCACACCCATCGGCTTCACCTTCACCAAGGAGATAGTTCGAGTCAATGGAGTACCACTTGAAACCCTCGGAGTCTACTGGTAGCAACACTGATGGCCGTCGTCATCGGGCTAACCGTTTTGCAATACCAAAACTCATGGCTTAGGTCAATTTCTGATTAGCAGCAATGGCGAATACGGCGAAGAAGGTCTTATATAGAGAGACCTTAAACACTTCGCTGTCACTTTCTGGTTCACCATTTCGGATTCTAAATATTTACCTGCAACTGCTTTGGAATCCAACATCTATTCGCCTTGCGTTCGAAGCCAACTTGACGTCGAAATTCCCCGCGGCCTATACGGTATCCTCTCTCCAAAGTGGGCTCTACTCTTGGTACTCAGCTGCCGCGGCTGGAACGCCCCACCGTCGTCAGTGAGCTCCAAACCTCTCTTTATAACGGCCAGCTCACCCTGACAATCGAAGATAATCTCGCCTTCACTGCCAAGACCGAAGCGCATAACTTCTTGTTCCATGGAGCCGATCCAGTGACTGGGCAGGAAGAAGTGCCGGACAAAGGAGTCCTCGGCGACTATGGCGCCGCCAGATGCACCGGGTGGAAGCAGTTCAAACGAAGCAATCCAATGGTCGGCGGTGTGGAAGACAATGCGGGTCCCGTACACCCCGATGAGATGCATCACCTGTGCTGGCAGCATGGAGGTGCGGATTTCCCATCGAGGCCCAACGTCTTGTGGATTGGGTACCTCCAAGTCTTGAAAATCCCAAACTAGTATTGCGATCGTTTCATTGTCAGTCGAGGCACTTTGAGAGGAGCGCTTCGCGTATGTTGCGAAGTAATATGGGTGAGAAAGAGGACCAAATCCGCTGAGTGATAGCCCCAGCCCTGGCGAAATGGAGACCACACGAAGTGAGCTCAAGTCTGTCCAAGAATGGATTGTTATTACATCTGCCGTCTCGTCGACACTGAGCAGTACGTCCTCCGCAGACCTAGGGCACGGACACGTCATCCAAGATGGGCCGGTGCTTTTCCGGCTTGTGTTAAGGCTGACTAGCGAAGTATCCCCGGGCCGGTGTGGCATCGCCCAAAGCGTGCCATGATTTTCCGTGATGGCCAGCAACCTCTCGTGCCTCGAAGACACCAGAACCTGCTTCAAGGTGCCGGGGCCGGGGCCTTGTCTTTCTACTTCGATTAAGGGGGGTTCGAGCACCCACATCGCCTTTGCATGATGTGGGTGAATTCGGCGTCGTGACACTACTCTTGCGTTGAAGTTTTCTCTCCGGTCTCCGCAGGCTAATATTTTGCCTTCGTCGTCGAAGTAAAGCGAAACGATTTCGGAGTGCATCCGCTGGGCAAATAGAAGCTCCTTCTCTGGGTTTGGGCCCGAGATGTCGTAGCCAAAGACCGACCCGTCGCCCGTGGCATAGAAGACAACAGGGAACTTATGGCTGCAGGTAATGGCAGTGACCTCCTGGGTCTTTCTGGCCTCGCAATCACGATACATCTCACTGGGGGTCGTTGGTTTCAGCTCGGCGGGAGGGGCATGCTGGCCATGCGTTTTGTTGCCCATACGAAGAACGGGGGGTTCCCAGATGCGGCATTGGCCATCTCGAACCTCAATGAGGCGGCTATCGTCACATGTAAAGGCTAATCCGTTGGGCAGGGTGCTAGTATTGAGCTTAACACGATACAGCAGCTGAAGAGTTCGAAAATCGAACAAAGTAAGATTCCCGAGCTGATCCACGGCGGCGAGCGTGCGGCCGTCGTGGGAAGATGCCAACACCAAATTGTACGCTTTCTCCTTGTTGACGGCAACGGGCCTTCCCGTGTCGAGGTCGAATACCACGAGGTCGCCGTCATCAAAGGTGGCAGCGAACAGGTTTGCCTGGACGTCTTGATTGAATACGGCGGCCCGCACCGTCGTCCAGCCCATAGCCTCGGAACGGTTGCCAAACCTGAGCATGGATCCCGTCTCCTGCTCGTACACGTCGTGCAATCTTAACTCGGCACAGTCCCAGAAGACGAGGTCGTGGCCACGGTAGAGAACGGCGAGGAGATTTGAGCCCGGACTGAGCCACACATGTACCGGCACTCTCCCTCGCATCCGCTCCGGTAGATCGACTCCCCACGAAACGAGCTCGTCGTGAACCAGAGTGCCGGATTTGAGATCCCACTCAACCAGCTGGTTCTGCTCCATCGCCGCGCGCAAGATGGTGTTCTCTTCGGCGAAGGCCAGAGCCCGGCACCGGCCACCCGCGTGAGGGAGCTCGAAGCAACCCAACTCCAGCCCGTTTGCGGGGGCCCAGACGCGGACCGCATTTGTGCCCGCAGAGGCGAGGTACTCACCGTTCACGGCGAAGGCGATGCATGTGACTCTTTCGCCGTGGTGGATAGTGTGCAGTTCCTGAAAAATGGTGTCTTCGTGGACCACCACCCGCCCGTCCCGACTCGCGACACCGACTGCCACGTAGCCCGGCGCCGCGGCCGCGACGAAAGGGCTGCTGCCCTGTGGGTAGCGGATCGTGGTGAGGCAGTCGTCCCAGCCACGGGTGGATAGGCCGCCCACGGTGAGACCCCGCGCAGGGCCGCCAAAGACCTGTCGGATAGCCGAGTCAGGCGGGCAAAGGGGGGCGATGTGGTGCCGGATCGTCTTTGGTGAGTTTCGGAGCCGCTCCGCAAACCGAGGGATCAGTCGTGACAGGTCATCACCCCACCTCCTCAGGAGCTCAATATTCTCTTGGGTCAGCGTCGGAGGGGAGTGATCCAGCGGCTCCGTGTCACGGATAGCCCTACGGCCGAGGATGTCGTTGATCGTCTTGCCAGCCTCGTAGACGCTCCGCAGGTCTCCGTTGTTTGCGGCGGATTCAATCCACCTTAGAAGACTGTCGCTTCCCAAGAAGTTGACAAGCATGAGAAGCAACGCTTCGTCGCTAGGATCGGAATAGCTGAGATGTTGGAAGAGATACCTGCACGCGTAGTCGGTAAAGGGAAGCGAGCTTTGATCTTCCTGCACCCTTTTTGCCCGGCCTTTTACTTTTTGTGAGACCGCCATCAGGTGCTTGAGACAGGTAAAGGCCAGCCGACGATGTGTTTCTGTTGCGGGGGGAATCAAAGAGGGTTTGACATCGTCGCGAGTTAAGAAATCTCGAACTGTCAAGTGCATAAGCTGGACTTTGTCGTGCTGGTCCACGTATATAAGGTTTCCACAGCCCCTGGATATCACGCGATTGATGTCGCTTATTTTGTCGTCGATGTCCAGCTCGGCGGCTATCTGCATCTCGGCCAAGCGAAGGGGACGGAATGCATGTAAGGTCCAGGTGAAGATAGCCCTTATGGCCTCCTTTTCGAAGTTGTTCGTCTCTATTCGCGCCAAACTGTCGACATAAAGAGCGCCCATTTCGGCTGGTGTTCCGTTCAAGATTCTTCTGATGCCTCCGTCGCTTGTCGCTCGGCAAATCGCGGAACACGTGAGAGACGCCCACAAGAAGCAGCCTGCTGATTTCTCAAGGATATGTGACGCGATGGCCTCTGGTGTGGGCCATGTCTTCGACGTAGAGCATGGTAGGGCTGCGAGGTTCGCTTCGAGCAAAAGCAAGATATCCTGCGCACTGTCCCGTTCTCCTATGGCGTAGCTATGAATGCTGATATTGGAGTTGACGCTCTGGAGATAATTCTCTACGGCATCCCTAGATGTGACGAGAAGTGACAAAGGCCAACTTTTTTGAGTTGCTGCCAGAAAAGCAGTCATATCGGTGGCGCCTCTGCATTCGTCCATGGCGTCAATCACCCAAAACTGGGGTTTGTTCAGCGTGACTGTGAGGATCCCAGAGACGAATACTCTCTGCCAGAGAGTATGTGACCCAACTTTCTCTCCAATGCGTTCCTTCGATTCCGACATGATTGACTTCAGCCTGGAGAAGATATCAGGATGCATCCTTGCCATCTGCCATGCCAACGATCGCAAGCAACTGTCCGCCGTCGACTTGGCATCATCCCGCGCCCGGAAGAAGAAGAAACAGACGTTAAGTCCGCTGTTGCGTAGGTCGCCGACTACATGGCTGGACAAGATGCTCTTCCCGGCGCCTGGACGACCTTGAAGCCAAAGGAAAGCGGGCCTCTTCGACATCATCCAAGATTGGTAACAATCTTTCTCGGTGAGCCATTGGCAGGAGCCCGGGATCTTTGCCGCTGCGTGGGTCTGGAGATCGTCTTCAGGGTCGGCAGGGACCCCCAAAAACTGGGCGAGGGCATGTAGGTCCTCTTGAGATGCTGGGAGTGCGTGCTGGATTTGCGTCCGATAGGAAAGTACTACTGTTGTGAGAGCATTCCTGACCGCCAAGTAAGAAGAGTCGGTCCGAGTTGCGTACATGGCCATGTTGCGGTGGTTCGCGTCGAGGAAGGTCTGCCGCTCGTTAGGAAGGTTCATGACGGCGCTCGCCTTGTCGACAATGAGCACCTTGTTGAGCCCGACAGACATGGGCCTCGACTCGTAAAAGGAGAACAGCTGAAGATTCCTGCTCTCCTTGGGAAAGTTCTCGCTGAGCGCTTGCACCACGTCGGATTGTGGATACAGGTCCTCGAAAAAGGGGCGAGGTCCAATTATGGACGTGAAGCTGGAAAATATTCGTGCAATGGCTGCGCCCCGGTGAGGTGTTGCCAGAAAGAAGATTGACCGAACGCGGTCAGCAACCGGCTTGAATGCAGTCTCTCGAAGGGCTAGAAGGTACGCCTGCTTGACGACAAGGCCGCCCATACTATGGGCGACGAAGATCAAGGGCGGCTACCATCTGTCAGCAGTTGTACCTTTTCCCCTTTTCTTTCTAAATGATTTTTCGAGGTGTAAATTTACCTGTTTGCCTTGATTCATTGAGGGCGCATCATGCACCGCGGCCAGCAGAGACCGAGCAAAGTCCGGGATATTGAGGATCGACTGGCGAGTGACCCCAGCTGGGTATCCAAATGCGTGAATCCGCACGTTCGTGAGCCCCTCTTCTGTGGGAAGCCATTTCTGAGGCCAGTAATAATCAGGGTCGTTTCCTTTGCTCCAGGTACTGAACGACCCGCCATTCAGGCCGTGGACGAAGACGATGTCAGCCTCTGGTACCGAGGCATTCTTCGGATTCGGGACATAGAGCGTTGTAAGTCCCAAGGGGCCCTTTGGGAGACTCATTGACGCCTGTGTTCTTTTCTACTCGAAGTAAACGATTTTGAGCTTAAGTATCAAATAACTGAGCGGGTTGTGGTAGGAAAGGGGCTGCTGTCACTTGTCCAGCTCATTGCAGGCAGTCCTTCCTCTTCAGCAGCTGAGGGCGTTAAGGATTAGAAGCTCATATTTTGATCACTGGAGGCTTCCTGAAAATCGTTTTTTTAAGTGGTTCTAAAGATAGTTTCGCAGCTTAGAGGATGTGGGTTGGCATGAGAATGTCAACAAGGGGTGCCGTAAGGCGCCGGTGGCCAGCCAATCAAAGGGGGATCGTTACCGCCCCTAACCGCCGCCCCTTATAGCTCTGCTGCGAATGGGGGGCATTTGGCTGTTGGTTGAGCAATGTTTCAAATTCGTCGGGAGGACATCCAGATATACACCTGATAAAGTGCAAGATGAAGCCAGAGGCCAATTAAAAAACAGTACGGAAAGACACTGTCGCTGTTTGAGAGAGATCCAACAATGTTTCACGTTTCAAGTTTATCCGCGGTGTTGACACCAAAACCTTAAACATTATACCAGGGTTGTCTTCGCAATCAAAGCCGGCTGTCCTTTTTATCAGCATGGTTAACGTAGCTTTGTAGATTCGATCAAATAAATCAGTCTATTTTTGTTGGCTTCGAACTAAAGTTATCGTTGGCCACAGAGGTCAGAGCTTTGCGCTGCCTGGGCTGCCCGATGCCTTCATTTGTATTCTGGCATCGTTGTGTTAGGGAGCTCGCCACGTAGCTGGCGAGACAAGCGGATGGATAGGCTCAAAACAAACGAGACAAGCATTAGAAAACATTTCTAAACAACCTTTTCAGAACTCGTTCCCGCCTCCTGAATTCAAGTTACCGCTCACTCCATTTTCCCTCCCAACAACTCCATGCGATCTGTAACCCCCTTGATTTCGTTCTCCTTCCAGAGACTCCCTTCTAGGCCATTGGCCAGTGCCAACCCGAACCCCTCCTTGGGAACCTCGACGCCGTCACCCCCTTCACCGAACAGGTAGAGCGGATCGACTGTTCCAATGCTGAACGACACATGGTCACTCCCCTCTGTGATCGGCTTCCAGTAGATCCAGGAGCCGCACTCGGAGCAAAAGGCCCGCTCGGCCTTGGAACTGGCGCGGTGCGTCTTGAGCGTGGTCGTCGGGGACGTAAACCTGAAGTTGGTGGCCGGGCGTATACTGTGGCAGATGAAGAAGAGGCCGCCCGACTGCTTGCGGCATTGCGTGCACTGGCAGGTGCTGGACTGCAGACACACGTTGAACGGTCAGTTTGACTGGCGCAGGAAAAAAATGAGATGATTCGTAATAGAGATAGGCTACTGACAGATGCTGTGAAGTCGTGATCAGGGGAGAAATCGACGCGATAGCGAAGGCTGTTGCAGAGGCAGCCACCGGTGATGAATTTGGGCGTTGGGAACGAGGGGGTCATTGTTTGGAGTGTTATCTCTTGTTTGTCAGAGTAGATTGAGAAAAATAAAAGGCTATGAGAACAACGGTAGGGTACGCGGCAAACAGCTGGAAGTGCCTACTTGTACTGATTTGAAGCCAATTAGGTACTGCATAAGTCAGGGAGTAGGTACAGGAACGGTTATCCGAGTTGATCCATCACGCCTTCCCCGCAACACACGCTGCATCATTAGTCGCGCCTTCCACACACATTGTACGCCTTTCGTTGACATGATGCATTGAAAATTTGGGGCCGCCTTGGCTGGCGTCACTAGCAACATAGTGAGGCAATGCTCTGCATCTTCGCATACTCCTCGGCTTTTCTTAATCCAATCCATCCTTCCAAACATAATTCAGGCCTTTCCGGTGGCGACCAACGCCTAAATGCCAAGAGGAACGAAGATTGGATAATAAAAGGAAGGAGAACAATGATAATAAGGCCGGCAATCTACGTCCCAGCCTTCTCCTCTACACCCTGCTGCCTCGCCCGCTCACGCTCCTCACTTAGCCGTGCCCTCTCGGCTTCGGAGAAGAGACCATCGCCAGTCTTTTCGCCGAGCTTGCCGCGGTCCACGTAATTCTCCCTCAACCAGCGCAGCGCCCGCTCCGGCTCCGGCCCCAAGCCCGGGGTCCGCTCGAGGTGGTGCTGCTCGACGCGCGCGACCGTGTCGAGCCCGACCTCGTCCATGCACTCGCAGGGGCCCTTCTCGGCGCCGAAGAAGTCGCGGAAGAGAGCGTCGATGTCGGCGGGTTGCGCGACGCCCTCAGCCAGCACGGCAAGCGTCTCGCGCTTGCACGCCGCCCAGACCCGGTCAAACACAAAGCCGCGCGATTGAACCCCGCTCGGGACAATGACGGGCGCCAGCCCGACACGGCGCATCTGGGTTGCGAGGAAAGAGAATATGGCGGGCGCCGTAGCGCCCGATGACATGAGCTTGACCATGCGGTTGCGCGGCGGGATCAAGTAGTGCGTATTGAGCAACCGGTCCGGTCGCCCCAGCGGGCCCTCGGCGGCCATCTCGGCCGTCGTCAGGCTGCTGCTGTTGGATGCCAGTACACAGTCCCCAGGAAGCGATCGTTCCAGCAGTGCCAGCACCGACGTCTTGAGTGGCAGTGACTCAGGCAAGCACTCGATCGCCAACCAGGGGCCCCGCGTCGCCACGCTCGCGTGCTGCTGTTGCTGCTCTTCGGGCGTGGCGGTGGCCGAGTCGCCCGACGTGGCTGTGGCCGTGCGCAGATCGGTAGTGGTGCGGACCGCGCCTGGCTGTGTGCCTCGCGCTGCGCAGTAGGCCGGCAGACTGTCCGTGATGTATTCGGTTGCAGAGCGGAGCGCGTCTGTGGAAATGTCGTAGATGGTTACCGGGCGCTTGTTGGACGCCCACACCAGGGCGACACGGCGCCCGATGTTGCCGGCCCCGACAACCAGCACAGGGCGTTGCTGGAGTTCCTTTTCAGTGGGCGCTCGCCATTTGGGCGGGTGTATTTCTTGGCCCGCTTCCTCCAGAAGACGAGACGAGGTGGAGAAGAGTGACTGTTGAACGGAAAGTAAGTGTCGGCTCGCCTTAAGGGGCGGCTTCTTCCCTAACGCTGGCCGTGCCCCTTGAAGGAGCAGGGCTCGTGAGAGTAATGTACGAATAGGCCACGGACTTCTCGAAACGGCCGGACCTGTTGTGTTAAGGAGGCTCCTCAGAGCCAGCCGCTGTGAGCCACTCATTGCAATGACCCTTGCTATTTTGTGACTGCAGTTTCACGAAACGGTGCTTGGGGAGCGGGTCGTTGCTCGTGGGCGTCATTACTCTGCGTTAAAGTATATTCGAATTGTCCCGCATAGTTGCTGATCCATGTTTAACCGAGGACGTCATTCGGTTTGCTAGCCCGTTTCCTGATACCATTGGGGTCCTCCATGTGGTTCTATTTTGGTGGAGTGACGAACATCTGACGATCTCAGGTCTTGTCTTCCCCGCACGCGCCATACCTTGGTCTCACTGCGACGTCTGGGTCTATCGCCTTCTTTAGATTGGAGATTATGTGATTCAGCCTGTCATGAAGTCGCTTCCATCTCTCACCAGGCACAATCGATGTGAAAGATCCTCCTCGACCAGGTTGGCTGCTCCTGACCATGCCTTCGGTGCACACTTTACTCTTAGACCACTCTCCAGTCTCTTATCTCGAGTAGCCTCCAGTGCAGTCTGGTGGCAGCTTTGAAAGCCTTTATCAGGACCTTCGTTGGTCGGCCCCAATGTTTCCTTCTGCCCAAATGCGCCAATCTTCCAGCAAACATCGAAACGCCATGGCAATAAGCAATCAGCCATGTATGACTGGGATATTGAATCAGATAGCTTGTCTGCTCCGCCCAAGTTCGGCTATATGTACTTAAGTGGCTCTTCCTGTGCGGGTTGTTTGGGAGATCCTCCTTAAGCCCAAAAAGATGGGACGTGGAGACAGGATGGTGCACTTCGGGAACCTACTGCGCTCCTCCTCCGGTTTCCTTTTACTCATCCTTTTATTCAAAAGTCTAATGAGGTGAGATAACTACAATGATGTCCCGATATTATCAATGGTACTCTCTCCCAAGTCAGAAGTGCCGTTCAGGACAAGCTGGACCGATCTCTATTCACGTCCAATCCAAACTACATTTACGAGGGTTTCAGATAGTTATCGTTAAGACCCAGTCACAGCATCGTTGAACGCCAAGCTGCACATAGAATGTAGCCCAGCAGTTTATCTAAACCAATTTCTGGAGGAGATGCAACATAGGCGTATGCACCGGATCCAGCTTAGAAACGCCATATAGGTGCCTGATTTTCTGAGAGTTATCGGTTGTGTGATACGCAGTTGGGAAGCTCGCACAGCGTACGGGAAAGAGCAAAGCCCTGTTACGGGGCGCATTGAAGATGAACAAAGTGCATTACTTTCTACAAAGGAAAGTAAGAAAGAGAAGGATATTTATATACAGAAGAGAGGTGGAGCTTCCTGTTGATACTCCGTAGCTCAGGAGCTTACTAAGCTGTGCTTACCGCCTTGTCTTTCTAGCCATTGCTTCTTCGCCCGTGGGAGCGGCTCATACGATCGTTAACTCTACCCTCATGGATTTCTGGGCGAGCCCCGGGATTTCATTGCAAGTGCGATGCAGGCGTGGACGGCGATCGCCATCTCGCTGGGCCAGGTCTTTTTTTTTTCTTTTCCTTTTTTCCCTTCCTCGTGGGTTTGGTGGGTTGGTTCCGTTGCTTTTAGATAACAAGAAATGCGCTGGCAACAATAAACGTCCTGATGGTTTCAATACGCTCTCTCCCAAGCCTATCAGTATCAGTAGAGAACTAGATGATGTACTCATTTTGCCCAAACGCATGACGGCCGAAGGATCGATACTCTGCTGGAATTTCTCTGTCGAAGGCAAAACAGATTCGAAAAGCCTCGACGCCTCTAGCCTACTCACCAGATTGTGGGTAGCCCAGGAAGAACGCCTCGAGGGCTCCCAAGGGCTTATCAAAGTCCCGAAGATTCGCTGTACGAAAGCCCCGGCAAAGAACTGGCATCAGGAGTGACTTGACCGGAGGCCTTGAAGGGTGGCCCACTTAGACCCACGAACCTCTTCTTCGGCAAACAAGGCTTGCAGAGTGATACAGTTCGAGACTCGGTTTGTATGTATTCTTGCGTTCACCTACAGGCGCCGCCACCCCGGGCCTTGACCGCCTGGTCCGTTTGCTCAGCAACAGCACAGATGAGGCCATACCCGCAGCATATACGGGCGCCGACCGTCGGGACCCGACTGGATGTACAGCCACAGGCGTCCGGTCTCTGGCCGGCGGCGTGGCCCCGTTTGTAGTTGAGGCGAGTAGAACCGATATATGAAGCTCTACTGTGGGCATTCCTCACTTGAATTCATCATCCTTCTTTAGACATCTGAATTGACTATTTATTTTGCTTCACTTGCTCCAACCGCATCACAGAGGCGTCAGTGTTTGACGAACGCTTAGAGCTGCCTCTTCAAACAAGCGCGCACAGGGGCTATAGACCTCCGGAACTACTTTCAGAATAAAGACCCGAGAAATAAGCATCTTTTACTGCGACTGCGGAAAGGCAGGGAAACACTAGAGCACTTGATCATATGATGCCTCAACCCACATAGAAGCCGGAACTGGGACTCCTTGGATGTCCAGTCACAACGGGACCTGCAACTCGCTCTACGGAACACGGGAACCCGCAACTCCCGCCTGAAAAGGAGCTTTATAAAGTGGCTGATGACTGCTTGTGGATTGCAGCAGTACATTTTTGCCAGGAGGTCGGAGCTGGAAGCTCAAGGTTAGTAGTAGGCCATTAGTTACCTCGTAGTCTAACTATCCTTTTCCGTTGTAGTATTCTGGGTGAAGAGAAGGGCAAAGATTCAAATCCGACCCTGCGAAGGCACGGCTGCCTTTGTGGGTATAGCAGTAGAAAGACCGACATTACTCTTGGCACATCGGTGTAAAAAATGAGAGTCGAGATTCGAAGAAAACCGGGGAAGGAGGATAATCACCCCAGAAATGCCTGTCAAATACGAAGGAAGTCTGACCCTGGGCCTCCAATATAGCACCAGAAGGACAACGGTTTATATTCAACTGTATGAAAGTATAGCGGGATAAATGAATCCTGGTTTAAGCCAAAGCTTGCGCGGTGAAATGGTAGGATACCACACCGATGAGTCTCTCAATGTGCTTCGGTGTTGCAAGGCTCCCACGGAAGATGGCGACCGTTCATAAACAGCGATACTGACCACCTGCACCCGCGTATAGTATTAACCAGAGGGGTGCTGATGTCAAGGAACAATATCACTGGGGGCAAATGAATAAACCCCTGCCTCTAGTTCCACAGCAGGATCAGTGAGTACTAGCCGGTTTGGATTTGAGACACATCATCCATACGTCTGAGCCGAGGAGACCCTGAAATTTGCTCCTGTGATGTATTGGAAAGCCTCGCGGCTGCGGGATCCTACGGCTAGCGGAAGCCCCAGATCTGGAGAACTGGACGGAACACTGCGAGGGAAAGCAATATCCCAAATGGATCTTGTCTCCATCATCGGGGGTTAGAGGAATTCTTACAATATATCCTCTGTTGCCGGGAGCAGCGGTGTAAAGGAATAGACGTGCAAGGCTATAATGAATAGCATCACTCTGGACTCGAGATCTATGGCAACCATATCATGGCACAGCTGAGGGGAGGTCGTTTTAAACAACGGTTAGAGTATCCAGAATTACCGCGAGGATATCCCATATATGCCGCCTATTGCGGGGACCAGGGTGGAGGTGGGTATCTGATACAGTTGGTGCACGGGGAAGCAAAATAAATAGTTAGAAATTAGATGAGGGGAGAACGATGCCGAATTCAAGAGTGGGATGCGTATGCCACACGTCTGGCCTCATCAAAGCTATTGCTGAACAAACATATCAGGTGCCCAGCGCCGGGGATAACAGCGCCCACACGTGGGCGCAAGAAAAACCCAGTAGTTCTTTAGAGTTGCTGTTTCCTTTCCTTGCTTCTGTACTATCAGATCGCCCTTCCCCTTTTGATCTCGGCCACTTGGGTTGATTGAACCAAGAGGTTGGCGGCTGCGAGACTCTGCCTGCTTAAAATATATGATAATAAGAGTCCCGCTGATTGCGTTGTATCATTATTATTGTACGCATTATTGTATCGTCCCTGTGGCAGTTAACCAAGCAGCACTGCAATGACCAGCCACTTCGTCACAGCTCCGCCCAGTACTGCACTCGGACTATCTAGTATTGCCTAACTGTCTTTGTAACAAGCCATGCCCTCGGCTCGGGAGCTGCTGGCCAAAGGTGAAACTGTCTTTTAGCCTTACTGCCGCTGATATATCATCAATGGCCCTTAACTGTTTGCAATAGTCTCCTATATCTTAATCGGAGAGTCTCCACATCCCAAGAATAAAACAGGTGGGTCAACACCGTGAACGGCACCGCGACAACGATGTACCACCACACAGGTAGATCGCCTTGCCCGAGCACGCCAAAATTCATCCCGAACAGCGAGGCGGTGAACGTCAGGGGGATGAAGTACGTCGCTGCCAGGGTGAGCTTCTTCGTCCGTTCTGATTGCTCGATAGCACGGCGGGACTCTAATATCATGGCGCGGTTCATCTCGGACGTCTTGGCGGAATGTACGCGAGACAAGAGACGCTGGCAGCGCTCCAAAAGGTCTTCGTGATCCTGGAGTGTTCCAATTGCCGAAAAAGAAGAGAGCTGTTGTTGATAGCCTTGGGACGCCGCAGAGTCTTTGCTCTCTGCTGAAGCCGGATTGCCTAGAGGTGGGTTCGTGGAAGAGACGAATGGACTTCTCTCACTTAGAATTCGGATAGATCTGATGCTGTGGCGTATATGGGCTGCATGCCGTTCCAGGATAATCTCAAAATGTTGGAGGCTCTCGAAAGTCTCTCTTTGGAAATTATCGAGCGGCAGTGGCTCGGTCAGCTTGTCCATCAACTCGTCGACGAGGTTTAGAAAAGCAACTTCGGAGAACGCGGCGTGCGCGAAGACTGGAACCAGAGCATGAAGGGGATCGGATTGTGCCCGTTTGGAAAGGTCTAATGCGGAGAGCAAAGACGGATATTCTAAAGCAAGGGTGGATATCGATTGCGGCAGGCCGGCCTGGGTCGACAGATTTGGGTTGATGGATGAGCGAAGCGATGTATCCACTTCGCCGATTTTTCTCCAGGTCATCTTGGGATGATGTTGAATCACAGGTAAAGATGTAATCCTCATGTTGCTGTTGGTCTGCGGGCCTGTATCTTGATTCCAAGGGCCAACGAGCGACTTGTCAAGGTCGCGGCCATTATCCATACACAGGAGCCCTAGAACTCGTCACTAAACGGCGGAAGCACTTCAAGTTAATATCGGGTAGCTTACCAACCCACCCATCGCCGTTTTCTGCGACGCATATCGAGATGCGTTGTTCAATGACCGAGTACCGGTCACTTAAAATTGAGTAGTCGCGTACGATGGAGTCACCGCAACTCGCCGCCTTTTGTAGGCTTCTCTTGTACTTTGACATTTGCTCTCGTATCAACCCTCGGTGGCTGACAGAATCATCATACAAGTTCGTGGTAGAATATCCGACATCTGTAAGAATGGTGCTCACATGCACGTGGATAATGTTATTCGTAGTGTTTAAGAGTGATGGCGTGTTGAAACAGCTATGGTGGGCCGAAACGTCGAAGAAATCCAGATGGCGACAGAAAAACTCTGGGTCAATGCGATATCTGCTGCCCAATTCCGCAACCCAAGCAGGGCAGAGGAAACCTCGGACGAATACCAAATGGCCTTTTCCCTGTTGGGGTCGTGGTACAGTGAGCTCGGCGGTCTCCTCACTAGTGAAAATGCGAGTTCGACCTAGTTTGCGGTCGTCAAGATTGTGGAGCACAATAAGCCCATGCTCAGGTTGTCTCCAACTGTCTGCTTCTTGCGATGGTGCACCTGCGTTCGGGCGTATGAGCCAATCGGCCAATGCCGCGTAGTTACGCCCGGGGAAGCTGGACGACACAACAGATCGTTGAGAGTGGGCGTAAATCGCTTGCTTGTACTGATCTGGCGTGACTAACGTTATGACGTGTTAATTCAAGGGTCCAGCCCAGGCATCTAACAAAGTCTTATCGGTAGCGCCCTGGGAACATACAAGTCTTCTGGCTACGACGTGGTTTGGAGTCGGGAGCCAATAGCGGCCGTTCCACCGCGTTAGCATTGTTGTCATCGGATATTTGTTGGTCGTGGTCGGTGCTGTTGTCACCGTCACTTGCGATAGGGAAATTTCGGCCAATCATGGTGAATTCATCCTCTCAGGGCAGCAGGTTCTTGAATACAGAAGTTTTTTTCTTCAAGCCTTAAAAAAAAGCGACTAACTATGTACTTGCGCGTTTGAAAAATATCGGGGCGCTACTACCTTGCGGCCTGCCAGCCTCACATCCCGCCCACACACAAGCTTGGGAGCCTGTGCTGATTTTATTTCCGCGGCACATATCACGTGCATGATCGGCAATCGAAACAATGCCCCAAAAGAGGCGATTCTCCCGGCGTTATGAATGGGTGATACCACGTCGCTACCGCTGCCAAACGTATCATCTGTTGGTGATACAGCTCTGCACGTGCATCAAAGTCCAAGTGATCACCTCAGATTCAGCCTCGCTTAGTGCGGGGTAGCATTCGACGACGGCTTGGGGCGCAAGGATATAAGCGCCGACCAATGGTCTAACCTTCCTTCACTCAACTGCTCCGGCTCCTCCTCTCGTCACGCTAAAGATGACGACGATACCGGGCTCTTTGAGAGTCCTGTTCAGCGGGCCCGACGGAAGGGCAGACGTCGAGTCGGTCTTCATCCATGCTCGCGATTTGAGAGGAACTCACTGACAGGCCCTTCATCAGTATCCTCCTCATCCCCGGCGTTGCCACCGCCAAACCCGACGACTGGGTCTTCTCTTCGCCAGAGTGGCTGTCAAGAGTGCTTCCGGAAAACTTGAAGCACGCGCGTGTCCTAGCCTTCGACTACTCTATATCTTCGAACGAAAGTGACTTATCTAATCAACAATTTCTCGTACAAGGGGATGTGTTGCTTAGTGCATTGGCCAACTCGAGGTCTCATCTTCAGGGCGATGCTTGGCCGCTGTTCGCAATCTGCCACAGCCTAGGCGGTATCGTTCTGAAGCAGGCCCTCTGCATTGCTAATGAACAGCCATACCGCTATGGTTCTATCCTTAGCTCTGTCGCCGGGATAATTTTCCTGGGCACTCCACACAGAGGCGTTACAGGGCCGGATACTCTTGCGAGATGGCAAACGATTCTCGCAAGCACTGCCAATATTAAAAAGCCCATTAATTTACCCGAACACCGAGCCGCCATGGAAACCGCTATGCTGACCCAACTCGCGGACCGGTTTGAAGACGTCAACCTCCAAGCTCCGGTACTCAGTGTTACGGAAAGCAAAAAGACTAAAGTGTACATGGGCATATTGAAATACAAGAGCCTACTAGTGAGCGACCATTATTACTAACCAACCTGGAGATTCGCGCTTCTCACGTCTTCCCAGCTAACCGATATACCACTCTGCACTACGAACTCTCCCTTCGAGACCATACGGAGCTTTCCTCTTGAACATGCATTACTCTGTCGAGTCGAGCTTGCAGACAAGTCGACGCAAACTGCGCTTGAGAGCTTTGTCCAAGACGCGCTGATGGAAGCCGAAGTTGTTGTCTCGATGAGAATGGCAGCGTGTAGGAACCCCCATTCAATGTCAAATGGAAAACGGGTGGAAACCAAGCTTACACCCCCCATAGTGGATTTCAAGCATGCCACCACTAGTACTTACTCACCAGTCCATAGTGAAACCAATTCTTTACTAGGCAAGTACTTCATGCGTCGGGCAGACGTATAAACGTATCTTGGTTCTGATCAGAAGCCCAGCAGACGAGCGAGTGTCGCCATATATCCGCGATTCAACCGGCCGGGCAGCTGGAGGATCCAGCGATCAGGGATTTGAGATGATACCATCCATGCAAGACGACATTCCTAAGAAAATGGTGGTGAATTTGCCTTGCATCATACTGGAGACCAACGATCCCAGCCGAATTTTCTTTGGTCAACAGCAGATCTTAGACGCGATGCAGGAGGCATTGGTGCCTACGGGCAACAACAGCAAAGCCTCACAAACTGGTTTGCGGCAATTTGCTCTCTGTGGACTGGGCGGCATGGGAAAAACAGAGCTTGCAGCTGAATTTGCCTTGAGGAATACGGACAAGTTTGACGCCATCTTCTGGATTCGCGCTGACGAGCCTGCCAAACTGGACCAGTGTTTCGTCGATATGTCGGTCAAACTGGGCCTCGAAAGGGCGGAGGAAGCCACCAATCAGATCATCTCGCGATCTCTAGTCAAAGGCTGGCTGGCAAATCCCGTCAAGGGGAGTGCAACTATCGCCGAAGACATCAGTTCTATAGCCTCAGACGGCAATGAGGCATCTTGGCTTCTCATTTTCGACAACGCCGATGACCCCAAACTGCTGGGAGACTACTGGCCTGAGGGTCCGGGCAGTGTTCTCATTACTAGTCGCGACCCACTGGCAAAGCGACTCTTCTCTACGAGTTCCTCGGGTATAGACTTGGAGCCACTGAGTGATGCTGACGGTGGCGCTCTCCTGCTGAAGCTCACCGAACCTAACGGGAACTCGGAGGAAGATGCGGAGGAAATTGCACAAAATATCTCAAGGAGCCTTGCCGGTTTACCTCTCGCCATAGCTCAGATGGCAGGGATAATCTGTCGACAGGATCTCAGCCTTAGTGAGTTCCAGTCCATCTACGAAGAAGACGATGACCGCATGGCACTCTATGGCACGACGTACAAAACCAGCACCAAGGGTTACGAGCATAGCATTGCTACTGTCTGGGCTTTCGAGAAACTCTCATTGGAGGCGAAGGGGCTCCTGAAATTGATGCTGTTCCTGGACCCCGACGTCATTCAAGAAAGCATTCTCTTCGACGCCGCAGCCCTGATGTTTGCTACATCATCCTTCACGAGGCCCAAATTCAACGAAGCGCGCGCTGAGTTGTCACAGTCGTCGCTCATACGGAGGCACCGCAAAAAAACCGTGCTCTCGGACTATCACATCTCCGTCCATCGTCTGGTTCAGGACGCAATCAGATCTACCATTAGTGATGAAGAGATGGTTTCCATCTTCGAAACAATGGTCGACCTGCTGTGGCACACTTGGCCGCCAGCAATGCCGGCGCCGACGAAACCGTCCTCGCTGTTGCAACACGAAGTGGCCAATACGCGATATTCCATAGCTCGGTACCCACTGTGTGCGGCTCTGTATCCTCACGTTCTGCGCTTGAAACAGATATGGCCTCTAGTGACAAGTTGTAGCGATAACACCAAGATCCGCTTGGCAGCTCTGCTGACTGATGCCGCCTGGTAAGCCAAGAGAGAGCAAACGGCTATTCATTCCTATGCTTTCATGTCAGTATCATACTGACGGACTGCACAAGGTATCAACACGAAAAGGGCCGGTTCCGAGGATTCGATGGCTTCTTCGAACTCTCACAAAGCCTATGCGAATCCCTACCCGGAGATGACAGCAATAGTGTGCTCGGGAGCATTCACTTTTGTCTCGGTCTGATATATGCCGACACGAACGAATTTCAGCTGGCGCGCAAGCACAAAGAAGCTCACCTAGCAATGCAAATATCTGTTTGCGAAAGCATCAGTCCCGACTTTGTGGACGTGCGCCTGGGGAACGCTTACACCGAGATGGCCATCGCCCTTGCCCAAGATGGACAACTGGACGAGGCGATCGAGTTCTTCAGGCGAGAGATAGAGATCAGAAAGAAGGTAGGGATTACACATCTGCAGTCTAGGGATGCTAACTATTCAATGGCGTTGATGCTTCGTGGAGAGTTGGAAGATGCAGAAAAAGTGTTGCTGGATTGCGTGAAACTCTGGGAGTCGACCGGCAGCGTTGTGACATTGAGGTGAGTTATCATTTCCTGGACATCCGAATAGCGTAAGTTGAGAGCGGAGCCAGGGAAGACGTCGCATGATGCTCACATGCTTTATTTGCAGGATAGCTCGAATTTACCAGGCTCTGGGAAACCTTCGCAATCTCCAAGGACGGTTCGACGAGTCTTACAGTTATCACCAAAAAGCCCTGCATTTCTTCGTTGAGGCGAACGGTATACGTTCATACCGGGCGGCAGACATGCGCCACAAATGCGCCATGCATCTTATCAGGTTGGAACGCTACGAAGAAGCCATGTAAGCTATGACAACGTTTGCGATCTCTGCGGTTTTGTGTTTTACGGAGCTGACTACAGTGCGATAGAGCTATGATGAACGCTGCTTTGGAATGCTGGACTATGAATGCCGATTTATTCCAGCCCGAGCTGGCCCGAACTACTTGGGTTAAAGCGAAGGTCCTCCAAACCCTAGGCGAGTCGATGAAGGCGAATCTCGCATTCAAGGTTGCGGGCCGCATCAGGGCGAAGCTCGTTCCCGAGGATCGCAGAGATGTACGAACCATGACGGACGAAGACTTCGATCGCTTGCTCGAGTATAGATCGAGATAGGTAAAGCACATGACCGCCTTAGAGCACCAAAATTGGATGGCGTTTCAATGTTGCGCGTGGCGGTAACACCTGCTGTCAAGGTGCGCGTGGCCTACTCGCTTTGGCATTTACTCTTTGTATCGCGCGAAAGCCATTCCAGCTTTTCTTCGTTTCACCACACATTGTGATGTTAATACAATAGAGAGCTCTTTCCACAGCCCTGCCTCGGCCAATGGCCATTTTCTCGTGACGGCGTGGGCCTGACGGGGAATTTTGTCGGTCACCCGAGACCATGTGTTTTAAACGCCCCCAAACTCTAGGCTCTCGGGTTGGAGATGGATTTTACCAGCTGGTAATATCAACAGTCGCCGAAGGAGTCGTTGATGTTCTTAATATACAAAAGCCTTCCAGGAGATCAATCACCACGCGCAGAAAAGACGCCAGGTTCTCTAGCAAAACGGCCATTCTTATAAAAACCAACGCAGTCGATCGATGGCGCGACTTTATTTGAGGAAAATGGAAGGCGTGACCACACGAGCTGCCGCGCATGAACTTCGCAACCAATTGGGCACAGCAATCAGCGAAAATGAAATCATAAGAAGGAGGTCGGCATCTGGAAACATGAGGCGGATGAGAATTCATCAGATCTTAACAGTTGCCGAGTAGCAAACGAGGACCAAGTCAGTGGGGTGCAAGTGTCTTGAGAAACATCCCACGGAATGGCCTGGCTTCCGAGCATCGCGGCAACTACCTTGCGGTTTCCGGATCGAGTGCGCATTCGGCGCATCGTTGATGCTCCATAACTTACACGCGTGTAATACTCGTCCGAATCACGTCTCTGCCTTCAACTTGACAAGATCGCTTTCGGTACAAGGGGCCCCACAAACCCCTTTGCCTCCGAGATCAGGAACTGGTGGGCCCATGGCGTGTACGGTACCCGAGGGATGCCAAGGCAACGCAAACTCTGATAAAACCATGAAATGTCAGACTGCGAAAAGCTTCGTGATGGTGATGACCTCTGAAGTCTTGAGACTTTTGAGGCATATGAAGTGTTGTCCGGAAACCCATTGTCTCCGCACTGGTATCGGACACCATACCACACAGGACGGTTACGAAGAATGACGATGTCGAGTGGGGCGACGGATTGCCAGGGGAAAAGAACTCCGGCGGGACGGAGCCTCCAGGGCACAATAGTAGTTGACCTGAATGTCATGACGTAAGGTGTGCAATCATGCCAAACAAAAGACGAATTCGACATAATGACTTAAATGTAAAAAGCAAAGGCTAAGTCGTATGTTTGTGCTCATGCAGAGGTTGGTTGACTTTTTCGTGCCTCGCAACTCGACATCTTCCTGACTTTTCAATCGAAATCCATTGCATTTCAACCACCGACTGAGCCAGCACCATTCACCATTATCAGTAAATCGTGCACAAAATATCAAAAATAAACAGTCATGTCTCGCAACGTGTGCATCACAGCGATCGAGGGCCAGACGGGCTTCCTCATCGCAGAGCTGCTGCTCACAGATGAGAAGTTCAAGAAGCAGATCGACAGCCTGACGGGCCTCACCATGGACCCCAACTCGCCCAAGGCCAAGGAGCTGCAGGGCCTGGGCGCCGTCGTGGTGCCGCACAAGCCGGGCCGGGAGCGCGACGTGGTAGCTACGCTCAAGAAGATGGGCTGCGACACCATCTGCCTCATCCCTCCCGCAAACAAGGATAAACTCGACATCGCCGTCGAGCTGGCGAATGCGGCCAAGAAGGCGGGCGTGTCCAACGTGTTGCTCATCAGTTCGGCGGGCTGCGACTACGCTGAGCGGGACAAGCAGCCGCGGCTGCGCGAGTTCATCGATCTCGAGAGCATCGTGTTGGCATCCAAGGGCGACCCCAACACCCCGTTGGGACACTCGCCTTGCGTGATTCGGCAAGTTTCATTCTAGAGGCGCAAGGAAAATAAAGGGAAATGCTAACTGTTTGTAGTGCTGGCTTTTACGCCGAGAACCTTCTCCTCTATTCGGGGCAAGCTCGTAACGAGGGTCTTCTGCCGCTTCCGATTGGCGAGAACCATAAGTTTGCTCCCATCGCACTTGGTGTAAGTCAAGGCCAAAAAGTTCAATTTCGTCAAGTCTGACATTTTGCCAGGACGTCGCTCTTGTGGCCGCCCATGTCCTGTCCGGCAAGGGCCCCAACGGATTCGACGACCGGCATCGCGGCCAGATGATTGTTCTCACGGGCCCCATGCTTTGCGCTGGCAAGGAGCTCGCCGAATCTGCCAGCAAGGCTCTGGGACAGACCATGGAATTTGATAACATCTCCGAGTGAGTTTTCACGACGGTCTTTATTTTTGGCTTACATCATACTGACTTTGTCCAGGCGCGAGGCCAAACGAGTTCTCAAATCGCAAACGGACCTCGACGACGCCGAGAAGGAGTATATCCTCGAGTACTATAGCCTGGTGCGTGAGGGTAAGACGAACTACATCTCGACCACAGGCTTTCACGATGTCACGGGTCAGCAACCGACTGAGCCAGATGAGTTCTTCCGCAACTACGCGGGCGAACTGCGGCCAAAAAAGAAGCTGCGGAGCAGCTAAGGGGGGACACGAGCGATGCTTGGGTTCTCTCCGCTGGGTTATGTAACTTGAAGTTAACAATAAAGCAATTCATTTACACATATCCTGAAGAGACTCATGCTTGGGTGGAAAAAAGTTGTTTTATCTCTTTTCGTTGTAGCTTCTTTGAAAACAGACCTCGAGGTTCCTATTCAAACGATCCCAGAATAACGATCCTCTTTTTTTTTTCATCCCGACAATTAATTTCCCCAATAAAATGAGAAGAGAAATAACTAGCATATAGTTCAGATTTGCACTTGGTTGGCGGCACAACGGAAGAGGAGCGCTGAACACGACGCTTTTTTTGTCCCAACATCCGCGTCCCCCAGCTACATTTAACTATCAACCCTCGTAACTTATCCCCGCAACCTCATACACTAGCTTTACAAACTGCTCCGGGTCATGCGCGAATCTGCCCAAGAACAACCCGTCCACCTCCCCTCCGAGCCGCTTCCATAATCCCGGCCCTGCGGCACCCCCGTACACGATCCTCGTCCTCCCGGACCGCCCCTTGACCACCTCGCTTTCCCTCACCAACCGCACCACACCCTTGACATGGTCCGCCGAGGCTGGTTGGGGCGCCCCGATGGCCCATACGGGCTCGTACGCCAGCACTACGTCCGCCGCGCCGTCCAGCTTCTCCAACACGGCCCTCACCTGACGCAGCACTTCCTCCGCTGCCCTTTGAATCCCAACTTTCAAAGAATCATCTCCCCCACCACTACCCCCCGCAGCGCTCGAAGAAGAAGGAAGAGCGGGAGAAGGAGGCGCAGCGACCTCGCCGACGCAAACGAGGGGCGCCATCCCGTTGCGCGCCGCGGCAGCGGCTTTAGCGGCAGTGACGTCGTCCGTCTCGCTGAAGAGCCGCCGACGCTCGGCATGCCCGACCTCGACTATGCCGCAGCCGACCTCGCGAAGCACCGCCGCCGACACCTCGCCCGTATACGCGCCGAAGTCCTCGGCCGCCGCGGCGCAATCCTGCGCTCCGACCACGATGTTGCCGGCGGCCCCGCTCGTTGAGATGGCCGCGATCGTGACGGGGACGGAGACAAAGTCCGGAATGATGAATGCGTCTACTTTTTCTCGGAGGAGGGTGGTGGAGCCGGGGGCCTTGGAGCTCAGGAGAGAAAGTACCGACGAGACGAAGGAGGTGGTCCGGGCATGGGTGAAGTACATCTTTGTCGACACGCCGACGAGGGGTCGGTGACCTGAGATGGTCGGGTGTGCTGATGTCGTTGCTGAGAAAGACATGCTGGCTTTAGGGTTTGTTTAATTGTTTGAGGATCTTGCTTCGAACACCCGTTAAACGAGCCGTTGCTCTGTTGGATGTATTTGTTGATTTAACCGATAAAAGGGGTCAAAAAGGCGCTTCGTGAGCATCTGCGATCACATCACGATGGCTGCGCGACTTGACAGAACGAGATTGATTGACGTTCACGGTAGGTTGCGCATGGGCGTGTGTAATCCCCAGGCGTGGATGTGGTATTGCTTTGATGATAGCGGAGGAATATCCGCTGTGGAGTTGTGTCATTCACTTGCATATCCCTGTTCCATCTGATCCGGTAGAAACGCCCGATGCTAACCTCAGACCTGGAACGACTTCACTAGCGGAACCCCTAACACGTGCCTAATTCGCGGGGTAAACTTCGTCTAAGGAGGGGCTTAGCCGCGCACACAAGGGGCAAGTGGAGAGCGATGGATTTTGATCGCGGTCTGGACCGAAAATCAGAGGAATATCAACTCGGGGTAAATGGGCCCAAATCCCCGAGCATTTGAATTGCCACATGGGAGGCTCGGGTTACCCTTTTGGGAAGTCTTCTGGACAGCACCATGGTAGCGACAACGGCCACGCACTCATTATTTTCCCAGTCGAGCATCCAGGCCATACCCTGGTGCCCTTCGCGCCCTGTTGATGAGAAGAGAACGGAGTCCTGATAAGGAAGGTCTAACGGTTTTTCCCACCAGTGGTCACAACATACAGATCCTCTCAGCACCCCTTAACCTCCTCATGGCCATTCAACCCCCCTTCACCCTCCTCATACTGGTGAATGGCTGCCACCTTGGCTGCACTGGGGCTGCTCTCGTCAAACACGTATCCCAGCCACTCCTTTGCTAATCTCCTGGCCAGCTCCAGTCCCACTACCCGCTCCCCCATGCAGAGGACTTGCGCGTTGTTGCTGAGAATTGCCCGCTCCACCGAGAAGCTGTCGTGCGCCGTGACGGCCCGGATGCCCTTGATCTTGTTGGCCGAGATAGCGACGCCGAGCCCAGTGCCGCAAATCAGGAGTGCCCGGTCGCATTGCCCCGACGCAACGAGCTTGGCTGCCTTGGCGGCGACGTGAGGATAGGCGGTCTTGTCGTCGGCGCCGACATCTGTTACCGAGGCGACGCGGTCGTCAGCCTGGAAATCGGCCTTGATCTTGTTCTTGTAGTTGAGACCCGCATCCTGGAACGTAGAACCATCAGCATGAGGGAAGGGCTGAAGTCTTGAGATGTACAGAACTCACATCGCAGCCGATGGCGATTCGCCACTTTGGTGCACTCATGTTGTCGAATAGTTGGTGATGCTTTGAACGAAGTAGGTTTAGCTGTCAACCTGGGAGAACACAGAAATGCCATGAACCCCTGGCTTAAATGGCATGGTGGGAGGACCGGCATTTATCCAGGGCGCCATTCCGTTCCCGGTATTCCGACAGGCCCAAGAACTCTCAGGGTGGCAGCCGGATATTACTGAGGGACGGATCGAGACCGTCTTGCATTGCCCCTCTCCGTGTGACCACTAGTGTTGCCGGCCCCGCCATCCCGGCAAGTGTGCCACGGCGTTGCTTATAGGTCGCTGTGGCACAGCTTGGGGGGTGCAAGGGGACTGTAATCATCAGAACTCTCACAAAAAGAGCGTGCCGAAATCGGGCATATCTTGGAGCTGCTCCTCCGCGTTCTCCCTTCTTTCTCTGGCTCGCTATCGGTCGCCACAGACGCTACTCACAACATGTCCAACCGGCACCTCTTCTCAACCCTCGATGGGCTCGTGCCCAAGGCACTGCGCGGTATCGTCGCCAGCAACCCGCGCCTCAACCTTGACGAGACCAACCGCGTCGTCTTTGACCCGTCTTCCTCCTCTTCAAAAGTGAGCATCATCAGCGGCGGCGGCTCCGGTCACGAGCCAGCATGGTCTGGATATGTCGGCACCAATATGCTGTCGGCTGCCGTGGCGGGTGACGTTTTTGCCTCGCCAAGCACGAAGCAGATCCTGGCCGCTGTCGACGCCGTCCCCTCGGACAAGGGTACGTTGCTGGTCATCACCAACTACACGGGCGACTGCCTCCATTTTGGGCTTGCCGCCGAGAAGACCAAAGCCAAGGGCAAGGCTTGCCGGATGCTGATCTGCGGCGATGACGTCTCTATCGGCAAGAAGGGCGGCTCGTTGGTTGGCCGGCGTGGCCTTGCCGGGCAGATCGGCGTACTCAAAATCCTCGGTGCTGCCGCCTCGCAAGGGGCGTCTCTCGATGAGCTTTACGACCTCGGCACGGCTGTCAATAGTCAGATCGTCAGCATTGCCTCAACCCTCGACCACTGCCACGTCCCTGGGCGAACGGAGCACGGCGCCCTGCAAGAAAATGAAGTCGAGATCGGTACAGGACCGCATAACGAGCCGGGCTACAGGAAACTGACCCCCGCGCCCACCGCGGAGGGGTTAGTAAAGGAGATCCTGAAGTACTGCTTGGACGAAACAGATCCTGAGCGCGGCTACGTCAACTTCAAGCCTGGGGATGAAACCGCACTACTCGTCAGCAACTTTGGCGGCATGTCGAATCTGGAACTCGGCGGGCTGGTTGATGAGCTCCTGCAACAGCTGCTCAAGGACTGGAACATCCAACCCGTCCGAGTGTACGCAGGGTGTCTCGAGACATCTCTCAACGCGCCGGCCTTCTCCGTCTCTGTCGTCAACCTCTCCGGCGTTGCTGCCAACAGCGCCTACTCTCTGGAGCAGATCAAGGGTTTCCTCGATCTCAAGACGGACACCGCCTGGGAGGCCGTCGCCGGAGGCCAAAACTACCCGCAGAGGCGCCCACGGGCAGAGCAGCTTGTCCGACCGCCATCAGAGCCGAAGAAGACGGTGGATGACACGCGCGACCTCAAAATCGACCCTGCACTATTGGAAAGGATGCTGCGCGGCGCGTGCGAGGCCGTGATCGCGGCGGAGCCCGATCTGACCAAGTGGGACACGGTCATGGGTGACGGTGACTGCGGCCTCACACTCAAAACGGGAGCCACCGCGCTCCTCGACGCCATCAGCACCAGGGGCATCGCCGCCAAGGGATCCGTGGTCGAGGTGTTGACCGAGCTGGAGGAGATTGTCGAAGGCAAGATGGGTGGAACCCTGGGGGGCATCCTGGGCATCTTCTTCGTGTCGCTGCGGACTGCAGTGCAAGAAAACAGCGCTCTGGCCCAAGCAGAGGGGGGTCCCGTCGCGGTGTGGTCCAAAGCTCTGGCCACGGCTGTGCAGCACCTCGCGCACTACACGCCGGCCAAGGCGGGCGATCGCACTGTCATGGACACGCTGATTCCGTTTGCCGAGGCGATGCAGGCGAAGCAGAGCTTCGAAGAAGGCGTCACGGCGGCCGTGAGCGGGTCGGAGGCAACCAAGACAATGAAGCCGAGATTGGGACGGGCCACTTACGTTGGCGTCGGGGCCGAAGAGAAAGAGCTGCCGCCGGATCCTGGTGCGTGGGGCGCCATGGTTGCCATCAGGGGATTGAAAACGGCCATTTGAGATGTGGGTAGATAGATCTTGAAAGAAGGAGGTTTACCAGTGCTGTGTTGTATCTTAGATCAATAGTTGTTATAATTTTAGTTGCAGCGTTGAGGTGCCGGTCCGGACCTGCTCCTTTGGAAGGAAATGTGCCGTTGAGGTTTCTGTTTGAAAAACTTGCAAAAGTCGAACCGTTGTTCCTTCCTTACTTCACGCTCTGAGTCATTGGTGATTTTCAATTTTTTTTTCTCTCTTCTTATTTCTCTCTTCTTTTTTCAATTAACTTACCTACTAAGTTATCATAAACCAAGAAATCAAACTACAGGTTCAGAGCCAACAAACTTTTTGGCATTGTTCTACTCTCATAAGAACCTGGGCCTATTAAGCCTTCCCAGCACTTCCAAGCCACACGGCATACTGTTCGATGGCCTTCTGCATCGCGTCGGTGCCCGCCTCGATGACGCGAGTCAAGGGCTTTCCCTTCATTTCGTCCTGAACGCGTGCGTAGTGGTTGTTCATCCCCTTGTTGATGTTGATCTTTGTCACGCCGCCAGCCATGCACTTGTGGAAGATTTCCTCGTCGAAGGGGTCGGCGCCATGGAGCACGAGTCGTACCCGCTCTCCGACGCGCTCGTTGATGGCCGCCAGCCGGTCGTACTCAAGCTGGATGCCGCGCGGGCCGTACTCGCCGTGCACGTTGCCGAAAGCGGGCGCAAGCATGTCGATGCCCGTCTGCACAAACTCTTCGGCCTCGTCGGGGGTCGTCAGCAGACCCTCGAGGTCCGCCGTCTCGGCCACGCCATCCTCGCCGCCCTCGATGCGGCCCGGCTCCGCCTCGGCAGCGATGCCGCGCTCGTGGCAGTAGCGCACCAGCTCGGCCGTCAGCCGCAGATTCTCCTCCTTGTCGTAGTGGCTCATGTCGCACATGATGCTGTCGAATCCGTCTTCGATGTCGGCCGCCCGCCGCACCAGCTCGGGCGTCTGGCAGTGGTCGAGGTGCAGCGACACGGGCACCGACGCTGAGTGCGCCGCCTCAGCCGCCGCCTTGACGAGCGCGTCACCAGCATACTCGATGGCCCAGGGGAAGAGCAGCACCATGGCTGGTGACTTGGCCGCCTCGGCCGCTCGCACCGTTGCGATGATGGACTCGATGTTGTAGCAGCACATGGCCGGCACAGCGTAACCGCCCTCCTTGGCGGCATTGAGAATCGCCATTGTGCGGTTCTGGGCGAGAGGTGGGCGAGGCATGTTGGGCGGATTAGGCTGTATGGAGGGGTATGTTGTTGGGGTGTGTGTGTGTGTGTGTGTGTGTGGTAGTTGGGAGGATGTTGGATGGTTCTATGGTGTTGAGGTATGGCTGTTTACAGTGGTAGTCCAGTGAACGCCAAACAGTTTCGAGAGTCGTGACCGCTCTTGGTTAAGATTATCCGACTTGAAGCCGACTGCCAGGCCGAGTTAATACCTCAAACTGTAAAGTCTCTCAAAACTCGTCAAATCTTCGGCAGATGTTCATCGAAGAGGTCCAAAGATACACTGTCGGATTTCCCAATCTGGCCATGTACACCCCCACTGGAGGGTGTGCCAAGGGGCCAGGCGAGATGCTGAATGCACTAGAGTTTAGCCGGAATACGCGGCTGGAACGGTGGGGTGATTGAGTAACGTCATTATTGGCCCCCCCCTTTCGGAGAGGGGCATCACGAGCTGTCGCGGGGGATGGACTTTCTGGAGCGGGTATGATTGGCATTCTTGTGATCGGGAGGGCCCTTTTGACTTCACCCGACCGACCGGCGGTATCGGCATGAGCTATGGCGAGTTGAAGTGGATTATCCGACTCGGACTTGCCTTGCCCATCAATCACCGTTCGCCGGGTCTGCTTTTTAGATACACTTCAAGCTTGTCCAAGAATTCAAGGAAGCGCCTTTATTTGTGAGCCTGGACTCAGGGGCTAAGTTTACCAAACATCATCCACAGACATAGACAGACATACACGCAAAGAGCACACACAGCACAGACACACATACATACGCACACATACATACGCACACACACACACATACACACACACGCACACACACACAAAACAAACTGACACCTACACACATCTACACATATACATCCACAAGATAGTCCTACCACACTTACCGAGCCATGACCGACTCCAAACCCCCCATTGCCTTCATTGGCCTCGGTGCCATGGGCTTCGGCATGGCCACCCACCTCGTCAAGCAGGGCTACCCAGTAACAGGCTTCGACGTGTGGGCGCCCACCCTTGAGCGGTTCGCAGCCGCCGGGGGGCTCACGGCTAGCACCCCCTCGGCCGCCGTCGCCGACAAGCCCTTCTGCGTTTGCATGGTGGCAACGGCGCAACAGGCCCAATCGGTGCTTCTCGACGGTCCCGACGCAGCCGTCCACGCGCTGCCCCAGGGCGCAGCCCTGCTCCTCTGCTCGACGGTCCCTTGCGACTACGTGCAGTCGCTCGACAGGCAGCTGCGCGCCCTGGGGCGCGGCGACATCCTGCTGGTCGACAGCCCTGTGTCGGGCGGGGCGGCGCGCGCGGCCGATGGGACCCTGTCCATCATGGCGGGCGCCTCGGACGCGGCGCTGATCCAGGCGCGCCCGCTGCTGGCCGAGCTGGCGGACCCGGCCAAGCTGTACATCGTGCAAGGCGGCATTGGAGCCGGGAGCAACATGAAGATGGTGCACCAGGTGCTGGCGGCGTGCCAGATTCTCGCATCGAGCGAGGCCATGGGATTCGCGGTGCGGTTGGGCCTGGACCGGGCCCGGGCCCAGCAGGCCGTGCTCGAGTCGGACGCATGGAACTGGATGTTTGAGCACCGCAGCCCGCGGATGCTGACGCAGTTCCAGCCCATCGCGAGCGCCGTCAACATCATCACCAAGGACACCAAGATCATCACGGCCGAGGCCAAGCGGAGCGGGTTCGCTGTGCCCATGACGGGCAGGGCCGAGGAGGGCTATCAGCAGGCTGTGGACAGGGGTTACGGGCAGGACGACGACAGCAGCCTGTTGAGGTTGTACATCGAGGCTGAGGGCGGTGCCGGTGATAAGGGAGATAGCTCGGCCCAGACGGACGAGGAGAAGGTGGAGTTGGTGCTCGACCTACTCCGGGCAATCAACCTGTGCGCAGCTGGAGAGTCGCTCGCATTTGCGAGCTTTGTGGGTCTGGATCTTGACCAGGTAATCGACCTGTGCGTCAACGCGGCGGGTTCTAGCACCATGCTGAAGAAGTATGGTCCTCGATTCATCACTGTCCTCCGACAAGGCGTCGAGTCTAAGGGTTTGAACGCTGCCGATGGGGAGCTGAGCCTTGATAATGTTGCCGAGAAATTGCAGCGGGCCGTGGAAGAGGTTGGGCGGGTCAAGATGCCGCTCTTTCTGGGGACGCAGGCGCTGGATGTCATCCGCAAGGGCCTGCAATCCGGGACATCGCCGTCATCTGTCGATGCAGTGGTGAATGTGTGGGCCACGCCATCGTCGCAGTAATCGTAGGATGCTCTACGTTTTGTTATATATTTTTTTTAAGCAGAAAGGTTGTTTTTTGTAATCGGGAAAAAAAAATCTTAGATCTTAATTTCGTCCAAGCACGGTGATTCTGCTCCTGGAAGCAAAGCGGATTCGTGCATGTCCCTCCAAGTTGCCACGGCTTGCGTCGGTGTTGTCGTATGCTTGGTGGTATGACTTTTGTGGAGAGCCAGAATTGAGTGGCCAGAATTCCAATTAAAAGACTTGCCCCACAGTCGCGTACCCCATACGCGTTGCTCAGGCGACCTCCTTCTTACCTACTTACAAGTATTTCACATCACCTAGACGAAGATCTCATAATAACCAATTCTGTTCCCAATATCGCTTGCATTGACATACTCATAATTTCGCATGGTGTGAAGGCAGAGTAGTAGCCGCACCACCGGCCACAATGGAAGAAACAATCCGCCCTCATTTCTTCAAGCACGGGCTTCCAGAGGTACAGTAAGACAACACACCCAACCTGCCATGAACAGACATCTTACACTTTCCGCCAGTCAGACCCAGAGGAGGAGGACTGCCACTGGTGTCAGATTCGCTCGTTTGCCACCCACAAGACGATCCCCATCACCATAGTTAACGACGAAGACGACGAGGTGCTGAACCCTAACTTCCGCTTCATCGACCACTCCGTCATTGCCGACGACGTGCCCGTGGCTGGGGACTCGTTCCGAACGGGCTGTGACTGCGCCGACGATGAGGACTGCATGTACAACACATGTCAATGTCTCGACGAGATGGCGCCCGATAGCGACGAGGATGAGCACGACGGCTCCGCTACTCGGCCGCGGCGAAAGCGGTTTGCGTACCACTCTAGCGGGCCCAAGGCCGGCCTACTGAGGAGTAGAATTCTCATGAGCCGCGAGCCCATCTACGAGTGCCACGAAGGCTGCAACTGTTCGCTCAACTGTCCGAACCGCGTCGTGGAGCGAGGCAGGACGGTGCCGCTGCAGATCTTTCGGACCGTGGACCGAGGGTGGGGCGTCAAGTGCCCCGTCGACATCAGGGAAGGGCAATTTGTTGACAGGTATCTGGGCGAGATCATCACGAGCAAGGAGGCTGACAGGCGGCGGGCCGAGGCGACCATTTCTCGGCGCAAGGACGTATACCTCTTTGCGCTCGACAAGTTCTCGGACCCGGATTCTCTCGACCCCTTATTGGCAGCACCGCCGCTCGAGGTCGACGGGGAGTGGATGAGCGGCCCCACGCGCTTCATCAACCACAGCTGCGACCCCAATATGCGCATCTTTGCGCGTGTTGGCGACCACGCCGATAAACACATCCACGACCTAGCTTTGTTTGCCATTCGCGATATCCCGGCGGGAGAAGAGCTCACGTTTGACTATGTCGACGAGCTAGAGGATATGGACAGCGATGCACACGACCCGTCAAAGATCAAGGACATGACGGTGTGCAAGTGTGGGACCAAGCGCTGCCGAGGGTTCTTGTGGTGAGAATTCGCTGGATGAGATGCGTTGCGTTATGAAGGGGCGAAAGTTAGTCTGGAGGACACACATGCAAGACGCGAGCCCGGCATTTTGGGCTGCATCCCCGGCTGTTGCTCGTTTGGATGTATCCTGTGCTTGTTACAGAGCGCTTCTACCCTATCTGACTGGGAGAGGCAGTGAGAAACGTCCCAAAACCTGGTGTGTGTCATGCCAGTCTCGTCAGAGGAGGGCAACTGATCGCAAGCCGCAGAGGAGATGACAACATCCCGTCACTTCGAGTTTTCTAGATTATGTATGATCTCTTTATCAGGACCTCGCTTTCGACAAGGCCTGGAAACGCCACCTTTCCCTCCTTAGTGGACTGCCAACGCCTAAGGCGTTTTTGTGCAGGGAAATAGATTAGCTGATGTATCTTACCAGTACGGATAGTTAAGGTTACAATATCTTGCTGTAAGCACCGGTGTGCCTTTGTGACATCAATTTGTTTATCTGGTGGACAGCCATTTCATTCCTAGTAATTCGCAAGAAATGACCAAAAACAGCTGAAGCTAACCTTGCATTCAATCGAGTTTGTCTTCTCATCGGTCACTTCCGATCGGTCTCGCCGCGCAAGGTTCCCGCGCACCGCCATCGTCGTCCAGGGCCGCTGCCCTGAAAATATCATAACGTGTGGTTATTCGGTACAGTTTAGGTTACAATAAGTGGGTGCATGACCACTGGCGCCAAGCCCCACCAAGCCCCACATGGCATGGCCTTGACCTGGAACCTGGAAAAGGGAAAGTGGAGAAGCTGGGAAGCCCAGCCGTGCTAGTCTGGGCGGCCGGGGCCACCGACCACAGACCGCTGCCGTGTGGGGTTTTGCGCACCAGCGTTACGAGCGACGAACATCACCCTCAGACAACTTCCCCCCGGAGTTGCTTATTACATTCGTTCTAGCCTTTTGGTTCGCCTGCCGTAGTTCGGCCTGGGATGGACGTTAAGTGCTTAGGAGGGCGAGACACCATCTTCCCGCAGACTTTTCCTCTCCAAGTCGCAAAATCGCAAGTAGGGAGGTCCGCTCGAGCAACAATCAAGTTCCGGGACACGAGGCCCACCGCAGCGGACAGCTATCACCCTCAACCAACGAGGAACGTTACAGTACCCAACTTTTCTGGACGACCGCGGTTTTTGCCGCCATGAACTAGTCATTCGAGCGGCTGGATCGAGCGGCCAAGTGGGCGCAAATTCGAGTACGACACCGAAGCTGCGACAGATCGAACACTATGGTACGGTGCTTCGATGCCCTTTCTTCTGTTCGCTGCGACTTCCCGTCAGGCGATTGTTGTGTCACTCTGCTTCTGCCGCAGACAATCCCTCCATCTTCAGTTTTGTTCTCAGCCTTATTTTTTCTTACATGTCCCGAGTCATCGACCGATTCAGCAGTCGGCCGTATGCGTACTGATCATGTCATAGGGCTGTTGCCTTTCTCGGGACGGCGATGCCAGCTCGCCCTATCCAGGCGGCGCTGCCACGGGCTCCGGTCGGGCAATAAACGAGGGTACCCAAACGGGCGGCGCATCTAGCTCACAAACCGGCATCGACGAACCCAACCCCGCGACTTCTCGGCGCCGGCGTAGGCACTCCCGCCAACCACTAGACCAGCACATCAACAAGCCTCTGCGGCGGCACGAATGGACCAGTCATGACCGGCGTTGGACACCGGCCGCTTTACGGCGGGAGAGAGCCGAGTTCTTTGACACGCGGGTGACGGGGAGAGAGGAGATATGGCAGGCTCTACGCGCAGCGCTCGAGGTTCTGTGGGCGGCCGACGAGGCGGCTCGTACTGGGCAGTATCGCCGGATGAGCGAGGACGACGGGCCGAGTGAAGAGGACCCTGCTGTGGCTCTAGCCACGGCACAGAGCATTATTGACGCGGCCGATATCACGCTGCCCACGGGTGACTTGTACAACGGGGCGTATGACGCGTTTGGCAACTACTACCAGCTGACGCACCAGATTGTGGCGGATCCCACCAACCTGGTTTGGAGCCCTGGTTCGGCTGACGAAGACGATCTCGAAGACGTCAAAGGAGACCTGACGGCTGACGAGGAGACGGAACGTGAGTACGACGATGACGAGGCTGAGCGGCGTCGGGAGGAGAAGGGCAAGGCGGTTGTGGATATCCGGAACCAGATTACAATTCGAGCGAGGCTCAGCGACGGGTCTCGGGACGTCAGTGTTGTGGTGGACAAAGGGGACTCAGTTCGGCGTGTTGCAAGGGCTATCGCGGAGAAAGCAAAGGTAAGCAAATATCATCCCAGCGAAAAGAGGGGTGTCCTGCAGTTGCTGATATTCGACCCAAAGCTCCATTCTAGCAAGAAGATACGCATCGCCTACATGGGAAAAATTCTTCAGGAGACTTCTTCCCTCGTGGACCAGGGCTGGAAACAAGGACATGTCATCAATGCCTTGGTGTTCAATCGTTAGGGCCACTGGTCGCCTTGATTGGGCGAAACATCACTTCGCCTGTTCCTGGTATCCGAGAGCAACTGCTCCTCTACGCGTCGACGACTTAGCCTGGGCCGGTTCGATCGACATCACACCTCTCTTGTCTGGCCCGCACAAGTAAGCGGGCCCAGTTGGTTTCGCCATTGCGAAGTTCTAGGTCCTTCTCTACCGACCGATCTGACTGTGAGCCTCTCAACGAGGACACACATATCTCACTGCCGCCTATTCGCCCTGCGACAAGAGCTCATGCGAGGAGATTATCGCTCGCATTTCTTCACTGCCGTCAAAGCCCGTCGCGGCTCTAGGCTGCACCGTGGTTACCGACAGCAACAGGTTGACGAAGCTGAGGTACAGGGTGTATACACCACCCGCGTGGCTTGGCTGTTCGTAACCATGATCATGTAACACCCATCAACACTCTACCGCAAGCACGCGCCATAGGCTCTATATCTGGAGCGCCTGGCCGTCATGTTGACTTCATCTTGCTCTTCGGAGACTGGGGTCTTTCTTGCTTTTCCAGCACCTTCTTCACATATTACTCTGCGTTAATCTGCTTACACCACATACCCCCATCGCGTTGGCGCTATATTTGGCTTGGACTGGCGTTGCAATGAATGTATTTACTTTCCTCCTACCGCCCGTATTGCTGTTTTCTTCGTGGTCGTGGATGAAGACGCAGGTGTTAACCAAGGCCTTCAACGCAGCCGTGCCAGATGAACAAGCCTATTACGTTGGTCCGTAAGTCTCTCTTCTATTTCCCCAAGCCCTCGCGGGAATGACTCGGTGGCGGCAAGAATGAGAACGACTAGTTATGTCCAAAGGAGGCGATTTGGCTTGGGCGTACACAGATGGAAATACCCACTTACCCTTGAGGCTTATGTTCAATCACTCAAAATGACGAACTTAATCGTGCCTCAACGAACCACTAAATTTACGTGGTCCCTCGACGGTAGCCCGTCACCCTGACGCTCTCCTTCACCTGGAGATTCTCTTCATGACAGCCATTTCATGAATGAAGTTTTGAAGTGACATGCCGATAATATACAGGATCTATCGTTATATAACCCAACCGCTCATGATCGCATATGTGCGCTGAAATGCTTGCCCGAAATTACTGGCTCGGCTGTATCTTCCTCTTCTTCTTATCGCCCCGCCACGACCCGTTAAATAGATGCTTCACTAGCGCATCTGGCGGGATGGTGCCGTCGTCTGTGCTCTCGGAGTGGGGCTGGCCCATACCGAAGCCGTCGATGGGCAGCACAACGACGTCGCCGTAGAGGCGGGGCTCCTCCATGTACGAGAGGTTCTTGATATCGGTGAGCGAGTTGTCGAACTCCTGCAGTTGGGCCCAAACGACGTCGGTCCATGCGGCAGGTCCTGTCGAGTTCATCACCTCAAAGCTGTCGAGCTTCTTGAGCTCGGTGAAGGGCACACCGTGCTCGAGGGCGAGTTGGTCGAGCGAGTAGAGGACGCGGTCGACCATCTTATCGAAAACGGGGTGCCCCGGGCTCGCGGCGATGGTCCACTGGCAGAACTGGACCCAGTGCGATATATCGACCCAGGCCGGGCCGTCGCGCCGGTCGAACTCAATGCCCACCACCACGGCTGCCTTGCCGCGGAACTGCTCGGGCACCCACTCGTCGATGGGCCGCAGCGCAACCGTGTCAGTGTCGGTGTAGACACCGCCTTCGGCCGAGAGCAACAGGTACCGCAGCAGGTCTGACTTCATGCCAACATTGGGCATGTGCGTGTAGGCCTCGAGGATGCGGGGGTTATGCCCAAAGTGTTTGCGCACAAACTCTTCGCCGCCCCTGTGGCCCACTAGCGTGCTGTTGCGAAGAGATGATGTGTTAGTTTGTTCGGTTCTTTTCGGGGTTTGCACAAATCTTTTGTGGGTGATTTGCCTTTGTTAAGGTAGGATAATAGAATGGGTTGCTTACTATTGATAGTCGGGGTTCATAGCCAACCAGGACGGTGTTTCAGACAGAATCTTGGGGTCTGCGATGAAGTCCTCCTTGGATTTGTCGTCAGTCTTGGGCAGCATAATTTGCCAGATCTTGGGCGGAATTCCCGGCTGCACTTGGAAATCCGGGGCGTCGGTTGGCTGTTGCGAGTCGTCGCCGACTTTCGCGCCGGAGTCCTGTGTCGTCGTCGTCGGGCCGCTCTTGGCGCCCGAGTCGGTGTGGGTCGTAGTAGCCGGCGCATTCTTGCTGTTCGCGCCGTTTGCGCCGGGCGCGGCATCGACTGCCCCGGCGTCGGCACCCGGGTTGGCGGGCGGCAACGGGGCCTTTGGTCGCGGCACATATGAGGTTAAATCCAGGCCGGTGGCAAAACCGCCGTAGATGAAGGTCGCGGCGGCGAGCAGGATCAAGGCGAAGGCGATGACGCCATAGAACCTCTGGCGGCGGCGCGAGACATGGTGAAGGAGCTGCGCCGGCAACGAGGGACTTGCTACCTCATTCTGATGCTGTGACATGATGAGGGTGCGGGCGTACCACAGAACAAGCGACAGACCTGTCCGCGATGACGG
This sequence comes from Corynascus novoguineensis, assembly GCA_033296725.1. Lineage (NCBI taxonomy): Eukaryota > Fungi > Ascomycota > Sordariomycetes > Sordariales > Chaetomiaceae > Corynascus > Corynascus novoguineensis. The sequence continues at coordinate 469,991 of MU857606.1, forward strand.
TGACGCGGCGGGCACAACTTCTTGGAGGTGGGCATGTGGAGAAAGGGGTCATTGATTAAAAAGTGTCAAACAAGCCTTCGAAGGAGCGGGCAGGTGGGCCCCGGATACGAACTCAGCCCCGATCAGCCCTTGATTGAGTCGCATCGCTGTCCTTGTCAGGCAGCCATCCTGACGGGATTGGCCCGCCCAACCGGGACCAAAGGCGCCAAATATGTCGTAAGCTGCCCAGAGTGTCGACGGATCGGCCAGTGGATTGGAGTTAAATGATGTCTCAGCCAGAGAAAAAAATGGGGACGACGAGGGTTAGCTTCAGCCCTTCAAGGCTTTTGTTTCAAACCCTACATGAACAGAGGAGAAACCTTGACTACACTGCTTGTCAATTGCTTTCACTGTTCTTGAATTTGTGGAGAAAATTAGCTTCCATCCATCGCTTTTGGACTATGATGGCGTCCCTTACCGATTGATAAGTCCCCGACGGGATTTCTAGTGGAGCTCACTGTCCCTCCGTACTTGCCGTTTTTGGGTCGATCCTTTCCAACTCGCTTTTGTTCGCAAGGCCAAGGACCAATGGTGGGCCGTGGGCGCACTGAGCGATCTGCCACGCGAGCCAATACAAGGCGCTCCTGCTCCGCCTGAAAGACGTGGGCCAACGCAGTCGCAATATTGGACCCTAGCTCCTGAACGCCCGCCGTCAGACTACTTTTAGATTCTCACATCCCGGAGGACACACACAGGAGAAAAAGGGAAAAAAAAGGAAAAAGAAAAAAAAGGGTAAGAGTTACTAGGTGTAGACGAGACGGAAGGAGACAGAATTGGGGTTCAATTGATAAAGCAAGTTTCTATTTCTTTCGAAGAACCTAACGTTACTCTTATTTGATTCGAACAATCATGGATAGGCCTCGATTTAGGTAAACGTGGTGATTGAGTAATTATAGTTAGTACATAGTACCGCTCCGAGGAATTCGGAAGCTCCGAAGCGCAGCATTCTGTAGCTGCATGTTACATAACTGCTTAATAACTATGTTTGGTTAGTTAGTTATCTTCTTTGATTTTCTTTTCGGGTTCGGCTCATCTAGCTTTAGTTGGCTCTGAAGAATAACATGACCGAAGGCGGTCTTGATTGCATCAGAATGATGTTTGACGCCCTTTCTTGATAAAACAGTTAACTAGCTAGAGCCGGTTAACTATGACAGAAATGAGAAAGGTACGCCGGTTCGCTCTCGTTAGAATGGTTCTTCTGATTTTCAGGCGGCGCACTGGACGAAGAAGAGGCGATGGGCTGTCTAGGTTGGATGAACTCGGTTACGGACGTGAATCTCGTCTCTCCGAAGACCGCTTGTGTTCTGTTTGATATCTTGGGAGCGGCAAGCAATGATGGAAGTTTCACTAGTTGAGAAGTCAAAGAGCCCTTTTGAGCACTGGCGCTAGTTATCGATCTTGTTATTGCATATCTATGTTATATCAAATTCACCTCTTAACTACACCGTTTCTCCTTCCACATCGGAAAAGACGGTCAAGGCTAGCAGCAAGCCTGCAGGTCAACGATCCAAACAAAACGGTGAATTCATCGGTTGTATAGTAGTCTAGACACTACCGACCCGCTTCCCCTTTGCCCTTTTCGCAACCTGCACTTTTCAGGGCCCCCAAACTTCCTTTCTCTAGCAACCAAACTCCTGAGACATCGCCCGGCTTCCATATGCTAGTAACCCCTTCAGGCATTGGAAAGCATGGCAGCGACGCGACGCCGCCCGTTGGACCCCCGTCCCTTGTGCTTTGCACTACAACAGCGCCGACGGCGGCAACAGAACGGTCGTTTCTTGAGACCGCCGCTGCCACCTACAACAAGGTTGGTGCCGCCAAGATAGCTGCTCGCGCGCCCTCCTCAAGCAGCAACTGAGCCAATCTTGTTCAGGCCCTTGAGCGAGCCCAGACTGAGCGCCAGGCCCTGCGACCTGCTGCGTATCCTGAGGAAGCCAGTAATTGGGCCATCCTCGCCCTCCTTCTCGATGCTCAAGTTGGCCAGGGCGTCCTCACCTAAAGGAGCGGTTAGCAAGTCTCATGACCGCGGATGCAAAAGGGTGATTAAGGAAAGAAAACGTACCGAACACACTCCTGGCATACAGGTTCGCGCTCAAGAATTGGCAGTCACCCTTCATACTAGCTTCGGGTGTCAGGCAGTTCATGTTTGTGCAAGCCATGAGCTGCTCCAAAAAGTCGCGCAGCGTCTTGGCCTTGCTGTTGATGTTGACCTTGTTTTCCCACTCAAACTCGGTCCACATGGTGCGGAACTGCGTCTCAGAGCACGTCGCCGGCTGGATGTAATCCATGATGTCGACGTGCAAGTCATTGAGGATGACCACATTGGTGTCGGTCGAGTGAGCACCCTCGTACACGACATTGCCAAAGATGACGCCCGTATCCGTCGACGACACCTTGATAGTGCATTGAACGTTCTGGAAGTCGTGCGGGCCTAGGTTCTGGCTCGTCGGCCTCTCTACCACCTTGAGATCGCCGAGCGTGGCAAACTCAACGGTAAGATTTTGTAGCGTATCGGTTGTTTGGTTGACCAAGAGCACGTCCAGAATGATATCGAACTGGTGGACCTTGACGTAGGCTTCAGCGTAGACGGGGTCCGAGAAACCGGTGAGCTGAACGACGCGGCTGAGCTTGCCCGACAGATCTTCAGCGGCACTGCTGTCACCACCTGTTGCCCGCTCTAGATCGAGTTCGATGGCGTCGGCTCCGTCAATGGCGTTCTTCTTGGAGAGCTGGCGGATCGAGACTACGTCATCAACCTGCACGGCCGTCTTGGCCTTCTCAAATGCCTCCTTCGCCGCGCGCTTCTTCTCTTCGACCTGCACCATCGCTCTAAACGCCTTTCTGGTGTCCTCAAGGTATACCGTCTCCAGCTGCTTGTGCTCCTGGAACTCAGCCAATGACCGTACGCAGCTCATGATCCGGTCCACCGAATCCTCGTCAATTGGCGCCTTGACAAACTGTGACTGACCAACGCGAATGATGGAGATCATGATAAGCATGGCCTCTGCCCGGAGAGCATTGGTGCGGGCAGCTTCCGAGGAGATTTCGGAATGGCGCATGACCAACTTTGTGAGCGCCGCAGCAAGAACAGTCGCGAGGTAATAATCGCCGTCCAGGATAAGCTGTCGAAGTGGCGGCTTTGACGATGCCTTGACAGCCTCCAACCGCGCAGCAGCGGCCGACTGGCTCGTGAGGGCGGTTTCGGTAGCGTACGTTCCATCAGCGAGAACTTTTCGGGAGCCACTGGGGTTGGGTTTGTGATGCCCGTTGACCAGCTCCTCGCCCTTGTTTTCCTCTTCGTTGTCCATGTTGTCCAGCAACCTCTGCTCAGACGCCAAAATTGGAATCTCGCCGAGGCTAGCTCTGATACCTTTCCAAGCATCCCGGATATCCTTCTCGTCGAGCGAGTACTCGCCGATGATCCACAGAATGCCCCGGTATACCTTGCCAGCCCTGACCTCCCGAAGAGTGTCGACCAGTCTCTGCGCAATGGCCGGCCGCAACGTCGGGAACCTCTCAACGACCTCCTTGACGAAATTGATCACATCGACGGCTGAAGCGTTGTTGAAGTCGGCAATGAAATCCATGAGAAGGTCCACGACGCTGGCAGCGACCTCGGAGAATTTGACAGCACACTGGTGGATGGAGTGGATGAGAAGCTGGCGGTACTCGCTGTTCTTTTCGTACTCCTGGTCGACCGTCTTTGAAAGTTCCTTCTTGAGAAGGAGCACCACTTCTTCCACGTTTTTGCTCGAAACCATCTCCAGCGCAATCTCCAACGCCTTCTTGCGTACATCGATATCGGGGCTCGAGAGGACGCGTAGGATTTCCATGATGAGATCGTCCAGGATACCCTCATTCTTTTGACGCAGCTGGTCGACGCGGTCGAGCACGATGAGCTTGACATTATTGTCCGCCTCTTTGATCGCGAGCTCGATAAACTTGGCGGCGGCTGCTTTGACGGCCACCGGGTTGTTGGTGAGCGCTGTGAGAGAAGATGCTGCCTCATACACCACAGTGGACGTGTTGGCTTCGAGAAGATCGAAAATGAGTCGCAAGTAGCGCGCCTTGTTTTGAGAATTTTGAACGGCATCTTTCCTGATAAACTCGAGCTCAACCAGCTGGAGGAGCTCCTCGGCGTTCGGGATACCGTCGAAGACGGTGCTTAGATAGGCAAGTGCCTTGTCATGGCTGATGCTTGATAGGGCCGCGAAGCCATTCCTCTTGCACGTAGGGTCGCTCTCTCCTTCGAGGAACGTGGCAATGAGCTCAGGGGCGTCGGGGATCAGCGATGACGAGTGTTGGTAGATGGAGGCTACCGCAAAGACAGCGTTCTTGCGCACATACGCGTGGCGGTGTTCGAGACAGGATCGCGCCGACGAGAGAAGAGGCTCGAGAAGCTCGGGTTCCCGAAGCTTGCAGAGGAAGCGCAACGTGTTGCCTCGGATGAATTCGTTCGGGTGTTGCAGGTCATTACGGATGCCGTTACTGCAATGGCACGTCAGCGGATGGCGAATTGTTGGACCGGAAAAGGTGACCGCCCTTACCATACTAAGATGAATTCCTGCTTCAGCTTCCCCTGTGCATCGAGCTTCGGGCAGATTTCGTAGTAAAAGTAAAGCAGCTTCTTTAGGGGTTTGGACTTGGAGGGCATAACAAATCGAATAATGTGCATGAGCAATTGGGGCATGGGATCCCCATTGAGCATGATAGTCAAGATGCGCTTCATTGTCTCAACCTTGGTGTCGTCGTTGCCTTTTTCGAGCTGGGTCCGCAGCTCGGCCAAGGTCGGCGTGCCCTCGGTGGCACTGTCCTTGACCAGGCTGTATGCATTGTCGAGGAACGACATTGTGAACAGCAGGCGGCGACAAGCCGGGTATGGTGGTCCTGAATGGGAGCTTAGGTGTCAAGCGGTTGAGTTGTGCGAAGGGCAGGCGACGCTTAATCTCAAGACGGGATTTGGTCGAGGGGTGGTGGATCGATTGTTTTGGGCTACTCCTGAGCTCTCGTCGAGGCGCTGCACGGGGTTTGCTCAAAGGAGCGGCGGTCGGCTTGTCGAATGCTCAGTCGGCGGATCAGGAGGTAGTAGTTCGTGGGCCGCTGGCAGCGTAGGAGAGCGGAGCATCACCTGTGTCTTCGTGGTGAGAGCCAGAGAGTCCACCCCGATACGGTCGGTCAATATCGAAGGGACAGCAACCTGCATGGGAGATGTGGCATTACTGACCTGCTGCCAATCGTGTCTGGCAGCTGTCGGGAAGCGGCAGAATCACGTGCAGGTGCCGGCGAAGCAAGGGTCTGGTGGGGTCCTGCCCCGCTGAGCCTTGAGAGCTGTGTATCTGAACCGCGTTGCAGCCGCGAAGGTTCCCATTCACGCCTTGTCGCAACTTCACATCGAGCACCATGTCGAATCTGAACGAACCATTCTATATCCGATACTAGTATGAATAGAGAATCGATTTCTTCAATAATGAAAATGGGGTGCTAACTCCTCCACAGTTCGGGGCATCAAGGCCGCTTCGGGCACGAGTTTCTCGGTATGTTTGTCGCACTTCATGCGCGCTCACTGAAGCTGACTGGTGGCGTTCCGTTGCTCAGAGTTCGACTTCCGCGTCGTAGGTGACGGCCGGAGCGCGACTGCCCGTTATGCGAACAACTCCAATTACAGAAATGACAGCCTCATTCGGAAAGAGAGTACGACGGACAAAACCGCCCCACGATACTTAGGCAGGCAGCCAGCTAATGCTTGAGTCTCATTGCAGTGTTTGTGAGCTCAATCGTTGTCGACGAGATCAAAAGGATAGTGAGGGAAAGCGAAATCATGAAGTACGATCTCAGCTTGAGTAGGATTGAGAGACGGAAGGTTAACAACCCACAGGGAAGATGACGCAAAATGGCCGACCAAGAACAAGGACGGGAGACAGGAGTTGGAGATTCGCCTCGGAAACGAGCATATTTCCTTTGAGGTAGGCCGGCAGTTTCGGTGCCTATGTGTCTCTCCCCATATATCGCTAACCCGGCTCAGACCGCCAAAATTGGGTCAATCAACGACGTGACCGAGTCGGCAGACCCTGAGGGCCTTCGTGTCTTCTACTACCTTGTCCAGGATCTCAAGGCGTTAGTTTTCAGCTTGATTGCCCTCCACTTCAAGATCAAGCCCATCTGAATCTGGAGGGATCCCTCAATACATACTTCCATGGCGTTGGTGTTGGGGGCGAACACCCTCACTTTGCCATTGCTGCGACGAGACTGCGCCAAACCGACCAACCTACCAAAAAGATAGTTATTGGGATGCACATCGTTTGCCGACTGAAGATTATTCGGCTGAGCTGTTCCTGAGAGTTTTAAGCAAGACAGCGACGGCCATCGAAACACCATGGGCCATTATCAATGGCGCAAAAGTCGGAACACGATACGGAGTACTTATAGAACCTCAGAACCCCGGATCGCGTGAATCAGTCGGAGGAAATGGCGGTTGACAGCTTTTTCTCCTCTTCTAACACATCATTGGCTCAACAGTTAGCGTAGACCCAACTGGTGCAAAGCCAATCAGTTCTTGACATTTGTGTCGCCTGCATGCTTACTATCAAGTGTGGCCCTGGGTGTTGGCTCAACGTTGTGGGATGCCATATAAGGATTTGCCACGTTCGAAGGCAGAAGCACGTACCTACCGATTTTGAAAGATACACAGTTTTGTGGCCTATAGTACCGACGAAAGTACCAGGCGAAAACCTGTAAAAGACGACATCAAGAGTTCTGATGTTGTCCCTGTTCATTTTCTTTTACCTGTCGACTCTGTTGTTCAATCTCCATGCCGGGGCTGTGCATTCCTCGATGCCGGGCCGGCCCTGACACGACGCGGGAGCCCGGGGTGCCAAGACTAGCGCTGCTTTAGGCTCAGAAACCTGGAACGAATCCCCTGAACATGCTGAACATGGTTAACTACGGGGCGATCCCCAATGGCGACACCGTCATTCTCAACCTTTGGCTTCTCAGATTCCGCTTGCAACGTACGAGTACTCACCCAAGGTCGTTCCTACACCATATCGGACCCCATTTTGCAACTTAGTGCACGACTGGGGCAATTTTCAGAGACAAGATCCCCGCAATCATCCCCGGCCACCGCGTCTCGTTTAGCTGAGCTCCACCCGCTTAAACGGAAGCGCCCCACGAGACCATCGCAGACTTAGCCTCCGCGAACGGCCAGTTTAAACGGTTCAACGCCGTTGTTCGGGGATTGCAGACTGTGTTGCACTACGCAGGGGCGCGCGCGTTGCGATAACCTCTCCTAGATGGTCTTACTTGCGGCATTGGTTGCGGTTCAACTCTGAATTCGCCGCTCCTCGGGCTCACCGTCGCCCGACCAATCCATCGCAGTAACTCGACTATCCGTTTACTCACCAACGAGGCTACCGAACAAAGCGTGCGGCTGCTCACCGGCTGATACGACCGAGCTGTCATGCCCACGCCTTCATCCAACAGGCCGGACCCGCCATCGCCGCGCTTCTACCCTTTCTCGACATGTCCCGATCCTGACGAACAACAGCCGACCACTCTGCAGCCGATTTCGGGAAGCGATCCGGTTTCTTTTGGCCATCAGTCACCGTCAAGCTGGCGGCCACTCTCCCCTCCCGCGTACCCAGACGACCGCGGCAGCAGCACGCGGCCCGAGACCGCCGTAAGCGGTGAGTCACATTCCGACACCATGTCGCCGGGACCGCAAACCGAGGGCGACTCTACCGGCGACGTACAGATGGGCCACGGGTCGGAGGGGCTGGCACCGGCACGGGACGATAGCGGTGAGAGGCATAAGCCCGCGGACGTGGACGAGTCGATGAGACCGGCCGGCGTGGAGCCCTCGCGCAGGGACGCGCATAGCCAGATGGCTAGCGGGAGTCGAGGAGGGACGGCGTCGGGCGCGACTTCGGCGGTGGCAGCGGTTGGCGGCGACCTTTCTCGGAGGAGACGGTCAGGAGCGGAGCGGGTACCACCAAGTGTGGACGAACTAATCCACGAGGTCGATGTGTGGGGCCCAGTCGGCAAGGGCCCGCGGTGGGCGGAGGACAGTGGGCTCATGGGCTTGGGCCTCGAGTACTCGCACATGAGGGTCATGACCCCGGCGCCATCGCTGTATCTGCAACCGGGGAGCAGGTTTGTCGGGACGCAGCAGTCGGAGCGGCAACGGTACGATGTTGAAGTTGAGATCAAGCATGTGGACATGCGCGAATCGTTCCTATGCGGGTACCTGAAGATTCAAGGTGCGTATTATTTCTGACGCTGCTCAATGACCCAAACAAATTCCACCCCCCCCCTCCCCCCCCCCCCCC